>CM076569.1:661718954-662030436 GCA_034641835.2 Pinus albicaulis | reverse complement strand
TAAGATCCATCCTTGCACTCTCAGCACAGATGGGCTGGCACATTCATCAGATGGATGTGTAAATTGTGTTTCTCAATGGGATCATTGAGGAATAGGTGTACAAAGGGAATCTTGAAGGTTTTGAGATCTTCAACAGCGAGTTGCATATGTGTCGTCTCAAAAGAGCGTTGTATGGGTTGAAGCAAGCACCCAGTGCTTGGTACACTTGGATAGACAACTATTTCACAGGACTGGGCTTCACCAAAAGTGAAGCAGATGAAAACCTGTACCAAATTGTGGTTGAAGGTAAGCTATTGATCATTTTTCTTTATTTTGATGATTTAATTTTGACTGGTGATGAGCAGCTGATACACTCATGCAAGGAGGATCTTGCAGGGGAGTTTGAAATGAAGGACATGGGACTCCTTCATTATTTCCTTGGGTTGGAAATATGGCAACGGGATGGTTAAATTTTTGTGTCTCAAGGCAAGTATAAAAAGGAGATACTAGGTAATTTTAACATGGAGAGTTGCAAACCCATGGATACTCCTCTTCCAGGAAATTGGAGGAAAGAGGATGCTACTTCTAGAGAGGTAGTGGATGCTATTGTCTACCGATAGTTGGTGGGTTCACTAATGTATCTAGTGAACACGAGACCAGACATTTGATACGCATTTAACCAGCTGAGTCAAGCTATGGTTAAGCCTACTAAGATCTTTTGGAAGGCGGGGAAGCATGTCCTGAGATACCTGAGGGGCACCTGAGAGTATGGTCTGTGATACAGATAGACAGAGGGAGTGAAGTTGCATGGCTTCACGGATGCAAATTGGGTTGGTAGTCCACTAGATAGAAAGTGCACATCAGGGTGGATCTTTAGCATTGGATCGAAAATGGTTTCTTGGTACATCAGGAAACAATGATCCATGGCACTCAGTTCAGCAGAAGTGGAATACATGGCAGCAAGTCAAGCTGTATGTGAGGCTCTCTTGATGAGAAAGATCTTGGTTGGTTTGTTTGGTTCTCAGATGGATCTGATAGTGATTCATTGTGATAATCAGAGTTGCATTAAACTCTTGCTTAATCATGTGTTTCATGATAGGTCCAAGCATATAGATATACGGTACCATCATCTCGGATATTGTGTGTATATGAGGATCATGATGCTTGAGTACATTTCGACGAAAGATCAGGATGCAGATATTCTGACGAAGGCGATCACTAGGAGAAAATTCGAATACCATAGAGATAGGATCAGGGTGAAGGATAATCCCTTTCTTGTTGAGAGGGAGTGTTGAGATTCAACAAGAATATTCAGCACCCATGCCTAGTGCATTAAGCACCCAAACTGGGGTGGGGCCCACAACACTATTTTTGGGTGCATGTCTATTTTTATTATCCCTTAATTTAGATGGACATTAAACTATAATCTATTCTCAATGTGGACTTGAATGAGTTAACTGAAAGTGGAAAATTTAGTTAGCTAGTGGATTTTGAGTTAGAGGTTGGTTGGTGGGACATGCAAAGTAATTCTAGTTGTAACAGAGTTCGAAGTGGAGTGGTGCATTAGTTAATGCGAGTTGTAAATAGTTTAACTCAGTTGTGCTAGTTGTAACTGAAGATACAAGTAATGAGAGATCAATTGAATTAAATATTAATTAATTCATATGCAGTGATCTCACATGCAACTAAAGATTTACTATTATTAGCTGCAAGCATGTCAGATCCAGTGGAGACCCAATTGAGTTATAGGTGAAAGGGAAGTTGCCTATCAGTTGTGACATTATTTTCTTGCACACATGCAGCCAACCACCCATTGGAGTGCCCATGATACTTGCGCAGTCAAGGTAGGCAATAATTCCTATCTTTTAGGATCTTGACCATCGGGGATTGCGCAAGCAAGGCAGGCTATCAGGAGGCTGGAAATTGACTAAGTATTGGCCAGTTTTCTGTGAGGAAAATGTGAGACACATAGCTGAATGTTGGAGGCTCTTGTGAGAAGATAGATACATTGTATTTGTTTCACGATCCATGCTTAATATACAATAGAAAATAGTGGGGTTTTTAGCTATAATATTTCCCGAAGAAATTATCTTTGTTGTGTGTGATTGATCTTTCTTCATGTTCATGTGATTAGTGATTGTGTTTTTAATCCTGCAAAAGATTTATAGAAGTGATTCAGTATTTAACTTTAGTACATTGTTAGATCGGGTGAATCCAAGATATACATGCTTGTCATATAATTTCTACATGTCTTGAGTCAGTATAATTTTTCTGAGTTATCAGTTTTCAGTAATGATATTAGTTTGATATTTTGACAGTAATGGCCCAATGGAAATCCAGAGTTATGTGTTTCTTGACACCTCTTTTAGAGCTATCATTCCCAATAAGGCCAATGTTAGTTTCAGTATTTGCATCCTACCATCAGTGATCAAAAATCCTATTTTCATATCATTTTAGGAGTCCCACTCGGAATTTTTTTATCATTACACTAGGTCATCATTCAAAAATTTACTCACTGATGGTAGCCCTAAGTCAAAAAAAAAATCACTTTTTCTAAATTTCCATTACTTACTGGCTCATTTTCATACTTTTCTGAATGTACATTAGTCATGATATTATACCACTTGTTCATTCATGTCACCATGAATTTCATTTAGTTAAGGCTCTCATTAGGTGTTTAGGGTTTTTTTCAAGGTTTAATTAGGTTTCTAGGATTTTTCAAGGTCTAATAAACACACCATTTCCATTGCATAAAGCCAGCAAAGTAAGAGAGTGAAAAAAAATAACATCTCTTTACCATGTAAATATGATTTTCAAACATGTAATTATGATTCCAAAGTTGTTATTTTCATCCTAAAATGTAATTTTTATTCCAAAAATATGTAACTTTTATTTTTATTTTGTAATTTTATGTCATTTAATATGTAATAAGTATAAGGTTCCCAAGCTGCCAAATCAGAGTTCCACATGCCAACAATGAAAATATCAAAGTGCAAAGAGTTCCTAGTCCATCAAAATGATCAATTATCAAAGAAAAGAAATCAAAGTGAAAGGGTTTAATTGTGAAGTTTAAAGGTGAATTTGAACATAGAAAAGTGGGTTCCAAGAGCATAAAAATCACAATTCACCAAGTATGAAAGCCCTCAATACATCAAATCCATCCTCATTTTTCCCCTACAGCATCGAACAACCATCTCCGTAGCATGATTTTCAAATATAGAGATCGAAATTGGGAGAAAAGTGGCAGCGTTGCGCTCCTGGACTAGCCACGCTGCACTCTTGCATCACACGCTGCACTCCTCCCATAAGCGTTGCGCACCTGCCCGACTTGCTCAACGAGCTCAAAAACAAATTTCCATCGCTCTAAACCTTCATAATTGGTTGCATTCGCCCTCCAACAAGTAAGTAACCCCTAATTTCTATCTCCTAAAATTCCTCAAGTTAAATTTTTGTGGTGTTTGAATGTTCTATACAAAATTTGGTGTATTCTTTGTTATAAACCCTAGTTCCATTCCTAATTTTCTATTACACTTCCTAAGACTTCCAATACCCTTCCCACATTACAATTAACCTTTCTCAACCCCTATTTCACTATATCCCTTTCTCCAAATCCCTTTATCCCCTAAACCCTAAGACCTAGGTATTTCAATTTCCTAGGCTACCAAATCCCCATACCAATAATAAAATTAATATTCCAAAATCCCAGAACATTTCTACTGCCTGTCACCTCCCTAAATTTATTAATCCATTCCCCCATATCTATAATTTTTTCCATCCCATTCCCCACTCCCTAAACCTACATTTCACTCCCAATTCATCTCCCTAGGGTTTCTAGCCAAGACATTATGGAAGAAGAAAACAAAGAATTCAGTGAGGAAGAAGAAAAGGAAGAGAAGAGGCCACATAAAGGAGGGAGGCTCCTCATACTTGAACCTAAAAACACCAAAGAACTCATGGCCTCTCTCATGGTTGTGACATGTTTCAAGCATGTAGGATGCTTTGACTTTTGTGAAAAAATACAAAGGGTCCAACATTGCGCTGTTTTGCGCAGGCTTTTCAGCTCTAATCTTCATGACAACTAGGTAACCCTTGTTGGTGTCACTTTCATAATATCCACAACCATCTAGTGGCTGCCACTCGAATTCCAAATGTTGGTGAAAAGTGGTTCAAGGCAAAAGACTTGGAGGATCATTACTATGAGCCATACATCAAACCAAGGTACAAGAATGAAGGAAAGAAGGTCTTTCCTTTCTCTTACCTCCTGGATATGTATACCCCCATGATGAAAATCATCATGAAGTAATTTTCTTGTGAAGGAAGGTTCTCTAGACTCTACAAATACCATATCCGGTTATTAATTCGCTTCAAAAGGGTAAAAATTCTCAACATACCTTATTATCTCTTCAGGAACATTGACAAAATGGAATACATTGTTAAAAAGAGAGATTATGACCAACATATGAAAATTCTTTTTCACCACTCTCTCATCAAGATCATTGTCCTCCATCATCTCAATTAATTGAACATCTCATGGGACACTTTCATAGCTAATGACATCTTTATTGCTCCACCAATTCAACATGCTCAAGTTGTGCCTCCACCATCTCACCCTTCCACATCCATTCCTCCATCTCAGCCCATAGTACCTACTTCTTCATCAGCTCAAACTACTTCACCCATTTCACCACCATCATCATCATTTCACACTCAGATTGGTCATCTAGCGGAGCTAAGATTAGTGAGCTTCAAAAGACCAAAGTGGATGAGATAGAGACATTGGAAAAAACATATCAGAGAGGTCATAGGAAAGTGTTTGTTCCACAGATTGTGGAAGGGGCCTTGCCTTCTTCATCGACAAAGCAGGTAGACAAAGGAAAGTGAAAGATGACAAAGGCAGATATTCAGGAAGAGATTGGGCATGATGAGGGAAATCTTCATGAGACAGAAATGGAGTTTGACCTTGTTGACTTGGATCAGAAAGATGATTCTGAGATCACTAGCATAGTCATCAAGGAAAAATAATCCAAGATTAGAGAGCTACAAACTAATCTTGATAGATCTAAATTGGTCATTACCTTTCTTTAGTAGGAGAACCACTGGCTAAAAACCAAACACTTCATTGATGAAGTGAAATTCATCAAAGCTCAAAGAGAGGCAGAAAAAGCTAAACTATTACTTGAAGAGACACTAGAAAAATATGGTCAAACTGATAGGTGAAAAATTCAAAAAAACACTCAAAAAATCACAGTTCTGCCTCCTTTTTCACCTTGGTGCCACGCTCCTGAGAAGTCTTGGGAGAATAAAGTTTTTGGAGGTCAACTCATTTCAACACTACAAACCAAGCACATATCTGGAAATTAGACTGGATAAGCTTTCTAATGAGCTATCCTGAGCTCAGTTTGGACACCTGTAGCCCATCCAAAACTCAGCTGTAAGATGAAGGGTGCTCCTGACACTGGCGCTGCGCTCCTGACCAGTGTTTGATTTTTCTGAGTTTTCTCTACAATTTTGATCTTCACCTTGGGAAATCATGTTTTTAATTATGTAATGGATGGAAATAAATGTAATTATCATGTTTATTAGTTACCTAGGGTTATATACATTATGTAAATGTCATCATAAAGTCAAATGAATCAGCTTCATGGAAATGAGAGATGAGTCACTTTGACCTCCCTACACTCTAGGTATCAGTTCAGATTATTGTGGATAATCTCCTCAACTCAGGGATTCGACCCCTGAGGTTCGGAGAAATTTGTTTTTATATCGATATCTTTCTCCTCTTCACTCTTGGGAAATTTTGGATGTCGTTGCATTGATCAGAGACTAGTGTAATCTATTTGGCATGAAATTGATGAAAAGGTTGTAGCTATTTCTTTGGGATACCTATGGTATGATAATTTAGCATTGCTTTTCTTATGTCTCATTATATATGAATGTTTTGTTTCACGATCCATTTCATTTTTATGATATGTTGGTCTTCAAGTTGATAAGCAGAATTTATCTCTCATGCTCTTCCTTTGGGAAAACCTTCATAGTTTGTTCATCTTCTTCAGTTTAGAAAGAATTCATGCCTTGCCTTTCTCTTTCTAGCTCCTCATCAGTCTGGTCCATCTTAGCCTAATACCCTAAAGTTTTGGGTTTTATACCTACCTTTCCCCATTGAATCTTTGCAACCCTAATCTTATTTTCCCTGACCTAGCCTCTTTGACCTAATTCACCCATATAGCAACCCAAATTCAAACAAACAAAACCCTTTACTCATACCTAGCCTAAAACCCTAATTCATCCAACCCTCTTAGCAGTGATTTGTGGAGAGAGACCTCTCTGGCCTGGTAGGGCTAGCTACCAAGCTAAAATATTGGTCTATGGTTACCTATGTTTGGACTCTTTCTCAGCCTTAGAGATCCGGTGGACTGATAACACACTACGCTTTTTATCTAAATTCTTTTCTTTTCTTGATGTATTCTATATGTAGGTTTAGGTTCGCCAACTAATTATGAAGCTACTGCATGCATGTATTAGTATATCTTATAGGCGAAGCTTCCAATTTCATCGTGATGTCTAGAGCTTTGGCTTGGGTTCCTATATCTTGTTGCATTAATGACAATATGATATGTGGTAGCAGGGAAGCTATAAACCATTCTTGGTGTTGCTATGGAGCTATGTTGAAGCTTACCTTATCCAATAAAAACTTAAATCTCTAATCAAACTACCAAACAGACTCAATAGGTTTCTTTTTTATCTCTCTCAACTTAGTGATGCACTGCGACTCAGACTTCGGCTTCTTGAACTCTCTTACCAGTGTTGTTTTAATATCTACAAACGTTATGTTCTAATTTTTTGAAAACTTCATATACCATGTCAATGCTCTATCTCGCAGCATCATAACGAGCTACTCTTTCTTTATATTCACATCCTTGATCTTCTTCGTTGTCCATACAACTTCACATAAAAACCAAAACTGTTCTAGATCCTCCAATCCAGTTCCTTTGAAAATGGGTAGCTTAATATCATCACCCATACCTCTTCTTGGGGGCTGAGGGGGAGGGGGATTGGGAAAGGGGTGGTGGGTAGGAGGGGTAAGGGGAGCGGGAAAACCACAAACACCTTGCATATTACTGGATTCTGGCTTCTACGAACTCTCAGGATGAGAAGGATAACACCGCAAAGTTATATGGGGGCTATTAGGGCAGCTTTCTTCTCTTTCACTTTCTAATTCACTCAAACTAGGAAAGATATATAGAACGGAGAAACATCTGGTTCATTGGGCAATGGAGTCAAGAAGAGGTCATAACATACTCATCAATGGATATGGGATATCAGAGGGCAAATCTAACTTGGCCGTAGGATCCTTTGGTTTTGGACTGAGATGGACATCAATGAATTGGAAAGAGAAGTTTAATTCTCAAACAAAGGGAATTTGAAAGCACAACTTGAACAATAAAGAGCTATTTGGTAGACAGGACTAACCATGAATTCTACAAATCACAGCTTTAAGAAAATAATGATTTCAAAACAAATTTTAAAATGAAATCTAAGATTCGGGGAACACCCTATTTTCTCAAAGATTTTATTTCAAATGACTTAGAAAACATAAAAGATTCACTGATAATTGCAGTCATAGAAGAGGAAACACCTAACACATCTATGATTACAACTATAAAAGACCTTTAAGACAACTATTTAAGCGAGGACAAAGGGAAAGATCAGAACAGACCTCCTTGATTCACTGTAAACAAGAAACTTCAAAGGGAGACTTCAATAAAAGTTTTTAAGTGGCAGCAGACAAGCAGGGAAAACCATAAATCATGCTGAAACCAACTATTCGAACTATTAAGGAAATAAATAAGCATGAAGACTAAAGAGAGAGATTAAAGACTCTAAAATACTTCAGCATAATAAAACATAAAATAGTGAAGGATGAACAGGTCTAAGGTGCTTCTAGGAGTCATTTCTTAGCCTAAAACTTTCAACCTACTGTAGTAAGAAATTATGGAACATAATGAAAACAGGGGAAAAACATTAAACAGTTCAGAATACTTCACCAACAGCCAAGCTCATGGATCCAATGATAGAGCCTTCTCAGTCACAAGCATGCAACAACATCATCAGGGCTTCTAAGACTTCAATTTCTTCTTCAAATTCAACAGACTATGTATTATTTCAGAGAGTTCCAATATTACAACTAGTGATCAACCAACAACCAACCCCTATCTCATCTTCTTCAGAAGTATTTATAGAAGAAATGAGGAGGTGGAATGGGATTAAATATCTTCTATGTTCAATTAATACAGTTTACTGTCTCTCGGCCTTTGAGGGGCTTAATGGAGAACATTCTGATATTTTTCCTGTATTAATTGATTTATATTAACTATCAAGCTTGCTGGAAAGAATTTGTTGACTTTAAGGCTCTTCGTTATCCTCGTAATAACTTCTGCTGTCAGTTTACAATAAGTTCCTTTGGTTGAATTAACTGTTCAGTCGCATTGATGCAAATTTTCCTGCTCTGGTCATAACTCGACCTCCTTTTGATTACTTTGAGGCTGTAGGTGGCTCTGTGGTAGCTGGGGGATTCAATTTCCCCCTGATGTGGTAGCATAGGCTTTTCTGTCTGATAAAACACTTAGGAATTTCCTTTAATTGTGTTTTAATTTGGGAAATTAGGCTTTTGATAATCATTCTTAGCCGTAATTTCCCAAATCTGTCTTCAATCTTCTGTTCTAATGCACTCTGTTCTTCAACACTAATACTCTTTTAGCTGTGTTTTTAATAAAACAGTGTCTTGTCGATGTGCAGGGCCACACTGGGCTTTAAAGGCATCGATGCCCATGAAGCATTGATAAAATGTTGAATCCGACCTTTGCGAATGGTCTCCATTGATAAATCAAAGGCACGGGAGATGTCTTTCCCGGCCTTCGACATTTCTTTCGAACAAATGGAAAAACCATTAATCCCTGCAAAATACACTAAATATTAGAAAATCCTGCGTTTTTAGGTCTAACTGCTTTGGAGGCTTCGGGGAGGAGCGTGGCTGTTGGATGGCAATCATCCGACGGTGGAGATTTATTCAGAGGAGGTCAAAGAAGAGTGTGGAAATGAACAAGACGGAGTGATTTTGGACCGTTCGATATGGACACGTGGACGGTCCAGATTCAATCGGAGGATCGCAATCGGGGGATCGCAATCGGGGGTGGCGAGCAAATGCACCAATTGAAAGATGCGATGCGATTAAGCGCTAGCCATTGATCTGAGGATCAGATCAACGATGGAAAACGAATTGAAGGGATGGCCGATCAGGAGGAAAAATCAAACGCACCGATGAAAAGTTGTGATGCGATGTAGCGCGGACCATTGATCTGAAGATCTGATCAACGGTGGAGAATGAATCGGGGGATGGCCGATCAGTGGGAGAAAATAAGTGTATGCGATGGAAAACCCTGATGCGATCGGGTGCTGACCGTTGATCCGCTTATGATCAATGGTGGAGATTAGTTTTTAGAACGAACCGATGGAAAACTCTTATACTTTATGAAAAACACAAATTTTTAATAAAAAAAGGTTTTGATGGATCGGAGCGGCATATTTATATATGAAGTGGTTGGCGCCCGATTGCGGGGCCGTTGGATGTATGGAATCCAATGGGCCCGAGGCTTTATATAACAAGGGCCAATCGCAATCGAAACTTTGGGCCCGGTCTTTCAATCAACCTATTTGGATTTCTCCGATGCGATTGCGCATCGAGTCTTTTTAATCTAACCATTTTCATTTAATCACGTGACTTTGATTTTTTAGATCAAAACTTTGGATAAATTGGTTTTTAGTATTTTCAAAGGAGAAATGGATCGGGCATGATTTTATTCAATGGTCTTAGCACCCTATGGCAGCCCCACAAGTTATATGAAACGATAATGCGATCAGGGTTTATAAACCCGGGGCTTAATCGCAACGGAGTTTTTGCAATGGCAACAGACTTGTGCACTTGGAAATTTTGCAATGCGATTAAGTGCCTTGTGGGCCTAGCGCCCGGTTTCAGGGTGTGGGCATGTGGGGGAAGTGGTTTAAAGACTTATCCCAAGGGGGCTTAAGTCCTTAGTGATAAAAACTTGTTTTTTATGAATTTTTTCATGGTTTTCAAAGGAAACGAGGGTTTCAGAATAGTTTAAAAATGAGTCTTAAACTATGGAAAAATGATTTTCATGAATGGAAGAAGGAGAAATCATGAAAAATAGAGGAATTATATGGAGAAAAAGGGGAGCAAATGAAGGTTAGTTTTGAGTGGGGGAAGGGGAAAAAATGATGGTTTTGCAGCAGTCTTTCTCTTGGAATTTAGCAGAATTTCTGAGTATTGAAATGGGAACAGCAGTGAAGATTTGGACAGAGGCATGAAGCCTTCAAGAGTCTTCAAGAGCCAACACTTTTGGCAATATGTTCCTTGAAGGCTCCAAAAATGATTTAGCCACCTTTTGGTATAACAAATTTATGGGTGGCTAACAGTGGCTCCACTTGGGGATGGTGCCTTCTTGAAGGCATCAAGAACTTCAGACTTTGCATTCTCTAGGAGGTTGACCTGTGCCTGATCCATTGAGCTAGCCTTCCTTTGATGGGATGACCTTGCTCTAAAAACATATTAGCAGCCATAAAAACAATGGTTCTTTCATCAACAAGCTTTCTACCTACCCAATCCTACTGATCTAACATTTTTTCTTCTTAGAGTGCACTTGGATTGGCAAACTTTCTTACAACATTTTATTCTTTTTGAAAGAAAAAAATCTAATCTAGTTCTAATTCTTATTTCTCCATGGACTCAGATTAAGCAGTTAAGCCCATATGCTTCTCTACCTAATCTACTAATCTGTTAGGTTTAAACAATCTAACAGACTTTTATTCTCTAATTGCTAAAGCAGAAATTAAAAAGCATACAAGTCAGGATTGAACAGTCTAACTTGATGCTGATCTATGGCATAAAAATAAGCTGCACATAGATTATTATTTGTAGAAAATTAAATCAAAATGATGAAGGCTTAATATCTGAAAATTCAAGGCACTTCCTTTATCCTTTTACAGCTCTGATTTGACTCTTATTTGAACTGCTTCTTCCCTGCTCTCTGGTTTAGATTTTGAGCCTTTTTAGAACCAGATTTTAACATCCTTTGACTCAGAATTTGAAACAAATTTGAGTGATTATCCCTTTGAAATTTTAGGTTCAGTTTTTTAAGCATGTTCGAACCTTTAATTTCTATCCTAATCTATCTACTGATAAGCCAAGATTAAACAGTTTGGCAGATCAAATTCACTATCCTATCAGCAGAAAATTTAAAACTAATTAGTCAAGATTAAACAGTTTAACTAACTAGAAGTGTGTTTAGCAGGAGTGGAATTTGATCTTGCACACTTTCAGATTTGTTTCTCTTTTTTGGTATGGGGCTATACCTTTCTTGTTTTCACAATCTGCCCTCTTTTCTTTCTTTTCTTTGTTTTTTGTATTTTTTATTTTCATAACCTTGAATGCAATGTTAAGACTATGATATTTACAATGAAAAAATAAAATTCTTTAAACTCAAGACTCTTGGCAGAAGTAATGCTTGAGCATCCTGCCATTGACAGGACCTCCATATAAGTCTTCTCCATTCAATTCTTTTTAAAAAAATGCATTGTGACCCCTCCCAGCATGGATAATATATGGCCCTTTCCACAAGTTCTCAAACTTGCCATGTTTTCCCTTCTCTTCTCTTCTTGAATCCCATTTAAGAACAACATTTCCAATTTGGAAATTGTTTGCCTTAGTCCTCTTATCAAAAAACTTATTCATATTTTCTTGTAATAACTGTGTTCTTTCATAAACTTCTTCTCTAGTCTGCTGCAAATGGATGGTTTGATTGATTCTCCTCTGTATATCATTCTCTTCAATCTACACTTCTTGAAGGAGTTTCATGACTGGAACTCCTAATGAGGTGGGAAAAACTACGTCCATACCATAGACTAGCTGATAGGGGGACATGTTTATTGATTTCTTTGTAGTTAGCCTATCAGCCCATAAGGCATGAGCCAGTTTACTGTGCCATGATTTTTGATTCTGTTCCAACAGATTTTTAATGATATTGATGAGGCTCTTGTTGGAAGATTTAGCTAATCCATTTCCTTGGGAATAGTAAGCAGTGGAATGGCCCAAGGTTATGTGGTATTTGTAACAGAAATCAACCATCTTTTTAGACTTAAAAGTAGCAGCATTGTTTGTTATGATTTTTCTGGGACAACCGAATCTGGATAGGATATTTGTTTCAAGAAACTTGATAATGACAGAGTCATTAGCGTTTCTGGAGGGTATAACTTCTATCGACTTGGTAAAGAAGTCAGTGGCCGTGAGGATCGACTTATGTTGAGCTGAGGAGGATGGATGGATTTCCCCAATGAAGTCCAGCCCCCATTGTTGAAAAGGTGCCTCAACTTTGATAGGATGTAAGGGTAAGGGAAGGAGTTTTCTTTTGCCATCAAATATTTGGCACTTATGGCAAGACATGACCAACTTCTGAGTGTCTGGGAAAAGGGTAGGCCAATAGTAACCTGATCTAAGAATTTTGTTTGCTGTGGCCTTCTAGTAGAGGTGTCCTCCACATTCTCCGTCATGCAACTCATGCATGATTTTCCCTGCATCATCTTCAAGTAAACATTTAAGAAAAATTCCAACAGCATTTTTCCAATATAATACCCCATCTAGGATGCAAAAACTCAAAGCCCTTTGTTTCAAAAATCTGGCTTTAGTTTTAGACAAAGAAGGGGGGGCATTTAAATATAAAAGCACATAAATAATGCCAGCATACCAAGGAGAATTCAAAAAGGTTTCTTCAATAAAAGGAGCAGTAGATTCTTCTATTTCTTCCGACACATATACCATATTCATGTCTAGTGCTTGGAAGTTAGACTCAGCCATAAGTTTTGCTAATCCTTGCCCTTTAACTAGCTTGGTGGGCCTGATCTCTAAGTCATACTCAAGAATAGTAGCAATCCATTTTCCCCTTTTAACATTAGGGTCTTGACTTAGAATGTCCTTGACAACAGTATGTGGAACAAAAGCAATTATGTGAGAATGTAAAATATAGACCCTAAAGTCTTTTAATGCTTTCACTAATGCTAAGGCTTGCTTCTCCATGATGTTATATTTGAGAGAAGCATCTCTTAAGGCCCTACTAAAAAAGGATATTGGTTGTTCTTGCCCTGAATCATTATTTTGAAGTAAAATTGTAGCTATTGTATGTTCAGATGCGAAAGAAAAGATATAAAAGTCTTTGGTGAAATCTGGACTGATCAGGACTAGTGTTTGAGTAAGAGCTTGTTTGACTAGTTCGAATGATTGTTTAGCTGGTAAATTCCATTTTACACTGACATCTTTCTTAAGCATGTTTGTAATGTTTTTCAATAGCTCAGAAAGATTAGGGATAAACCTCCTTAGAAAATTAACCTTTCCAATGAAAGATTGTAATTCTTTGAGGCTTCTTGGATGGTTGATCTGCAATATGCCATCTATCCTTGTAGGGTCTATTTTGATTCCCTCTTTTGAAATTATATGGCCAAGAAGTTTACCTTCTTGGAGACCAAAGAGTGTCTTCTTGGGATTCAATGATAAGCCAAATTTCCTAAACTTCTCGAAAATGTTTCTCAGGTGAATCAAATGTTTTTCATCAGTTTTTGAGAAAACGGTTATGTCATCAAGGTAAATGATTATAAAATAGCCAATGTCTTCAGAAAAGGCTATTTCGATGGCCCTTTGGAAGGTGGCACCTGCATTCATTAATCTGAAAGGCATTTTGACATACATAAAGGTGCCCAAAGGTGTGGTAAAAGCAGTTTTGATTTGATCACTTGGGAGTACTAACACCTGGTTGTAACCTAAGAACCCATCTAAGAGGGAAATCCTTCTTGATCCAACTACCCTTTGAAGTATATGGTCCATCTTGGGTAAGGGGTAGTTGTCCTTTAAAGAGGCTCTATTTAAATTTCTCAAGTTGATACAGAGCCTGATTTCCCCTGTTTTCTTTCTAACAGAGACTAAGTTTGATACCCACTCCGAATATCTAATTGGTACAATGATCCCAACATCATGCATCTTTTCAATTTCTGCCTTAACTAAAGGGAGTAAAAGAGGGTTTATTCTCCTTAGTTTTTGTTTAAAAGGCTTTTGATTTTCCTTCAAAGGGATTTTATGTTGGATGATGCTGGTATCGTATGATTTTAGGTCTTTGTATCCCCAAGCGAAAAAATCTTTAAATTCTTTGAACAGCTCTATGTACTGCAGTTTTATACGAGCAGGGAGAGTGCTAGATAGTTTGATCATCTTGGGTTCTGCTAGACTACCTATGTTATGCTCTTCTACGTTGGTTTCTACAGGCTCCATTCTCGGTTCTTTGGCTACATTGTTACAATCGAAAAGGTGTTCTAAAGGTGTGAGACCTCTTCAAATTTGATCATTTTTGCATTGTAAAACTTCCAAGTCTTATTGGTTTGCATTGTCAGTTATCTATGCTTCAAAAGGATTCCCATAATGATTTATATCAGCAGAATATGTCATTTCGACTTCTGGGATTTGTTCAATATACAAACAGTTTTCTTTATGTCTGGTTTCTGATATAGGTATGCTGAAGTCGTTTTCTAACTTTAAGAAATCATCTATGTGTTTTTCAGATTCAAACACTTGCCAGTGATCTTCGTTGTCAGGCACAGCGGGCCGGTGTTTTACCTTTACACGGAGTTGTTCATTTATCTCCGGTATTCGGCAGTTGCTGGCATTGAATGCGAGTTCATTTGCTAGATGATTCAGTGCTCTAGGGATGAAAATGAGTTCATATTTTTCAAAGGTTTTCAATAGATCAAGGGTATCATTCCGATATTCCCTAAGCCTTGGATTTCTAGCTGAGTATTCTCCTTTGATCTGTTTTATGATAATTTTAGAATCTCCTAAGATCGATATCTTCTGGGCTTCTAATTGTTTAAGCAATTTTAAGCCTAGGAGAAGTGCTTCATACTCAGCGATATTGTTAGTGCATGGGAAATTCAATTTGTATGAAAAACTTTGATTTGTATTTTGAATCCAAACACCTGCTCCCGCACTTGTTTTATTGCAAGATCCATCAAATTTTATTTTCCAAAGTACATCTACCTCATTTTCATTTTCTTGTTGCTGTTGATTGTTAATGTTTTGAATTTGATCGAAGGGAAGATTTGATTGTTCTGGTGAACTGATTGGGTCCATGTTTTATTTATCTTGTTGAGTAATTTCTTCTTCGTTACATAAGATAAAGGAATCTAAACTTGATTGAATAGAATAGATGGAAGAGTTGTTTGGTTTGTCTATGTTGCTCACCATGTACTTCATGTGAGATTCTCTGTATAGTATTCTGTTTTGGTTAAAAACAGGGATGATGGCATAATACATGTCCATTTGAAGGCTTCCCTAAAGTTTGGCTCCCCAAGATCTTGATAAGAGCATGCCATACTTAGGGGGAATATCAGTGACAACTATGTCCATTACTAGACTCTTAGCAGGGATCTGAGCTAGATTAACACATAAATCTTTGATTAAACCCAAACATTTGACTCTGCTTGAGTCAAAAGAATACAAGTCTTTGTATGGTTTAGTAATCTCTAAGCCTAAGCTTTCCATTACCAACTTGGGCATTAGATTGTGTGAAGCTCCTGAATCTAACATGGCATTGTGTAAAATTTTCTCATGTATGTTCAAGCTAACATAGAAGGGAGGGACAGCCCCTTCTTGGTATTTCCCTTCAACTTCTGGACCAAACAACAACTCAGGTTCTTCATCTGTCAAGTTTAAGGTGTCAGTATCCCTTCCTAGGTTCAAAGCTTTCAAAACTTGGTTTTTGTACACCTCTTGGGTTACTAGTTCAGCTAGGGGGATGGTAATTTTTATCTTAGCAATCTCTCCCTCAAGGCTGAAAGGAATAATAGACTTGTTGATATTTACATCGGCCTTTTCAATTGAATTCTTTTCAGCAACTTTGATTTTTTGAACCTTGTTTGGACTGGTAATTGGGAGAGTTTTATTAGGACCACTAGCTGAAGTGCTAGGGGTGCTCTGTTCAACAATTGGCTGGAAACTTTTGTCTTTGTTTAAGTCTGGTTTCTTGGCCAAAATGTTGGTTTTTTCTACTGTCTTTTTGGGCTGATTTTGTGTGTTTTTCTTAACAGCAGAATTAGTGTTTTTGTCCTTTGAACTATCTATGTTCCCCTTGCTCCTAAGATCATACTGTTTGTGTACCTCCATGATTGCATTTTCGAACCCCAATCTATAGTCACCAGAATCTTCATAGGTGTTTGTATTTTGATCATAAGAGAAGAAACCTTGTTCTTCCTCAGTGAGAAAAACATCATCTCCATTGTCTGATCCAATCAAGTTTACATGAGATTCTCCCAACCTTTCCAACTCCCTATCTTCCTCATATTGATCTACATAGTTTTGTTGGAAGGGAGGCCTAATTTGTTGGTCGCTTTCTTTTTTCTTATCTTGATTGTTGTCCCTTTTATAATTCTGATTTCTATTTTTGTTTTGGGAGTTGTTCTGATTTTCTCTTGGTTGTGTTCTCTCAAGTATGCTCATCCTTTTCATGATCTCTTCCAACATCTGTTCTGTCTTTGAGCTAGATGTGGAGGGTGTAGTGTCATCTTTATAAGTTACCCTCTTCTCTGATCTCAACCTATAATTTTCTTTTCTCAATTATTTTTTCTTATACGCTTACAGCTCTTTTCTGCATGTCCTCTAAGGTTAAGTAATCCCTCTCCCTTAACTGATACATCATATCAACATCAAGGCCTTCGAGATATCTTACTAAGGCCATGCCTTGAGGAGGTTTCATGTGAGGTGGAAGAGCATTGTAAATGCTATTAAACCTAGTGGAGTAGTCAGGAATACTCTCTCCTTGATTTCTCTTGAGGCTGCTATATTCTGCTAGTATTTGGAGAGGATTCTTTTTGAGTTCCCATTTGTTGATAAATGTTTGATGCAAGGCAGGGAGATCATTTATGATATTAGGAGGTATGTTTTTGAACCAATTTTTTACATCTCCTCCTAAACTCTGGGCGAATATCCTCATCTTCACAGTTTCTTCTTCTATCTCCATGTAATTAGATGCATCTTCCATCCTATCTACATGATGTTGGGCTGTTGTAGACTCTTTTCCAGTGAAGTGAGGGAGTTTAGATTGGTAATCATTTGGTAAGGGAAGTAGAGGTTGTGGTAACACTAATGGGGCATACCATGTTGCCATGGCTAGAAATAAGGGTGGATATATAGTAGTGAAAGTGGGCTGAACATGAGTGTTTTGCATAGTGGTAGTATGAATTAGAGTGGAAGAAATACTTGGGCCAACAAACTGATTTTGAGCAGACTTGTTATGGAAAAAACTAAAGTGATAAAGAAGCTGGGAATCAGGAGGAGTGGAAGGTGAGGCTTCTCTACTGAAGCTTTGTTGCAAATCTGCAATATCAAGGTCAGTTTTGTTTAATTCACCTTGAGATCTGGTTCTAAAGATGTTCTTTGTATGATGTAAATCAAAGTGTGAATCCTCTAAGACAATGAGGTTTTCAAGGACAGAATTTGTTCTTAAGAGGCTCCTATTAGCAGCTGAACTTCGAGAGTTAGAATTCTGCCACAAAATTCTCTCTGTATTTTCAATGATTAAAGGAGGATTTGGGTCTGGATGGGATCTAGTGTTGATCCTATGTGAAGCCAAACTGTTTTTCAAAAATGAGAGAGGTGGGGGGGTTTTTAGGGACTGTTTTTGGAAGCTTCACCTCTCAGGATGTTTTGTCTAATATGGGACTAGGCTTCTAAACTTCTTCAAGGCTGGTTAACACAGTCCTAAAGAGATTTGGGAACCTAGATGAGTAATAGGCCTATTGGGGCTAGTGGAGTCGCCAGGTGGAAAATTTTAGTTTTTTATGAAGGTAACATATTGGATGGTTCCACCACCATGCTTATTATGAAGCCAAACTGAAATGTTTTGGGTTTTTCTGAGTTTCTTGATCTTATAGGTTATGAGAGTGTCCTAAATCTGACTTAACACTTAGCTAGGGTGTCAAAACATACAAAGTTCCCTCTTATGGCTTGGTAACTGCTTCCTTCAACGTTTGATAAGGTTTAATGAGAATCCTAAGGGTTACTTAGTTTGTCTCTGATTCAATTAAGTCCTATCATGATTACCATTACTTGGTAGTGCTTGAGGGAGGTTACTTATGTTATACTTAGACAGTGAGTGTAGTCTTTTGAAGATTTTACTCAGTGTCCCACTGTGATCGCCATTATGTTGGTGTCCCGTGTTTTGATAGTTTGGCAAATCAAAAGACAAGACAACATCAGAACCAATCTTTAGAGTTACAGGATCTAGTCCTTATGTTCTCAGAGAGGGATCTCTCAAATGTTTGTTTGCAAAGGTTTATCTTGTGTGCTTTGAATATTGGTTTTAGACTAGTTATTAAGTGCAGGTGTTTGTTTATTTGTTTGGTTGGATTGATACCGCAGAACATAAAAGATCTAGGAAAGATATATAGAACGGAGAAACATCTGGTTCATTGGACATTGAAGTCAAGAAGAGGTCATAACATACTCATCAATGGATATGGTATATCAGAGGGAAAATCTAACTTGGCCACAGGATCCTTTGGTTTTGGAATGAGATGGACATCAATGATTTGGAAAGAGAAGTTTAATTCTCAAACCAAGGGAATTTGAAAGCACAACTTGAACAATAAAGAGCTATTTTGTAGACAGGGCTAACCATGAATTCTACAAATCACAGCTTTAAGCAAATAATGATTTCAAAACAAATTTTAAAATGAAATCTAAGATTCGGGGAACACCCTATTTCCTCAAAGATTTTATTTCAAATGACTTATAAAACATAAAAGATTCACTGATAATTGCAGTCATAGAAGAGGGAACACCTAACACATCTATGATTACAACTATAAAAGACCTTTAAGACAACTATTTAAGTGAGGACAAAGGGAAAGATCATAACAGACCTCCTTGATTCACTGTAAACAAGAAAATTCAAAGGGAGACTTCAATAACAGTTTTTAAGTGGCAGCAGACAAGCAGGGAAAACCATAAATCATGCTGAAACCAACTATTCGAACTATTAAGGAAATAAACAAGCATGAAGACTAAAGAGAGAGATTAAAGACTCTAAAATACTTCAGCAAAAGAAAACATAAAACAGTGAAGGATGAACAGCTCTAAGGTGCTTCCAAGAGTCATTTCTTAGCCTAAAACTTTCAACCTACTGTAGTAAGAAATTATGGAAAATAATGAAAATAGGGGAAGAACATTAAACAATTCAGAATACTTCACCAACAGCCAAGCTCATGGATCCAATGATAGAGCCTTCTCAGTCACAAGCATGCAACAACATCATCAGGGCTTCTAAGACTTCAATTTCTTCTTCAACTTCAACAGACTATGTATTATTTCAGAGAGTTCCAATATTACAACTAGTGATCAACCAACAACCAACCCCTATCTCATCTTCTTCAGAAGTATTTATAGAAGAAATGAGGAGGTGGAATGGGATAAAATATCTTCTACGTTCAATTAATACAGTTTACTGTCTCTCGGCCTTTGAGGGGCTTAATGGAGAACATTCTGATAGTTTTCCTGTATTAATTTATTTATATTAACTATCAAGCTTGCTGGAAAGAATTTGTTGACTTTAAGGCTCTTCGTTATCCTCGTAATAACTTCTGCTGTCAGTTTACAATAAGTTCCTTTGGTTGAATTAACTGTTTAGCCGCATTGATGCAAATTTTCCTGCTCTGGTCATAACTCGGCCTCCTTTTGATTACTTTGAGGCTGTAGGTGGCTCTGTGGTAGCTGGGGGATTCAATTTTTCCCTGATGTGGCAGCGTAGGCTTTTCTGTCTAATAAAACACTTATGACTTTCCTTTAATTGTGTTTTAATTTGGGAAATTAGGCTTTTGATAATCATTCTTAGCCGTAATTTCCCAAATCTGTCTTCAATATTCTGTTCTGTTGCGCTCTGTTCTTCAACACTGATACTCTTTTAACTGTGTTTTTAATAAAACAGTGTCTTGTCAATGTGCAGGGCCACGCTGGGCTTTAAAGGCATCGATGCCCATGAAGCATTGATAAAACGTTGAATCCGACCTTTGCGAATGGTCTCCATTGATAAAACAAAGGCACATGAGACGTCTTTCCCAGCCTTCGGCATTTCTTTCGAACAAATGGAAAAACCATTAATCCCTGCAAAATACACTAAATATTAGAAAATCCTGTGTTTTTAGGTCTAACTGCATTGGAGGCTTTGGGGAGGAGCGTGGCCGTTGGATGGCAATCATCCGACGGTGGAGATTTATTCAGAGGAGGTCAAAGAAGAGCATGGAAATGAACAAGACGAAGTGATTTTGGACCGTCCGATCTGGACACATGGACAATCCAGATTCAATCGGAGGATCGCAATCGGGGGATCGCAATAGGGGGTGGGGAGAAAATGCACCGATTGAAAGATGTGATGTGATTAAGCACTGGCTGTTGATCTGAGGATTAGATCAACGGTGGAAAATGAATTGGAGGGATGTCCGATCGGGAGGAACAATCAAACGCACCGATGAAAAGTTTCAATGCGATGTAGCGTGGACCATTGATCTGAAGATCTGATCAACGGTGGAGAATGAATCAGGGGATGGCCGATCGGCGGGAGCAAATAAGTGTATGCGATAGAAAACCCCGATGCGATCGGGTGCCAACCATTGATCCACTTACGATCAACGGTGGAGATTAGTTTTTAGAACGAACCGGTGGAAAACTCTTATACTTTATGAAAAACCCAAATTTTAAATAAACAAAGGTTTTGATGGATCGGAGCAACATATTTATATATGAAGTGGCTGGTGCCCGATTACAGGGCCGTTGGATGCATGGAATACAATGGGCCCGGGGCTTTATATAACAAGGTCCAATCGCAATCGGAACTTCGGGCCCGGTCTTTCAATCAACCTATTTGGATTTCTCCGATGCAATTGCGCATCAGGTCTTTTTAATCTAACCATTTTCATTTAATCACGTGACTTTGGTTTTTTAGATCAAAACTTTGGATAAATGGGTTTTTAGTATTTTCAAAGGAAAAATGGATCAGGCATGATTTTATTCAATGGTCTTAGCACCCGATGGCGGACCCACGGGTTATATGAAACGATAATGCGATCGGGGTTTATAAACCCGGGGCTTAATCGCATCGGAGTTTTTGTAATGGCAACAGACTTGTGCACTTGGAAATTTTTCTATGCGATTAAGTGCCTTGTGGCCTAGCGCCCGGTTTCAGGGTGTGGGCATGTGGGGGAAGTGGTTTAAAGACTTAGCCCAAGGGGGCTTAAGTCCTTAGTGATAAAAACTTGTTTTTAATGAATTTTTTCATGGTTTTCAAAGGAAACGGGGGTTTCGGAATAGTTTAAAAATGAGTCTTAAACTATGGAAAAATGATTTTCATGAATGGAAGAAGGAGAAATCATGAAAAATAGAGGAATTATATGGAGAAAAAGGGGAGCAAATGAAGGTTAGTTTTGAGTGGGGGAAGGGGAAAAAATGATGGTTTTGCAGCAGTCTTTCTCTTGGAATTTAGCAGAATTTCTAAGTATTGAAATGGGAACAACAGTGAAGATTTAGACAGAGGCATGAAGCCTTCAAGAGTCTTCAAGAGCCAACACTTTTTGCAATAAAATATGTTCCTTGAAGGCTCCAAAAATGATTTAGCCTCCTTTTGGTATAACAAATTTATGGGTGGCTAACACCTGATTCATCAAGAAATTACACAAATTGTTCATTTAAGATCACGAAGAAGTTAGAGACACAAAAATTTATGCTTTAAAGCCAGGGAAAAAAACCCCTTAAGAGGGGAAAACCCAACAATCTTCTTCTTATTGAATCAATTCAATATGAGATATCCAACCCAAGATCAAAGAGTCACTTAAGGTTCCACGTCAACCCCCCAAGATCAAAGACTCACTTAAGGTTCCATGTCAGCCCTCTTCTCTAGTAAAAGCAAAAATAGTTAAATTTTTCTCAAATATAGTCAACCTCATTATCACATAATTATTCTCAGCCTTGTCACGAAACTATAGCTCCTCTTGTAGATCCTTGGCTCTATAAATATTTGATAGGTTTGGTCTTGTTGTAACCACCTTCAAGCTTTGATCCTTGATTGCACACTTCAAATAACAGAATTTGGCTATTATCATAGGAAAAATCTTTATTTTGACTTCTTTAGATAGGTTTAAGACTTCGTGTTATAAGAACATATCGTAAGAAAGTTTAGTTTCCTCTTTATCGACTCCTTCTATACTTCGGTTTCTTGTCAATTACAAAGTTCGAATTCTTATGCTCCTTTTTCTTACTTTCAAAAGAGCTTGACTTGGATATGGTATATAGTTTTTCTATGGGTTTTCATAAGTCATATAGGCCTACACGACTAATAGAGAAGGCTGAATTCACCTTTTGACTCTTTTGAATAAAAAAAATGCAATTAATTTTCATTTATTATGAAATGCCAAAAAAATGACATGACTTAATAAAAAATGAATTTGACTCTTTTGACTCCAAATAGCATGAAGAACATGTTATATCAATAAATAAAAATAAACAATATTTTTATTTTATTATGAAGACCAACACTAGTTACATTTTTCCAACACTCCCTCTTAACTAGGGTGGTATTCATAATGACTCAACATGTTTATCTCAAAAATGAAATGTTCACATAAGAAGAGATCCAAATTGATAACCATTAAAGTATCATCATAGCCAACATTTTCACATTACTAAGGCCTTGATAGGTACACTCTATCTCCTGGAAAAATTAGAGCACAATACTGAGAGGAATTCTATAGGACACCATACTACCTCACCAAAGTACATACTCCACCTAGGATACTTGAAGTATATATACCACCGAACCATTCTTTCCATTAGAGAATTCCTATCCAAGTCCATGTGACATAGGATATTCGTCCTCATCCATCACATTACATGACTCAAGAATGTATATCCAAGATGCTTATTCAATCTATCATTCTCCTTATCCATATCCTTGTATTTGACGTAGGATATCAATCTTAATCTGTCACACTAACTAAAACAAGGAGAACCAAGCTAAATAAAATCATCATTATCCCTATCTATGAGGCATGCACTAGACTTATGGATGTTATTCCTGGCCTAATACATGACACATGTAGAAATAATGTCCAAGCTTACTCCCTCTCAACCTGAGAGGATAAATTCATGCTCACAACCTCTCAATCAAGGATAATTCATCAACAAGCCTCGACTTGTGTCAGGAGTACTAATACTTCTCTTACATAAAATACTTGTAATTTTATCTCTCCTCTTGCCAACCCTATTATCACTTTGCAATTTCAATAGCTCCAAATTTTCCTCCTAGAAAATCATTATCCTATACTTGAGGTCTTCAAGGACTTCATCAAGATGTCCTCTTCATAGTATCAAGCTTGTACTTATTCATTACCAATAAATTTACATCATTCAATTATTCTTCCCTCTAGCTGTTTATATTATTCCTCAAGATAACCAACTCTTAGGGACTTTACCAAATAAATTTCTAGCATAAACTAAGCCGCTCCATTATCTTTGTTCACAAGCTAGTCAATCTACCTTCTTTGCAGTGACTTGTCACATCAGTGTCACTGTTCATAATGTCTTCATATTACATCCCTCTTATCAATGATTATTCATGTAAATCATTGTACTTAGGGCACACATCAGCTAGCATTTACCACCATGAATTTCTCTTATCACATGCCCAACTCCTCTATCCTCATTATTTGCAGCTCTTGTTCACACTTAAGATAGGTCTCATTCTCCCTTGAAGTTTTCCCACCTTATAGAACCTTCAAGAAACTTTCTTGAGACTTAACGACTGTTACATAGTTATAAAATCAGAGTTATGTAGGGTCTCAACCCTTATTTTTGTTGGGAAAAATACTGAGAGGGGGGGTGAATCAGTATTTAGATCTTACTGAAAAGATTTCAACTTTTCTTTACAGAATTCCATACGCGGCTTTGATAAGAGAAACTCATGTATACATGCACATATACTAAAGGAAACTAGCATACAATGATACAATTTTACAAATTAGCAAAAATTTTCAGGAACAACCTTTAACTCATTTGCAGAAACCGGATTATCCACAGTATCATAAAACAATGGTCGACGTTTCGAACCCCAACGGGGATCCATCTTCAGGACGAGAAATGAATGAAGAATGAAAGAAGGTCACAAGGGGTCAAGGTATAAATAGTGAGGACTAATGATGATGAGAGGAGCCGACAACAAATTAAGTTAATTTATTTAAAATAAATTTTATTTTATTATTGTAAATTTTTATTTTTAAAAAACTTTTTAATAAATATTTAAAATTTTTGTTTATATTATTTGAATTAATTTTAATTCTAAGATAATAACCTTAATTTAAAATTATAATTTAATATATAATAAAATTTTATTAATTAATGTCTAAAATTAATTTTAGTGTCTAAATTATTAAAATTAAACCAAGAGTAACTAAAATTGTTAAATTATTACCTAAAATGATTTAACTAAAATAGTGTAATTAAATTATTAATCTAAGGGAATATAATAAATAACAATAATGTGATACGCTTATTTAATTCTAAATAATAATATAACTATTTAACTATATGTTAATAAATGAATGTTAATAAATTTATAATTAATTAAACCCTATTAAATTTTTAATTTCAAATCACTTATTAATTAAATCCTAATAAATTTTAATTTCTAAAACTTTTTATTATATAAATAAGTTTGATTTGAATTTTTTATTATAATTAGCTTCCATTTACTGATAATAAATATTAATTAATTAATTTTTATTAATAGAATAAAAATTAATTAATAAAAATAATTATTACTAGTGAGTGGAATAAGAGTTTTTTGTACTAACACGACCCTAAGCCTGATTACTAATAAGGAAGAGAAGCAAACCTGCAAAATTATACCTGGGATGAGGATGAACCTACGGAGCAAATTTGTCTAATAAGAGGTCGTCAACTGTCACTAATCTTGTATCCTTCGTCCCTGTTGATGTTATGCGGGTGTTTTATAATCTCTAGCGCTTCTCTAATCTTATGTCTTTCATAGTGCTCCTCCCTTGCAATGATTTTAACATCCTAACGACGTAACTGATGTTTTGTTTTCGAGGAGTGATCCGCAAGAGCCGAGGTTTGCGATCGCTCATGTTTAATATCGGCACCATGCTCTTTCAGACGCTTTTGAAGAGAGTGCCCAATTTCACCAATATAACTCTTTCCACATGAGCAGTCAATCTTGTAAACACCTTTAAACTGCCCCTTGTTAGGTGTTCGTAGTTTGCAAGATTGGCAAGTACAAACGCTGCAGAGCCTACATCAAAACCACTTTGGAATCTGAGGATCTAGCCATCCTAGATTCAGAGAGCGATCTCTCTATATATGTGTTTTCAAAGATATGATCTTTAAGGCTTATAATATGATATTAGGCTAGTTATAAAGTACAAGGGTTTGTTTGTTTTGGTTGGAATTAATATCATTAGAATGAAGGAAACCTTTTGAAGGGTAAAGTTGTGAGTAGGTTGAAAAATGGTTCAGCTGATAGGGTAAGTAAGAAACACTGTCAATCCATTGGGCTATGGAGTCATAATAGGGTTTAACTGGACAACAAGGTTCAAGAGTGGTCCATGGGGCAAGTCATCTATGTCAAAGGATCACTTTAAGTTGATTTTATGGAATGAAACATTAAGAAAGTGATGAAAGAAGCAAACATATAAGAAAAGAAAGAGCAGCTTAAGATCAGGTAAGGAATTTTAACCTAGCCTGCTTTCAACATACTCAAAGGAAAGACACAAAGCAATCTAAGATCAGGTAAGTAATTTTAAACTAGCCTGCTTTTGATATACTTTCAAGAGAAAATATTGAAAACAAAGAATAGCTTAAGATCAAGTAAAGACTTTTAAATTAGCCTGCTTTCAGCATATTCTCAAAGGAAAACATTCATGATGAACAAAAAAGTAGTCTAAGATCAGGTAAGTACTTTTAAACTAGCCTGCTTTCAACATACTCTAAAGGGAACTTTTCAAAGCAACTGTTGGAGATAAACTAGAGGACAGGGCTAACCATAAACTTCTCTAGCTTAACTTAATAAGAAAACTTTTCAAGAACATTCAAAGACAATATCTCAAGTTGTACTCAGGAAACATGGGCTTACCAACACTTCACTAGTTATACTCTATTGAATTACCTTCAAAACACATTTAGAAGAAAACATAAAGGATAAAGATTTATGAGTGAGATTTAGGGTACTTTCAGAAGTAAATCCTAATCTATATTTGTTGTTATTTATCAGGGAAGAGGGGACAGAGTGAAAACATAAAGAAAATAACAATTACAGTGAGAAACACATCACCATTGACATAGACCAGGATCCCATAAATCAACTATTGTATTTGATGTTCAAACCAGTTACAATCTTCTAGACCAGTGGGTCTTTACAGCTTCAAACTTCTCATCTCAGCCTATCTTTCTTCTATTACAATACAAAGCTTCAGCAGCCTCAAAAGCTATTTACAATTAAAGAGTATTCAAAGACCAACCTCTATATTGTCTTCTACAGAAGTATTTATAGAAGAATGAGGAGGCGGAGTGTAAGAAGGGTTCATTTGTTCAATTAATACAGAGTAATGGTTTATTGACCTTTGGGAGGCCTAAGGGAGAATATTTCGAATGCTCATCTCTGTTTTAATCAATTTTACATTAAATTTCATCACCTTTAGTCACATTTGTTGACTTTAAGGGTTTTTGGTAGGTTGGTAGTTAATTTCGAGCTGTCTTTAAAAATATCCCTGACTGTGCAATTAATATGCACTCTTTTGATGAAATAAGCTCGCAGGTTGCAGTTTGAGGAGTTATAGCCTTAATGATGTGGCATTCAGAGGCTTCCTTTATTAATTTGTCTGTCCTGGTGGCTTTAAACACTGCTTAAGCCCTGATTCTTGCTTTTGGGCCTTTAAAATCACTTCGGGGTCTTTAATCCTTATATGCTAACTGTGTCCACCTTTACACTATGTTTTATCCTTAAAACAATAGGACTTAACTCTTTTAATCCTTCAAATGGTGCTTTATCCATTATCTCTATGTTTAAGTTATCTTGGGCCCTTTATTGACTGTATTCACTGTGTCAACCTCTAACCTCTATGCTTTGTTTAATATTTGCTTGCTTTAAGCCTGGGAACCTTTGTTTTTGCATTTTTAAACTGTCCTTTGCCCCCTTTTAAACTTATTTAGGCCTGTTCCTCTTAGTCTTCACCGCCTTTTCCTTTTGTTGTGGACATGTGGCTCTGTCACATGGGGGTTTTGATTTAAACAACCAATAGCTAATTAAAAGCCCAGTTTCATGCCCCAAAAGACTCTTGTTCTACGCTATTTTGGGCTTTGGACGGGGTAATCCTTGCCCCTGTCCCTTTATGGGCTGTGAGTAGGGTTTTTTTCCTTAAAAAACCACCGTCAAACTTGCAAAACAACAAAATATGTTATAAAAAACCTGCGAGGTCAGGAAAACTGCTTGCAGAGAGAGGCAGAGGCGGAGGAGCATTGCAAAGGGGTGATTTATGTAGGCAGGACATTAGGGAAATTTTGAGGTCTAAAATGGGCCTCCTAAGGAAAATGTACAATCAAAATTCACTTTATGAGAAACAATCACATTTTAGGGGATGATATCATCCCTAATGGTTAAGGTGGCATTGCTCGAGTTAAAGGTACTTACTTGTCACATTTTCAATGGTGAATAAAAACTCATGGTTAACCATGGTAGTGCTCCAAGTACTTTTAAAGTCAAAGTAAAGTACTCACAATAAATTTCATTTCACATTTTTTTAATAAAATTCATACATAAAATAATATATTACATTTATTATGTTAATTTCATGGTTAACCATGGTAGTGCTCTAAGTACTTTTAAAGTCAAAGTAAAGCACTCATAATAAATGTCACTTCACATCTTTTGAATAAAATTCATACATAAAATAATATATTAAATTTATTATATTATTTTTATATAGTACATTAATTACATGTTATTATACAATTTAAATAATATAAATTTTAATTAATAACATATTATATAATTAATAATTTATGAATTTATATTTATATTTTATTTTAAGTTATTTAAGTACAAAGGACAAATGCATTAGTTGTTCAATGATAATGATTTATTTTTTTTTTAAACTCATTCTTATTTATAGTCACATCAATACAATTTTTTTTATTAATTTTATTTTGGTATAACTTTTGAATTGAATTTAACCATGGTTACATTGATTGTGGTGCAAAAAGTGAATTGCAAATTCATAAATATTATTTTATTGATTTAGCTATTATTTTATTATTTCCTTAGCAGGCCCATTTTAGACCTCAAAATTCCCCTAATGAGGCTTTAACGAAGAAGAAGGAAAAAATCGGGTTCAAAATGGATTTTGGCGTGAATTTTTCCTGGCGGGTTCTAGAAAACCACCTGTGGTTTTCACGCGAACCTATGGCGGTAAGTGGTTTTGCCTAGAGGGAATGTGATCCAACCGAAACGTGTTGTGTGGCCTTTTGCAATACCGCTGGTATCGCGTGATTTTTGTTGGTTAAACTCCGGACAGTGAAATTGCGCGATACACGATTCGCACCGTCGGATGAGGAGGGGAAGATCTGACGACAGGGATATGGTACGATGAAAAAGTTGCACGGTGAGGGTTTGAAGTGGGGGATAGGTGACATGCAGCGGTTGGAGGAGAGGACCGGGTAGTGGAATGTGGGTCCGGAGGGGAGTTGGGTGACGGGATGAGCGAGGACCGCTGATCTATATAGATCTACGGTGGAGATTGCAAGATGGAGTGATAAGGAGGGGATAAGAAAAAGGAAGGGGAGGAAGGAAGGGATGGCGGGGTGAATGACCGCAGTCAGATCTCTCGGATTGATGATGGAGACCTGTCGTCGGGAGGGTGAGTAAAGAACAAAGGGAAGGGGTTAGGGATTAGGTAGGGGTGTGGTCTTGTGGGGGACAACGACCAGGGGTTAAAGAGATAGGAGTCTATTGTATTGGGGGGGGGGGACTTTGAAAAGAAAAATCGGGTTTAATAAGCGCTTGGTTATAGTGCTAGGTCTTCTGAAGGAAAGGAGCCATGGCCAAAAAACGAAATGGGGCTAAAATCTCTTAAAAGTACTGAAAAGCTTTGTAAAGGTCTTTTAATGGATTTTTTATGATTTTTCCAAGTTCCGATAGTTAAAAAGGAAAAGTTCTTAAACCATAACAAAGGGTTTTATGCTTCAAAAGGGATTTTGAAGTTTTTTTTTCGGGGGGGGGAATGAATGGAAAATGAAAGAGAGAAAAGGAGTTTTTTTTCAGAGGAAAATGGAGGATAAAAAGGGCCACAATGAGTGAATGAAATGATGAAAAGGGGGTTGTTTAGGAAACAATTATGAAGGGAACAACAAGTTTTCTTGGTGGATATTTTCAATGAAATAGCAATGAAGATTATTTTTTGAGTTTAGGCAGCACAAGAAGGCTTCAAGAATGAGCAGTTTTGCATGAAAACAATCTCTTGAAGACTTAGGATTTGTTTTAGCCATCATTTTCTCTGACAAAAATTTACTGATGGCTAATAGTGGCTCCACTTGGGGATGGCAGCTCCTTGGAAGTGTCAAGAACTTTAGAATTTCATCTTTTGGATGCAGACCCGTGCCTTATCCATTGAACACCTTTTCTTCTTTGATCATGCTACTTTTCAGAAGATGATCAGTATTTGATGTCAACAAACAAATTTCTCCCAAAAATTCTACCTACACAACCTACTTTCTATCATTTTTTCTTCATAAGGTGCACTTGGACTTGCAAACCTTAAACATCAATCTTTTATTCTTTTGAAAATAGGAAAAAACTAATCTAATTCTACCCTTATTTCTTCCATGAGTTCAGATTAGACTGTTGAACTCATAAATTCTCTACCTAAGCTACTATCTGCCAGGATTAGATTGTCTGGAAGATTTTATTCTCTATCTTCTAAAACAGAAATTTAAAGACAGCCAAACCAGGGTTAAGCAATCTGATTTGTTGTGGGACTATGGCATAAAAACAAGCTGCACATAGACTTTATTTGCAGAAATTTAAAACAAAACTATGAAGGCTTAAGATTTGAAAAATAAAAACATCCTTCATTCTTTCTTTCAACTGGATTTGATCTTTTTGAGCTGTTATTTTTTCCTTTGGTTTAGATTTTGAATAGATTAGAACCAATCCTATACCAATCTTTTACAGGTTCAAGATTTGAGCTTGTTTGAACCACTGTTTTTCTATCATAATCTATTTCTACTGATAAGCCAAGATTGAACAGTTTGGCAAATATTTTTCACTAATCTATCAGCAAAAAAATCTATCTTAGTCATGGTTAGGTTGTATGACCAAAATAGCAGTATTGTTTTTGGTAGTGGCATTTAAGCTTGCACACTTTCAGATTTTTCCTTTCTTTTGGGTATGGGGCTGTACCTTTCTTATTTTATTTATGCCCTCTTTTTCTTTTTCTATTGTTTTTGTAGTTTTCTTTCTTCAAATTGAAAAACTGTGTTATATACAATGAATAAAAGCCTTGAAATTAAAAATATCTGTCAACAGAAATAATGTTTGAGAACCTTGCCATTAACAGGACCTCCAAAGTACTCAGCTCCATCCAACTCTTGCAGAAAAAATGCATTGTTTCCAATAGCAAATTGGATAAGGTAAGGGCCTTGCCATAAGTTATCAAATTTTCCATGTTTTCCCTTATCTTCTCTTCTTGAATCCCATTTCAAAACATTATCACCAATCTTGAAATCACTTTCCTTGGTTCTTTTGTCAAACAACTTCTTGATGTTTTCTTGTAGTTGTTGTGCTCTGATGTATACTTCCTCCCCAGTTTTCTGTAAATGTATATTCTGGTTTATTCTTCTTGTTACATCATCATCTTTAGATTGTACTTCCTGGATCAACTTCATTACTGGCACTCCTAAACTGTTTGGAAATATTGCATCAGTTCCATAAACTAGCTGGTAGGGAGACATTTAAATGGATTTTTTAATGGTTAGTCTGTCTGCCCATAAAGCATGTACTAGCTTATTGTGCCATGATTTCTTGTTGTCTTCCAGCAACTTCTTGATAATGTTTACCAAACTTTTATTTGAGGATTCTGCAAGCCCATTACCTTGAGGGTAATAAGCTGTGGAATGACCCAATATGATTTGATACTTGTGACATAATTCTACCATCTTTTTAGACCCAAATGCAGCAGCATTATCAGTTATGATCTTTCTAGGACAACCAAATCTGGATAATATATGTTTTTCAAGAAATGAAATGATGACTGAGTCCGTGGCATTCCTAGAGGGGATGGCTTCTATCCACTTGGGAAAATATTCTGTTGTTGTGAGAATCCATTTATGTTGGGCAGATGAGGGAGGATGTATTTCCCCAATGAATTCTAGACCCTGCTGCTGAAAAGGAGCTTCAACAGTGATTGGTTGCAGAGGTAAGGGTAGCAACTTTCTTTTTCCTTCAAAGGTTTGGCATTTGTGACAGGAAATAATCATTTTATGGACATCTTGAAAGAGGGTGGGCCAGTAATAGCCAGCTCTAAGGTTTTTGTTGGCAGTTGATTTCCAGTAGAGGTGGCCTCCACATTCTCCTTCATGAAACTCATGCTTGATCTTTTTTGCATCATTCTCAGGAAAACATTTAAGCAATAATCCACTAGCATTTTTCCAATATAAACATTTATCTAAAATGCAGTAAATTATAGCTTTCAACTTTAAGAATCTTGCCTTTGTTTTAGACAAACCATGAGGGACATTTAGAATGAGAAAAACATACAAAATATCAGAATACCAAGATGAATTCAAAAAATGATCTTCAATAATTGAAGCTGTCAAATCCTCTTATTCATCTAATGCATTAAACATGTTTATATCAAGGGCTTGAAAGTTGGATTCAACCATAAATTTTTCCAGTCCTTAACCTTTTATGAGCTTAGTGGGCTTGATTTCTAAGTCATATTCTAAAATCACAGCAATCCACTTACCTCTTTTGCTATCTGGATCTTGGGTCAATATGTCTTTTACAACTGAATGAGGCACAAATGCTATGATGTGGGAATATAAAATGTAAAATCTGAAGTCTTTTAAGGCTTTGACCAAGGAAAAGGCTTCCTTTTCCATTATATTGTACTTCAAAGGTGCATCTCTCAATGTCTTGCTGAAAAATGCAATGGGCTGCTCTTTTCCATTCAAGTTCTTCTGTAATAAGACAACAGCTACAGTGTGTTCTGATGTAAATGAAAAAATGAAGAAATATTTTGAAAAATTAGGACTGATAAGAACTGGTGTTTTGGTGAATGCTTGTTTTACCAGTTCAAATGATTTCTTTGCTTCTAAGGTCCATTTGAATCCCTCTTCTTTCTTTAGCATGTTTGTTATGTCTCTAAGGAGTTCAGCTAGATTGGGTATGAACCTTCTCAATAAATTTATCTTTCCAATGAAGGATTGAAGTTCCTTGATGTTTCTGGGATGACTGATTTGCAATATACCATCAATCCTCTTTGGATCTATCCTTATTCCCTCTTCTGATATGATATGCCAGAGAATTTTACCTTCTTGGAGACCAAACAATGTTTTATTTGGATTCAAGGAAAGTCCAAATTTTTTGCATTTTTCAAAGACTTTTCTCAAGCGTATTAGGTGCTCTTCATCTATTTTTGAATAGACAGTGATGTCATCTAAGTAAATCACTATGAAGTAACCTATTTCCTCTGAAAATTCAATATCCACGGCTCTCTAAAATTTGGCACCAGCATTCATGAAACCAAAAGGCATTTTCAAATACATGAAAGTACCCCAAGGTGTAGTAAAGGCTGTTATAAGTTGATCATCAGGATGTACCAAAATTTGATTGTACCTTGAGAAGCCATCTAGCAAAGAAATTCTTCTAGAACCAACTACCCTCTGTAAGATATGATCCATTTTGGGTAAGGGATAGTTTTATTTTAATGAGGCTTTGTTTAAGTTTCTAAAATCAATGCAAAGCCTTATTTCTCCTATTTTCTTCCTAACTAATACAAGATTAGACACCCATTCTGAGTATCTAATAGGCACAATAATTCTAGCATCATACATTTTTCTGATTTCTTTCTCTACCAGAGGTAATTGAACAGGGTTGATTCTGCGCAATTTCTGTTTAAAAGGTTTCTGGTTTTCTTTGATGGGTATCTTATGTTGAATTATTTCTGTATCATATGATTTCATATCTTCATAACTCCATGCAAAAACATCAGAAAATTATTTGAAAAGCTTAATGTTTTTCAGTTTGATATGAGTTGGCAGTGTTTTGGATAATTTGATCATTTTGGGCTTTTCCTCACTGCCTATGTTGCATTCTTCCACTTCAGTTTCAATAGGTTCCAGTTTTGGCTTTTTAGCAGCATCATTCAAGTCAAGAAATTCCTCTAATGGGACCAGTCCTTTAGGCAAGCTTTGGTCTTTGGATTGCAACACTTCTAAGTCTTCATTTTCCAAATCTGTGCTACTTTATGTCATATGTTGGAATTCATTTGTTAACAGATTTATTTTTGCAATCTCTGGAGACTTTTCTTCTTCAGTAAGTGGGTTTTCTTCAATAGGACAGTCTTGTTCATACTCTGAATCTGAGTTTGATGTTTCAAATTAATTGTTGGACTGTAGGAAGTCTTCTATTTGTTTATCTCCATCAAAAACTTGCCAGTATTTTTCATTATCTGGGACAACTGGTCTAAATTTGACTTGGGTGGTGCATTGCTTGGTTTCATAAGGTGTCAGACAAGTTATAGCAGCAAAGGCTAAACTATTGGCAAGGACATTTTGGTTTCTTTGGATAAATATAAGTTGGAATTCATCAAATGTTTTTAACAAGTCCATGGCATCATCTCTATAGGCTCTTAAGTCTGGGATGTTTAGCACTGTATTCCCCATTTACTTGCCTAATAATCAACTCAGAATCTCCATGAACTTTTATCCTTTTGGCCCCTAATTTTTTCAATAAATGCAGGCCTAAAAGGAGAGCTTCATACTCAGCTATGTTGTTTGTACATTGAAAATTTAATTTATAGGAATGCCCCTCAGCATGATTGTTTATAGTGTTGTGTAACCATATGCCTGCTCCTGCATCATTTTTAGTGCAAGACCCATCAAAATTCATGTTCCAAAGAGGATTGTTTTTAGATTTGTCATTTATTTTATTGCTGTCCTCTTTGTTTTGTTCATCATTCTGCTTTGTACAAGGGTCTGCACTACGTTTTTCTGTGTTTCGTTCCTCAAGGTTTTCAATGTCTTGAGGTTTTATTCTTTGATTTCCATGATCTGTGTTATGCTTATGAATGTTTTGAAATTTAATACCTTTAACCTGTTTGCTGTAAATTTCTAAATCAGCAAACTGTTTCTTAATTTCCTCCTTGTTCTCCTCTTTATCAATGGCTGTAGCTATGTTTGAATGAGAAGTTATTATAGCATTTGATATTTTTTCATTGATTAGCTCTTGCTCTTTAGGAATACCATCATTGAAAAGAATGAAAGAGTCAAGGTCAGTGTGTATGGAGTAAAGAGGAGAGTTTTCCGGTCTTTCTTGACTACTCACCATGTATTTCATGTGTGTTTCCCTATAGATTCTTCTAGGCTGACTGAACACAGGGATGGTGGCATAAATCATATCCATCTGCATAGTACCTTGTAACTTAGCACCCCATGACCTTGAAAGAAGCATGCCATATTTGGGGGGTATATCAGCCACTACAATGTTCATCCCTAAACTCTTGGCTAATATTTGGGCTAAGTTAACACACAGATCTTTAATTAAGCCTAAGCATCTCACCCTACTAGAATCAAAGGAATATAAGTCTTTGTAGGGTCTAGTTCCCTCTAAGCCTAGCCTTTCCATTATTACCTTGGGCATGAAGTTGTGTGATGCTCTTGAATCAAGCATGGCATTGTGTAAAATATTATCGTGGATGTTTAAGCTGATGTAGAATGGAGGGGTGGTTACTTTTTGAAATTTTCCTTCGATTTTTGGTCCAAAAATCAGCTCTGGGGTATCATCATTTAAGTTAACTAAGTCATGAGCATCTTCTATGTTCAGAGCTTTAAAAATCTGACCTCTATATACATTTTGAGTGACTAATTCAGTAAGTAAGACAAAGATTTTGATTTTGGATATTTCATTCTCTAGGCTAAAAGGAATATGATTTTTTAAAATGTTTGATTCAACCTTGTTAGTCACTCCTTGTTCAACAAAATCAGCTTGCTGATTTCTAGTATTTACAGCAGTTAAAATATTTTTCTCAGGAGCATTAGCTGAAGTGGTAGTGCTGCTAGAGTTAACACTCTGTTTTTCATTGGCTTGGGTGTTTTTCCCTTTGTTTGAATCAGAATTTACAGTGACTGATTTATGAATTTCTGTTGACTTTTTGGGAACATTTTCAGGGTTGTTTTTGGCAAATTTATCAGAGGTTTTGTTCCTGGGAGTTTCTTGATTCTTTTTACTTCTCAAGTCATATTTTTTAGGTGATCCTATGATGGAATTTTTAGAATATTGTTCATAATAATCATTTTCTGGTCTTCTGTCATCATAAGGTGTATATAGACCTTGTTTTCTTCCATGGAGGAAATGAGAATCCTCATTGCTTACTCTCGGCATGTTTATGTTTCCATCCTCTATTTGTTCATTGGTTTCTTCATCCTCATTAACATAATTTTCTTGGAAAGGAGGTCTGATCTGCTGATCATCCTCCCTTTGTCTGTTTTGAGGCTGATTTCTCCTAAAGTTCTGATTCTGATTTTGAGATTGATTTCTGTTTTGGGGGGCTAATTTATTTTCTCTAGATTGTGATCTCTCAAGTATGCTCATCTTCTTCATCATTTCCTCCATCATTCTCTCCATTTTTGAACTAGATGTGGAAGGTGCAGTTTCCTCCCTAAAAGATACTTTCTTTTCATCCTCATCCTAGCTCTTTTTTCAATGAGATTTACTTCTACAACTAGAGCTCCCTTCTACATATCTTCCAAAGTCAAGGGATCTCTTTCTCTTAGCTGATATGCCATTTCAGGATCAAATCCTTCACGAAATTTGGCCAAAGCTGATCCTTGTGGAGGTTTCAAATCTGGGGTAATGCATTATAAACACTATTGAATCTAGTGCAATAATTTTGAACACTTTCCCCAATGTTTCTTTTGAGGTTGTTGTAATCTGAAAGAATTTGGAGAGAGTTTTTTCTGATTTCCCATTTGTTTAGGAATGATTGATGGAGAGCTTGGAGGTCATTAATACTATTAGGGGTTAAGCTTTTGAACCATTTTCTTGCTTCTCCCCCCAAAATTTGAGCAAACAACCTGAGTTTGATAGTTTCATCATCAATCTCATTTCTATCAAAATAGTCATTCATCTTGTCCACATGTTGTGAAGCAGTAGTAGCACCACTGGCATCATATAATGGAATCTTGGACTGATAGTCCTATGGCATATTGAATAAAGGTAAAGGAAGGACTAGGGGAGCATACCATGTTGCCATGATCAGAGGTTGTGGAAAAAATGGGGGGTTTACAGGTGGAGGATATAAGATAGGAGGTGGTTGGTGGAATGGAGTAGTTTGAACAGTGGGAGTATGGATAACAGAAGTGGATGGACCAGCAAGAGACTGTTGATCTGATCTAGGATGAGAAAAACCAAAGTTATGAATGAAATGAATATCAGGTGGAGTAGTTTCTCTACTACCAGGATATTCACCACTATGAAGGGGTGAGTGTGGAGACTCAAAGTCTATCTGATCTATATCATCAAGTGACCTAGTTCTGAATTGGTTTCTTAAGTCAACTTGTGAATCCTATTGAGCTATAAGGTTTTCAGGAACAGAAATAGCTCTATGAATTGGTCTGAAAACAGTTGAAGTCTTAGACTTAGGAGATTTCCTAAGTATACTTTCTAGATTATCAACTGTCTTAGGAGGATTTGGGTCAGGATAGGCTCTAGTATAAATTCTTCTAGAAGCCACTATGTTTTGTTTTCAGACCCAAATGATATGAAAATTTTAACCAAGTATGAAAATCTTTAGTAGGCTAATTAATCTTTAACAAGAAAAATTAATCCTCAAAGTTTCCTTAATTGAGTTTGTATGATGTTATGATAGAAATGGGTTTCCCAGTGGAGTCTTTAGGTCTATTCAGGATTGTGGAGTAACCAGGTGGAAATTTTTAGTTTTTAGAAGGTAAAATGATTTATGGTCCACCTCCAGTAATAGGTTTGAATACCAATCTGAAATCTTTTTTGGGCTTTCTGAGTAATTTATAGTCCTATGGGTAATGAGAGTGTCCTAAATCTGTTTCAACACTTAGCTACGGTGATGAGACAAACAGAGTTTACTCTGTGGCTTACTAGCTAATTTTTTCAAGGTTTGATGAGGGTCTGTATGAATCCTAAGAAGTAATTAGATTGCCACTGATTCAGACAGGTCCTATCATGATCACCAATATGCTTGGTAGTGCTTGAAGAAAGCTACTCATTCTTGACTGGATACTGAATGTTTTGTTTTAAGGATTTTACTCAGAAGTCCCGAGTATGGTCACCACTCCGTTAGGTCTCTGTAGTTTGCAAGATTGGCAAGTACAAATGCTGCAGAGCCTACATCAAAACCACATTGGAATCTGAGGATCTAGCCATCCTAGATTCAGAGAGGGATCTCTCTATATATGTGTTTTCGAAGATATGATCTTTAAGGCTTATAATATGATATTAGGCTAGTTATAAAACACAAGGGTTTGTTTGTTTTGGTTGGAATGAATATCATTAGAATGAAGGAAACCTTTTGAAGGGTAAATTTGTGAGTAGGTTGAAAAATGGTTCAGCTGATAGGATAAGTAAGAAACAATGTCAATCCATTGGGCTATGGATTCATAATAGGGTTTAACTGGACAACAAGGTTCAAGAGTGGTCCATGGGGCAAGTCATCTATGTCAAAGGATCTCTTTAAGTTGATTTTATGGAATGAAAAATTAAGAAAGTGATGAAAGAAGCAAACATCTAATAAAAAAAAGAGCAGCTTAAGATCAGGTAAGGACTTTTAACCTAGCCTGCTTTCAACATACTTAAAGGAAAGACACAAAGCAATCTAAGATCAGGTAAGTACTTTTAAACTAGCCTGCTTTTGATATACTTTCAAGAGAAAACATTTAAAACAAAGAATAGCTTAAGATCAAGTAAAGAATTTTAACTTAGCCTACTTTCAGCATATTCTCAAAGGAAAACATTCATGATGAACAAAAAAGTAGTATAATATTAGGTAAGTACTTTTAAACTAGCCTGCTTTCAACATACTCTAAAGGGAACTTTTCAAAGAAACTGTTGGAGATAAACTAGAGGACAGGTCTAACCATAAACTTCTCTAGCTCAACTTTAATAAGCAAACTTTTCAAGAAAATTCAAAGAAAATATCTCAAGTTGTACTTAGGAAACATGGGCTTACCAACACTTCACTGGTTATACTCTATTGAATTACCTTCCAAACACATTTAGAAGAAAACATAAAGGATAAATATTTATCAGTGAGATTTAGGGTACTTTCAGAAGTAAATTCTAATCTATATTTTATGTTCTTTATCAAGGAAAAGTGGACATAATGAAAACATAAATAAAATAACAATTACAGTGAGAAACACATCACCATTGACATATACCAGGATCCCATAAATTAGCTATTGTATTTGATGTTCAAACCGGTTACAATCTTCTAGTCTAGTGGGTCTTTACAGCTTCAAACTTCTCATCTCAGCCTATCTTTCTTCTATTACAACACAGAGCTTCACCAGCCTCAAAAGATATTTACAATTCAAGAGTATTCAAAGACCAACCTCTATATTGTCTTCTACAGAAGTAGTTATAGAAGAATGAGGAGGTGGAATGTAAGAAGGGTTCATTTGTTCAATTAATACAGAGTAATAGTTTATTTACCTTTGGGAGGCCTAAGGGAGAATATTTTGAATTCTTATCTCTTTTTTAATCAATTTTACATTAAATTTCATCACCTTTAGTCACATTTGTTGACTTTAAGGGTTTTTGGTAGGTTGGTAGTTAATTTCGAGCTGTCTTTAAAAATATCCCTGACGGTGCAATTAATATGCACTCTTTTGATGAAATAAGCTTGCACGTGGCATTTTGAGGATTCATATCCTTAATGATGTGGCATTCGGAGGCTTCCTTTATTAATTTGTCTGTCCCGGTGGCCTTAAACACTGCTTAAGCCCTGATTCTTGCTTTCGGGCCTTTAAAATCACTTTGGGGTCTTTAATCCTTATATGTTGGTTGTGCCACCTTTACACTGTGTTTTATCCTTAAAACAACAGGATTTAACTCTTTTAATCCTTCAAATGGTGCTTTATCCCTTATCTCTATGCTTAAGTTATCTTGGGCCCTTTGCTAACTATATTCACTGTGTCAACCTTTAACCTCTATGCTTTGTTTAATATTTGCTTGCTTTAAGCCTGGGAACCTTTGTTTTTGCATTTTTAAACTGTCCTTTGCCCCCTTTTAAATTGATTTAGGCCTTGGTGTCGTGTTTTAGGCCTGTTCCTCTTAATCTTCACCGCATTTTCCTTTTGCTATGGACATGTGGCTCTAGCGCATGGGGGTTTTGATTTAAACAACCAATAGCTGATTAAAAGCCTAGTTTCATGCCCTAAAAAACTCTTGTTCTGCACGATTTTGGGCTTTGGACGGGGTTATCCTCAACCTTGTCCCTTTATGGGTTGTGAGTATGGTTTTTTGCCTTAAAAAACCACCGTCAAACCTGTAAAACAACAAAATACATTATAAAAAACCTGCGAGGTTGAAAAAAATGCTTGCAAAGAGAGGCGAAGGCAGAGGAACATTACGGAGGGGTGATTTATGTAGGTGGGAGAGGATTTAACGAAGAAGAAGGCAAAAAATCGGGTTCAAAATGGATTTTGGCGCGAATTTGGCCTGGCAGTTTCTAGAAAGCCACCTATGGTTTTCGCGCAACCCTCGGTCGGTAAGTGGTTTTTCCCGGAGGGAACGTGATCCAACCAAAACGTGTCGCGTGGCCTTTTTCAATACCACCGGTATCGCGTGATTTTTGTTGGTTAAACTCCGGACGGTGAAATTGTGCGATACGTGATTCGCACCGTTGGATGAGGAGGGGTAGATTCGACGGCGGGGATATGGCGCAATGAAAAAGTTGCACGGCAGGGGTTTGAAGTGGGGGACAGGTGTCATGCAACAGTTGGAGGAGAGGATCGGGTAGTGGAATGTGGATTCGGAGGGGATTTGGGTGACAGGATGAGCAAGGACCACTGATCTATATAGATCTATGGTGGAGATTGCAAGATGGAGTGATAAGGCGGGGATAAGAAAAAGGAAGGGGAGGAAGGAAGGGATGGTGGGGTGAATGAACACCGTCAGATCTCCCGGATTGACGGTGGACACCTGTCGTCGGGAGGGTGAGTAAATACAAAAGGGAAAGGGCTAGGGATTAGGTAGGGGTGTGGTCTTGTGGGGGACAGCAACCAGGGGTTAAAGAGACAGGAGTCTATTGTATTAGGGGGAAAAAACTTTGCAAAGAAAAAGCGGGTTTAATAAGCGCTTGGTTATAGCGCTCGGTCTTGTGAAGGAAAGGAGCCATGGCCAAAAAACGAAATGGGGCTAAAATCTCTTAAAAGTGCGGAAAAGCTTTGTAAAGGTCTTTTAATGGATTTTTTATGATTTTTCCAAGTTCCGATAGTTAAAAAGGAAAATTTCTTAAACCATAACAAAGGGTTTTATGGTTCAAAAGGGATTTTGAAGGTTTTTTTTGGGGGGGGGAATGAAGGGAAAATGAAAGAGAGAAAAGGAGTTTTTTTCAGAGGAAAATGGAGGATAAAAAGGGCCACAATGAGTGAATGAAATGATGAAAAGGGGGTTGTTTAGGAAACAACAATGAAGATTATTTTTTGAGTTTAGGCAGCACAAGAAGGCTTCAAGAATGAGCAGTTTTGTATGAGAACAATCTCTTGAAGGCTCATGATTTGTTTTAGCCATCATTTGCTCTGACAAAAATTTATTGATGGCTAACATCCCTCACTAATGCTATCTTTAACTGAGTGCATATTTTGTCTAATGGTTCCTACTACTGAAAATTGTGCAAAAATGTTACTCCTTCCCAAAACCCTGGAAATCTTATCTGCCACCCCTTTAATGTATGGCAGAAAAACCCTTCCACCACTTTCTTGAGGATCACGACGTCTCTTGGATATGACAGTGCTTTTCTCTTTCTTTATGGCTTTTCTGATTTCCCTTTCCTTATACCCTATACCCAAGAAAACAAATTTCTCAGGGCTCTTACAACAAGAGTGTTAAGGACACTAAATTTTTTAGCAGGATGATGGTAAGACTCAGTGTGAAGGTAGTTGTTAGTATGGCATTCTTCCTAAGAACTTGATGCCCTAATTAGAATATAATAAATTAGAATTTTAAATTAGGGTTATTATCTTAGAATTAAAAATATAATAAATTAGAATTTTAAATTAGGGTTATTATCTTAGAATTAAAAATATAATAAATTAGAATTTTAAATTAGGGTTATTTTCTTAGAATTAAAAATATAATAAATGAGAGTTTTAAATTAGGGTTATTTTCTTAGAATTAAAAATATAATAGATGAGAGTTTTAAATTAGGGTTATTATCTTAGAATTAAAAATATAATAGATGAGAGTTTTAAATTAGGGTTATTATCTTAGAATTAAAAATATAATAGATGAGAGTTTTAAATTAGGGTTAGTATCTTAGAATTAAAAATATAATAACTCGGAGTTTTAAATTAGGGTTAGTATCTTCGAATTAAAAATATAATAACTGAGAGTTTTAAATTAGGGTTAGTATCTTAGAATTAAAAATATAATAACTCAGAATTTTAAATTAGGGTTAGTATCTTAGAATTAAAAATTTAATAAATGAGAGTTTTAAATTAGGGCTACTATGTGAGAATTAAAAATATAATAAATGAGAGTTTTAAATTAGGGCTACTATGTGAGAATTAAAAATATAATAAATGAGAGTTTTAAATTAGGGCTACTATGTGAGAATTAAAATTATAATAAATGAGAGTTTTAAATTAGGGCTACTATGTGAGAATTAAAAATATAATAAATGAGAGTTTAAATTAGGGCTACTATGTGAGAATTAAAAGTATAATAAATGAGAGTTTTAAATTAGGGCTACTATGTGTAAATGAGAATTTTAAATTAAGGCTACTGTGTGAGAATTAAAAATATAATAAATGAGAATTTCAAATTAGGGCTACTATGTGAGAATTAAAAATATAATAAATGGGAATTTTAAATTAGGGCCACTACTGAGAATTAAAAATATAATAAATGAGAGTTTTAAATTAGGGCTACTACTTGAGAATTAAAAATATAATAAATGAGAGTTTTAAATTAGGGCTAATACCTAAGAATTAAAAATTTAATAAATGAGAGTTTTAAATTAAGGCTACTACCCGAGAATTTTAAATTTAATAAATGAGATTTTTAAATTAGGGATATTACCTGAGAATTTTAAATTTAATAAATGAGAGTTTTAAATTAGGGCTATTACCTGAGAATTTTTAATTTAATAAATGAGAGTTTTAAATTTGGGTTACTACCTGAGAATTAAAAATTCAATAAATGAGAGTTTTAAATTAGGGCTACTACGTGAGAATTAAAAATTTAATAAATGAGAGTTTTAAATTAGGGCTACTACGAATTAAAAATTTAATAAATGAGAGTTTTAAATTAGGACTACTACTTGAGAAATAAAAATTTAATAAATGAGAGTTTTAAATTAGGGCTACTATCTTAGAATTAAAAATTTAATAAATGAGAGTTTTAAATTAGGGCTACTACCTTAGCATTAGAAATTTAATAAATGAGAGTTTTAAATTAGGGCTACTACCTTAGAATTAAAAATTTAATAAATGAGAGTTTTAAATTAGGGCTACTACATTAGAATTAAAAATTTAATAAATGAGAGTTTTAAATTAGGGCTACTACCTTAGAATTAAAAATTTAATAAATGAGAGTTTTAAATTAGGGCTACTACCTTAGAATTAAAAATTAGGGCTACTACCTTAAAATTAAAAATTTAATAAATCATAGTTTAAAAATTTAATAAATCATAGTTTTAAATTAGGGCTACTACCTTACAATTAAAAATTTAATAAATCACAGTTTTAAATTAGGGCTACTACCTTAGAATTAAAAATTTAATAAATCATAGTTTTAAATTAGGGCTACCACCTTAGAATTAAAAATTTAATAAATCACAGTTTTAAATTAGGGCTCCCACCTTAGAATTAGAAATGTAATAAATCACAGTTTTAAATTAGGGCTCCCACCTTAGAATTAGAAATGTAATAAATCACAGTTTTAAATTAGGGCTCCCACCTTAGAATTAGAAATTTAATAAATCACATTTTTAAATTAGGGCTCCCACCTTAGAATTAGAAATGTAATAAATAACAATTTTAAATTAGGGCTCCCACCTTAGAATTAGAAATGTAATAAATCACAATTTTAAATTAGGGCTCGCACCTTAGAATTAGAAATGTAATAAATCACAGTTTTAAATTAGGGCTACGACCTTAGAATTAAAGATGTAATAAATCACAGTTTTAAATTAGGGCTCCCACCTTAGAACTAGAAATGTAATAAATCACAGTTTTAAATTAGGGCTCCCACCTTAGAACTAGAAATGTAACAAATCAGTTTTAAATTAGGGCTCCCACCTTAGAACTAGAAATGTAATAAATCACAGTTTTAAATTAGGGCTCCCACCTTAGAACTAGAAATGTAATAAATCACAGTTTTAAATTAGGGCCCCCACCTTAGAACTAGAAATGTAATAAATCAAAGTTTTAAATTAGGGCTCCCACCTTAGGACTAGAAATGTAATAAATCAAAGTTTTAAACTAGGGCTCCCACCTTAGAACTCGAAATGTAATAAATCACAGTTTTAAATTAGGGCTCCCACCTTAGAATTAGAAATGTAAGAAATCACAATTTTAAATTAGGGCTTCCACCTTAGAATTAGAAATGTAAATCACAGTTTTAAATTAGGGCTACCGCCTTAGAATTAGAAATGTAATAAATCACAGTTTTAAATTAGGGCTCCCACCTTAGAATTAGAAATGTAATAAATCACAGTTTTAAACTAGGGCTCCCACCTTAGAATTCCAAATGTAATAAATCACAGTTTTAAACTGGGGCTCCCACCTTAGAATTCCAAATGTAATAAATCACAGTTTTAAACTGGGGCTCCCACCTTAGAATTCCAAGTGTAATAAATCGCAGTTTTAAACTGGGGCTCCCACCTTAGAATTCCAAGTGTAATAAATCACAGTTTTAAACTGGGGCTCCCACCTTAGAATTCCAAATGTAATAAATCACAGTTTTAAACTGGGGCTCCACCTTAGAATTCCAAATGTAATAAATCACAGTTTTAAACTGGGCTCCCACCTTAGAATTCCAAATGTAATAAATCACAGTTTTAAACTGGGGCTCCCACCTTAGAATTCCAAATGTAATAAATCACAGTTTTAAATTGGGGTTCACAGTTTTAAACTGGGGCTCCCACCTTAGAATTCCAAATGTAATAAATCACAGTTTTAAACTGGGGCTCCCACCTTAGAATTCCAAATGTAATAAATCGCAGTTTTAAACTAGCGCTCCGACCTTAGAATTCCAAATGTAATAAATCACAGTTTTAAACTAGCGCTCCCACCTTAGAATTAGAAATGTAATAAATCAGAGTTTTAAACTAGCGCTCCCACCTTAGAATTAGAAATCTAGTAAATCAGAGTTTTAAACTAGTGCTCCCACCTTAGAATTAGAAATCTAGTAAATCAGAGTTTTAAACTAGCGCTCCCACCTTAGAATTAGAAATCTAGTAAATCAGAGTTTTAAACTAGCGCTCCCACCTTAGAATTAGAAATCTAGTAAATCAGAGTTTTAAACTAGCGCTCCCACCTTAGAATTAGAAATCTAGTAAATCAGAGTTTTAAACTAGCGCTCCCACCTTAGAATTAGAAATCTAATAAATCAAAGTTTTAAACTAGCGCTGCCACCTTAGAATTAGAAATCTAGTAAATCAAAGTTTTAAACTAGCTCTGCCACCTTAGAATTAGAAATCTATCGCTGCCAGCTTAGAATTAGAAATATTAATAAATCAGAATTTTAAATTAGCGCTGCCACCTTAGAATTAGAAATATTAATAAATCAGAATTTTAAATTAGAGCTACTATCTTAGAATTAAAAATATAATAAATCAGAATTTTAAATTAGGGTTACTATCTTAGAATTAAAATTAATTCAAATAATATAAATAAAAATTTTAAATATTTATTAAAAAGTTTTTTAAAAATAAAATTTTACAATATAAAAAATTTTACAATAATAAAATAAAATTTATTTTCAATAAATTAACTTAATTTGTTGTCGGCTCCTCTCATCATCATTATCCCTCACTATTTATACCTTGATCCCTTGTGACCTTCTTTCACTCTTCATTCATTTCTCGTCCTGAAGATGGATCCCCGTTGGGATTCGAAACATCAACCATTGTTTTATGATACTGTGGATAATCTGGTTTCTGCAAATAACGACAACCACAGAAGTTTGAGAACCATAATCTTTAACTCAGTTTCTTAGTCATGCATATGTTAGAAAATCAGTAAATATGTGCAGTAATCAGCAGTATAAATCATGACACAATTGCAACACACAGGAACACCGAAATTTAAGGTGGAAACCCATTTCGGGAGAAAACCACCGCTGTTGTCGTTTCTGTCTTCAGTATTTATTATATGGAAAACTATTTACAATATTGTACTGATGCAGACTCATATCGGTATGCAGGTATCTACCTGCAAAAGGCTGCAACCTTCTCTTGTTTTCCAGCTGCTACTGGAAGGGAGCTACAACCCCCTAATCTCGTTTACCAGCCACTACTAGGAGGGGGCTTCAACCCCCTGATCAGAACACAAGATTTTACTGGTAGGAAGCTTCTACTTCCATGCTAAAGGCTTCAACCCTCAGAACCACTGTAGACCACGTTTCATCAATTTTCATACTAGATCAAACAACATCAATACAACTCTTCATAAACATCAACAACCATAAATTTTAACCAATACTTCAATCAGAATAGTGAGATCATTGTAACGATAACTTAGAAATAACCTAGACTTCAAAATAAATATGCAGATACAAACTCAACCTTGAACATTCATCAACCTGAAATGCATACGCTACTTCACTTCACTGAACTTGCGTGTATACGCGCTTTCCTTCACACCCATCTGCGTATAGCTCTGTGAATACTATTTTTCAGAATGTAATCAATCCCAAATCTAGATCTGAGGCTTTCAGTCAGATATCTTTAGAAATGCAGAACCCTTCATCAGTTAGTCACCATCAACCATGTTTATTCTCTCATTGATCATATTTGTACATAAATCAAATTTAGCAGCATGTACAGCAATTAAGCAACCTACATCCACATCAAGACTTCATTGAAAGGTAGCAGACAAATAGCAGGAATAATAGAAAAACCTCTGCAATAAGCTTTAGAAAACCCTAACTTCCATATGTGCCTTTTCTAAAGCAAACTCGCATATATACGCGCTTTTACTGAGACAAACTAACGTATAGATATGTAAATATAATCTTTGCATAATGAGCCAGATCCATAGAACTTACCCAGATTTCTTCACTTAACTTCAATAAACTTGCGCCAAGTCATAGATCTAACCATCTCTTCAATGGATCATGCAATAGCATAGTCATTTTAAGTCTATAGATCTTGATCCATCAATTTACCCAAGGGTGCATCATAACTTCAGATTTATCAATAAAACAAAATTCATCCCATGCAGATCTACTTCAGAGAGAAGTATATAGTAATATCCCTTACACATGCACACCATTGCATTATCATCTTCTTCTCCTTATATAGATTTAGCCTTTATCAATACCATGAGTCAAAACCACACAACAGCCGATGGTATTCTTGGATGAAATCAAATAGACGATACACACTTAATATTGTGGGCCAATACCATGGTAATGCCCCCTGGTATCTTCTTTTTAGAGCGCAAAAAGTCATACATGACTTGGATCATTCTTATCCGCGTGTATACGTAGCTTGGCATGAAAAAACCCACGTATATAATATTCAATATGAATATTATCAATTCTTTTGTCACTTCTTCTACTGGATATTACCCACTCCTTCTGATAGACTTATGAGCCTCTACTGAAGACATATATTCCAAAATTACCAGATAGTTTCCATCAAGGAAAACATAATAAGACATAGGAATCATATTGCCAACAATCTCCCCCTTTGGACTTGATGGAAACCATCTCAACATAACCATTATTCATTCAAATACCCCAAATTTTCTCCCCCTTTGACATCAAGTGAAAAGGGCATGATTTTGACTATGCTCCCCCTGAGTTCATGTTGAATCTTGAGCTTTATAACTCAACCAAGTATGACCTTTTCTATCACCAAGGATTCATACTAACATCAATGATCCAACCAAATGGTATTACATATTTGACTCATCTTCCCAACCAATTGGGTTTACAAATGTGAACAAGTCCTTACATGACTGAATATAACCATTTTACATCATAGGTCTCAACATGACCTTTTCATTAAATTACAGATAGAATTTTTATAACCAAAACCAAAGACTCTCAAGCATGAGATCATAACCCAGCAACCAATCAGAATGCCAACAATGCATCCTGTTCCACAAGGCAGGTGCTCCCCCTAAGCTTGTGCATCCTGAACACCTTTAACAACCAAATCATCAAAGCATCTTCATTAAGGAGATAAATATCAGAGAATGATACAGAAAGATGAATACTGGAACAACAACAGAGATTACTCATCAACACCACAAATGTTCTGAACATTGACCCAGATAATTTCTGTCAGCAAAACCCATACGCGGTTTTATGCATAGAAACTTGCGTATATACGCTATTCGCCTTTATGAAACCAGCGAACCAAAATTAATCTTCTGAAATTAAGAAGATCTGATCTGAGAGGCAGAGACCACTCCCAACTTCTGTCTGAGATATTCGAATGCTTCCCTGGGAAGAGGTTTAGTGAATATATCAACAACTTTTCCTTTGGAGGGAACATACTCCAATTTAACCTTTTGTTCAAGCACTTGTTCACGTAAGAAGTGATACTTGATAGGAATGTGCTTGGTCTTGGAATGCATAACAAGATTATTTGAGATACTAATGGCACTTTTATTATCACACAAAATGGAGATGGGAGGTGTACATTTAATTTGAATATTTTTTAAAGTTTGCATCATCCAAAGTAATTGTGTGAAACATGATGTAGCAACCACATATTCTGCTTCTGTTGTAGATAAGGCAATAGAACTTTGTTTCTTGCTGAGCCAAGATACTAATCGAGGCCCCATATAGAATGCACCACCACTAGTTCTCTTTCGATCATCAACATTTCCCGCCCAATCAGCATATGTGTAAGCCTGAAGAGTGAGATCAACATTCTTTGGATACCATAGACCAAAGGCTTGAGTCCCTTGTAGATATTTGAATATTCTTTTTATAGCCCGAACGTGAGACTCTTTGGGATTAGCTTGGAATTTTCCAACAATCCCAACTGCATGCATAATGTCAGGTCTTGTCCCAGTTAGATAAAGCAGACTTCCAATCATGGATCTATATTATGGTTGAGTCACTGTGGGAGAATCATCATGAGAACTGAGGTTACACCTAGTTACCATTGGTGTACTTATAGGTTTGTAGTCTTCCATCCCATACTTCTTCAGAATTTTCTTGAGATATTTTTCTTATGATAAAAATATGCCATTTATTGCTTGTTGTACTTGTAAGCCAAGGAAAAAAGTTAATTCCCCAAGTAAAGAAGTTTCAAATTCTTGCTGCATAACAAAATCAAATTTTTGACTCATGGACTCTTCATTACTGCCAAAAATGATGTCATCAACATATACAACCACAATCAACAGTTTATCATTCTCTATTTTTGTAAATAAGTTACTATCAGCAGATCCCTTTGTAAAACCTTGTTGATGTAGATATTTGTGAAGACGATAGTACCATGCCCGAGGCGCTTGTTTGAGACCATATAAAGCCTTTTTAAGTTTACAAACAAGTTTTTCATCATTTCCCAGAATGAATCCTTCTAGTTGTTCTATATAAACTTCTTGTTCTAGATCACCATTGAGAAAGGTAGATTTAACATCCATTTGATAAACTTTGATTTGTTGAAAACTTGAAAAAGCAAGAAACATTTTTATGGCTTCAAGTCTAGCTACAGGAGCAAATGTTTCTTCAAATTCTATACCTTCTTGTTGAGCATACCCTTTACAAAAAATTCTAGCCTTGTTTCTTATAACATCTCCATTTTAATCTAACTTGTTTTTGAATATCCATTTTGTTCCAATCACATTTTTATCATGAGGTCTTGGAACCAATTCCCAAGTATGATTCTTTTCAATCTGATCAAGTTTTTCATTCATGGCTTGAATCCAACATTCATATTTACTAGCTTGATTGACATTCTGTGGTTCAACAGTAGATAGAAATGCCAGATAGCTAGGAGATCCTACAAGAGTTCTTCTTGTTTGGACACCTGATCCCTTTTCTCCCAAAATTTGAAATTCTGGATGATTCTTTTGTACGTACCTGGATGAAGCCTTTTCAAATAGATCTTATTCTGATGCTTCATTGGGTTCACCTTCTATATTGTTTCTATTTGATGCAGGAGGATATCCATCATCATCATCTTCATTTGTTGTTGTTATTTCCTTTTTGGGGGCTGACAGAGACTCATCAATTACAACATCAATACATTCAACAATATTCCGAAGTCTTTTGTTGTAACATTTATATGCTTTGATTCTCGAAGAGTAACTAAGAAATATTCCTTCATCTGCTCTTGGTTCAAACGTGCCAAGTTTTTCATAATTGTTTTTGATAAAACATTTTCTTCCGAAAAATATAAAATGCTTTACAGTGGGAAGATTGCCATACCAGAGTTCATAGGAGGTTTTATCACTGTTAACCTGAACATGAGCATTGTTCAGAATATTTACCGCTGTATGTGTTACTTCTCCCCAAAAGGTATCAAGAGTTCTAGATTCATCAAGCATAGCCCGAGCCATTTTTTTAAATGCTCTATTCATCCTTTCTGCCAGGCGATTTTTTTGTGGGGTTCCAGCTACAGAAAACTGTCTTTTTATGCCATGATGTTCACAAAAGTCAAAGAATTCATCTGATATATATTCTCCTCCTCGGTCAGATCTAAGACATTTGATTTTTAGATCTAATTAATTTTCAACCAAAGCTTTGAAAATCTTAAAATTTTCAAATGCTTCATCTTTATGTTTCAGTAAACCGATCCAACACATTCTAGAGAAGTCATCAATAAATAAAATATAGTATTGTTCTCCACGAGGTGACTTTTTCCTTACATGACCACATGGATCAGTATGTATAAGTTAAAGAGGCTTACTTGCTGATCCTTATTTAGCATTGAATTGCACCCTGGTTTGCTTACCAAATTGGCGTGATTTGCATATGGTACTTTTAGGTGGAGTGATGTTGGGAAGATCACGAACTACTTTGAGTTTGTTGGATTTGCTTATTTGAGAGAAGTTCAAATGTCCCAACCTTCTGTGCCATAACCAATTTTCTGAATATTTTCTCAAGTAGCATTGTGTTTGACCACCTTTCAATACATACAAGTTGCTTGGTGTTCTAGTTCCTTTTATTACTGTTTTTCCTATGTCACGTTCTCGTACAACACATTCTTTTGAACTAAAGACAACTTCATTTCCTTGATCACACATTTGACTCTCACTCAATAGGTTGTGCTTTAATCCATCCATATACATAAAATCGTTAGCTTTCACTCTTTCTTTTAGAAAAACAGAACCTTTTCCTTTAATGACAATAGGAGAATCATTTCCAAAGGTAACATTCTTTTCTTTCTCTAGAGCATTGTATGAAAGGAGTTTATTTTATCACCTATCATGTGTTTTGAGCATCCACTATCAATGTACCATTGATTTTCTTCCCCTTCTGCAAATAATTCTATGCCAAAACTCTCAACCTATAAATCCTTCCTTTTCCAAACCTTGGAATTTGAAGGTGTATGCTCTTTTGGCTAAAGTTTGCTCCTGCATTTTGATTCTTCATGACCAAAGTTATTGCAATAAGTACATTCAATCTCATTTTGAAGAGGAGAAAATTTGTTATAATTATTCTTCTTTATTCCACTCTTGTTTCTTTGTTTTCTTTCTTCTCTCATCATGATGGTTTTGTATGCAACACATTGAGCAACCTTATGCCCAAAATTATGACATGAGAAAAATTGTCCATTAAAGAAGAAATTGTTGCGATCATAAAACCTTCTATTTATATTTACTTGCTGATTGATATTTCTGTTATTGTTCTTCCCTGTATTAGAGTGGCCATGCTTCACCTGTGTGGTTTCTTTGTTCTGTTGTAGGCCGGATTTTGCAGCATTGAGATAGCTTGGTGCTAAAGACTGAGATGATTCTCCAATATATCCAAGACCTGTCTTTATAAGAGGAGAGCATTGTGCCTTGATAATTTCATCTTAGGTTTTATATCCTTTAGCAAATCTAAGATTTAAAGTTTTCACTTTCTCAATTTCCTTTCTTAGACTTACTATTTCACATTATAATTTCTCATTGTCCTTCTCCTTTTCCATGAGCTGATTTTTTAGAGTATCTATGGCAATTTTTTTCTTCCAAACATATTTTTGTTGGGAAAAATACTGAGAGGGGGGGTGAATCAATATTTAGTGTAGACTGAACACTTTTATTTTATTTTTCTTTCTCTAAAACCCATACGCAAATTTATTGAATCCAACTCACGTATACACGCGGATATCCTTAATAAAACCTGCATATTACTAGAGATCTCATAATGCAGATAATTCTTTACTTAGATCTTTGCATCATTCATTCATTAGATGTTTAGTAAGCAGTAAACAGGTGCAGTAAGAACAGAATAAATCATCACACATAAGAAACACACATGAACACCAGTATTTAAGGTGGAAACCCAATTTAGGAGAAAACCATCGTTGTCTTCATCTCAGTCTTCAATATTTTATTATAAAGAAAACATCTTACAATCATGTACTGGCACAGACTCATACCAGCACGCAGGCACCCACCTGCAGAAGGCTACAACCTTCTCTCGTTTACTGCCTCCGAAGGGAGCCTAAGCAACCCCCGCTTCCTTTCATTTACCAAATGCCTCTGTGTCGGGAAGGGAGCGTAATACCCTCGCTTCCTCGTTTACTGCCTACCACCGTGTTGAATCCTTAAAATCGGGTCTACAACAAGGGGGATACCCACCCGGTCCGGACCTTGGTTAGCAGCTCCTTTTCCATTTGGTGTAGTGGGTCCGACTGGGGATAATGGGACCAGTTTCCCAATATCTGTGTGTGTGTTTGAGATTTGGATATTTCTTTTCTAAAATTCCTAATTAAAATGCTTTAAACCTATCTCTTAATCTATTCATATGAAAAGCGTATTCTAGAAAATATCTAATTCTATTAACATGGGATGATAGTCTTTCAAATATATGCAATCTAAAAGGATTTTAGATAACAGTGATAATCAAAGATCATTCGATTATTATGAAAGAATTCAATAAAGATAAACTATTTCACATAAAAAGTTAGATGGCAAACGATTTGTGGAAAAGCATATCGCATATTAAGCTATTCATATATCAAAGTACAAATAAATAATTATCATAGTACAAAAATGCCAAATGATAACTCGAGATATTCAAACATTAACATATAAACAACTAAACATAAATATCAGCTTTATCACAAAAACGCGAAACGATTTAAGAAATAAAAATACCATTTATAATTAGTTCTACTCATGAGCTAGAAGAAATAATGATTTATCTCTTTCTTAATCCAACATCTATCAAGAATGCTGAGAAATGCAACATCGATAGTAGATATTAGATACACTGAGATATCAATAAATCTCATTCCATTCATTCATTAAAACCTCCTCGAGGGTGCAAAAGTGCATGTTGAGGATAATTTTTTTGACAAATTTTAGGACCCCTTCTCTTAATGCATAAGAAGGGTTTAAATACTAATAACTAAAATCTAAAAATAGTTTATTACAAAAATTTAGGATTGGTTTAAATGACGCGTCTACTTTTCTAGGCAAAAATATAGTAAAACTAAAACTAAATCTAAAAATAAAGACTATCAACTATCTACTTATGCAATTTGATCTTTGATCTTGCAAGCATCGGCATTGTTTTGAAAGAGGTGGTTGTAGACTTCAGATTTCAAGCGTACAAAAACTGAGAATCAACGAAGTGTAGGAGAAATCTTCTCAATGAGAATTAATGATGCAACTAAGCGCCTGGCATTAGTTTGTGAGTTTTACTAGATATGTCCAGTTAGAGATCAGTTTAATCTTATCGGGATTCTTGAATTGACTTTGCCTTTCATCAGCATTCTGCCTCCATTACGTTTGTGAATTGTTGTGCTTGTGGAAGGTGTCCCAGGAATAATCTCTGAAATCAAATTAACTTTGTGCAAATTTTCATTTACACAATCGTTAATATTTCCTACTGCTGTATTGCTATATAGCTGCTTTTACTTAGCTTCTACAGTACATCGCTTAATTGTTGAAAGCGATTCTTTATGACTATCATTGATGATCGGTACTCTGCTCTTCTTCCTTCCTCTATCTTTCCATGCCATATAATTAGTAACTCTTTCATTAGTTAAATCCATAATCATGTGCTAATTCTCGACCACGATTAGTGATTTTATCACTTTCTTGACAAGAGTTGTATTGCGAGTTCTCAGCATAATATGTCTTGTTGATGCAGTTTGTTGTTTGTTCAAAGCAGTGCTGCTGAAGAAATAATACTACGGAAGCTTAGGGTCATCTTTGTGCTCTTCTTGGATAATACTTGTATTTGTTTCTCTTTATACGCAAACTTTTCTAATAACCAATTTGCATCTTTTGAAGCTCTTGTGTAACTCTTCAAAGTTTTATTTGTACTTCAGCTATGTTAGCACGGAGCTTGTTTACACAATTGTTGTTGACGGAAGCTTGTATCCCGATCTTCTTTTTCATTTAATAATAGCTTTACCTCGAGATGCTTTATCAATGCGTTGCGAAAGGCATAAGCTCTGTAATACGAGATAAATTATGGCAAGTTGAGTTGGATCCGTAGTAGAATCCTTCCATAAGACATCTAATTGCATGCACTGAGTAGAGATTAAGCTCTCTAACTTTCTCTTTTTCTCTGCTTCCTCCCCTACTTGCTTTATGCTTGCCCCGGGTACATAGAATACATCTAGAGGAGAAATGTACTCTATATTGAGTACGAATTTCGGAAGGGAGTGATAGGTATATGCTCGGTTTACGTGATGGTGCCACTTATATTCCGTGCTTTGAAAACTTTTGTTATCTGCATAGAAAGTCACGTATATTCTTGTCCTTCTACATTAAAGCGATTGATTAAAACAACTTTTTCCATTCTGCACTGTCGATCGTTGTCGGTTGTTGTACATTGAGAGATTGAAAGATTCAGAGCGTAGGTGGTAAAAGTATGTTGTTGTGAAAAGCTCTTTAGATTGAGTTGTATCCTTCCTTCGAGCTTTTTCATCATTATCAATCTTTTAGAATGCTCGAAGTCTCTTTCGATGGTGACTTCGACTTAGAATCTTTTACGTAGTATTTGAGCTGCCACTAAAGCTGCACTAGGAGTTGGTTCCCTTGCGGGTTCCAAGCGTAAATTTTCAAAGGGATAGTAGTTAGTCTTCTCTCTTTGTAAAATTTAAATTCACAGAAAATCTTGCAGGGATAATTGTATTTCGAGCTAAATGCAAACCTACAAATACATGACTCTATTTTGTTTGAAACATATCATCAAAAGGATCTTCTTCTCCAACAAACTTACTCTTACTTTGATTGCGGTGGTGGAAATTTTTAACATCAATTAGGATCAAATAACCTACTCTAAAACTTGAACGAGTTGTAAGCATGTAATATTGCCTACCTCTTTGAATACGATAGTGACCTACATCAAACGGTGAAAAACTGCTCCATAGCTACGAAGTATGTGCAAATTCTCTTCTTCTTTTCCCTTTAATTCCTTTGTCAAACCTCCTACGGAGTTTGATAAGCAATCTCCCGAGCTACAAGTTTATCCCAGTGAACACACGGGGGTAAAACATGAAGCGAGCTTCCAGAAAACTCTCACATAAATAAACATGTCTCTTCTCAAGACCATCTTGCGACGGGGAGAATGTCGACTTCTTCTTAGGGGGATAACCTTGGAGCATCCCTTATTATACTAATATTTGTACATGGAGGTGTATGCCATGGAAAATTTTGTAAAAATGAGAACAAATTTGATTCCCACAACTCTTTGTGATAGACATGAATAGGCAAGGGATCATGAATTGTCCATCACCAACCCATCAAAGGGAATATTTGAGAAACAAAACAAATTGAATCCATAACATGGCGATGGGATAAAATAGAAGGATAAATCCCCTATCTTGAAATAGTCGTTTGGACGGTAGTTGAAAATGGCAGTGGCTAAATTATCAAACAAGATTTTGGCGTACGATTCTACTAATAGTAGTGGCAGTGACATTCAACAAGAGGCCATTCGAGGCAAGACCATATTTATGTCAGCTTTCCAAAATCTACATAAGATAAGCGACGGCAAAACAATACGGAGAGGTGAGCAAACCGGTACTATACATACCGTGTTTGTTTTTCTTCAATAGTTTCTCTCTTGGTCCATGCCTTGGTGCATTCACACAAATTTGCATTTCTCTGGCCGAATTTCTCCATAAATTGTTTGTTGTAGGTCACACGAGGTTCCGGTAAATACATAAGCCTGAAATCTTAATAGTGACATGGCCGAGTGAGTTCTTGTCCTGCGAGTTCTAAATTGTATATCAGGAAATATCAGGTGTTATCCGGCCACCCATTTTATCATGATCATTATACGGAAGAATTCTCGAGTCTTGCGTTTAGCTATTCGTAAAGAAATGAGCTAGCTAATTCCGTAGAGACACTTCGGAGGAGTACTTGATCCGAGCGGTAGCTACGACTTCTACCACCACAGGGATTTTCTTCTTCGAAGCGAGATTATGCATGCCCTCCCGGGTGGTGATGCGGCTATTGGGGTTACATGAATTTATTAGCTTAGATTGGCGGGAGTCAATTACTGAAACAACATCGTTTCAACTAACATGGGATTCTACGGATCTAGCCCTCCTAAATCCGGAGAGGGATCTCTCCAATATGTACACAAAGATGGATATTTTCTTTGAAGTTTGAGATAATGATATTAGGCTAGTTATGAAGGCCCGGGGTTTTTGTTTTTTGTGTTTTGGATGGTTGAGCACGATGTTGTTCGAGGTGAAAGTCACATGCAAAGAGTTTCAAAGGTGAGAAGTTGCGAGAGGGAGAAAGCTATGGCTAAGATAGATACTGTACTTTGGGTTTTAGTCCATTGGGCTATGGAGTCATAACGGGAGGGCTTTAATTGAACAACAACATCAAGAATGATCCAAGGGGCAAGTCATCTATACCACAGAGTTATTGAGATTAGAGTGATGGGATGGAAACAATAAAGTGTTGGAGAGGGGTGTGAAGCGATAGCTAATTTCTCGGAGGGTTATAGTAGTCGGTCCAAACAGAGAAAAAGCCTCTTAAGTAACTATTTAAAACCAACGAGACGGAGGCTATACCATAAACTTCTTGGGCAGAAGTTCTATTAAAAACGGCTTAATTGACAAACAATCCGGTAATCCACATATTACCTTGAGTATGAAAACACATAAGAGAAACAAGGGAATGTGACTTAAGATCGAGATAAAAGTACTTTTAAACTCTAGTACTGCTTTCGATGGCTTACACGAGGAAACTTTAGAATCTACCTTTGGAGAAAAGAATCTAGGAATCGGGGCAAACCATATCTTCTCTAGTCTAACTTTAATAGCAAATAATGGGAAATCACATTCAAAGGACAATGTTTATGTAAACGAAGGACAGAGAGCAGTAGACATTACTAAGCACTCAAACAATAAATTGAATCATTCTTAAATAAACAAACTTGAGGAAAACATTAAGATAAAGATTTCTCGGCAGAGAAGGTCGCGATATACGGTAGATCCTAACCACTATTTAAATTGTTCTTTACGAGAAGGTATCATGAACAATAGCTGGCATAGATAGGAAGAACAATAACAAAGAAAGTGTACTTCACCAATGACATAGACCGAGGGATCCCAGAAACAACTTTTATATTGATGTCAAACGGTTTATAGTCTTCAAGTCTCAATGTTTCGATTCGTGATCATCACTTCACTATTGACCCTAACTAATACTATCACGAGAAGAGCTGCAAGGGCAGGATGAACACTATTTACAATCGGGAGTTAGGCTCAAATGTATTTCAAACCTACGCTGTAAGCATCAACCCTAACAATTTCTCATCTTCTACGAAGTATTTATGGAAGAATGAGGAGGTGAGATGCTGATAGTCTTGCTAAAAAGTGATTAATCCGGATTCAGACTTCTTGGCCCTTTGAGGGAGCTCGATGAAGAAGTTCTGGTGGTTCTATGTATTAACTATTTTACATTAACTACTCGAGATCTGCTGTGGAAAGAATTTTGACCTTTGAGGTTTGAGCGTGAGGTTGAAATAACTCTGCGGATATTTCTACTATTAAGTTCCTTGCGAAGTAACTCGCTCGAGCTGCGTTGAGGCAAAACATCTTCCTTTACGATGACTATTAGCCATAGGTTTGAAAGGTTTGAGACAGCAGGGTGGCGTTTAGTCATTGCGGAGAATCAATTGCATCTGCTTTTTTGTGAGTGGTGGAGGTTTGTTGTCACTAAAACACTTTGGGTATTACCATGAATTTGTGTTTTAGATTAGGGGATTCAGGCTTTGATGATAGGTCTTAGCCATAATCTCCATAAAGCATCTTCAATTCTACTGTGTTGGCACCTGCTACGGTCTTCTACGGTGATACTCTTTGACATGTGCGGATTCTTGGTCGCTATATCATCTAAGGGCTACGAAATGTCATATGTCATCGAAATGCCTCGTGAAACAACGATGAAAACATTGAATTTGACGCCTGTAGCATGATTTCGTTTGATATAATCGAAGGAGGAGAGATTTAAGTACACCTCATCTTTCGAATTTCATCTGAATATAGCGAAAAAGCGATTAAACCTGCCGAAATTACAAACAAAAGTTATAAAATCCTGCGATTTATAGGTTAAGGTACGGAGGATATGCGAAAGAGTAGAGCCATTGGATGGCATCATCCAATGGCATCAGGGATGTGGAGAAATCATAGAATGGTGGAAAAGATAAAATCTAGAGCGCGTTTCGATCGTACAAGATCAACGGTTAGGTGGGAAGAAACAATGTGAAAAACCTTTGTAAACAATACAATATAGTCTTTTAGTTTTACAAAGGAAAAAAGGCACATTTTATATGAAGCGTGCAGGGGGATCGTCACGGTGGGCTGTGCGGGCTGATCGCATAAATCGTAAAAGTGAAAAGCGTGATGGCGGGATTAGGCGACGGAAGAAAATGCGATATTGCGATTATGCGATGGGCGGAAACTATGATGGATCGCATCTGACATATGTGCTAGATGCTTTTTTGGAGGAAAAGTGAGAAATTGCGATACTATGATCTGACGATGCATTGCATCAGATGCATTACGTTGCATATAATTAAAAAAAACAATTTGGAAATTACACGATGCACGCTTTGAAATAGCGCAATGGAGTTAAAACTTGGTTCCGAGGTGCGGGCATATGGAAGAAAAGATAAGGGCTTAAGCTCGAGGGCTTAAGTTCTATACATAAAAACATGTATTTTCATGGTTTTTGAAGGGGTTTTCTTGAAGAAATGAGAAGCTTTCGGTAAGGTTAAAAGTGGGTTTTTAACCTTATAAAAAGGGATACTAATGAAATGGGAAAGGAGAAACAGAGTGAAAATTGTGGGTTTTCATTGGAAATGGAGAATAGAAAATGAGGTTAGTGAGGAAGAAAAGGAAGAGGGACCAAGGGGTTACGGCGGTATTTAGGGATTTTTAAGGATTTCGAGGCTTTTAGGATGTAAGCAGTTTATAGGGATCTGAAGCAGAGGCACTGAGGCCTTAGAGAGACGAGTCAACAAGTGCTTTAGTGATAAAATTGTTCCTTGGAGAGACTCAAAAATATTTAGCCACCTTTTGGTATAACAAAATCTATAGGTGGCTAACTTAGAAATCCTTATTGCAAAGCGATATCATATACGGGAAGCCATCTCTTTACTTTCAGCACTGAACTTTCTCTTTCTTACCCATAATGCTTTCTATGAATGCTTTGTATACTGTTACGCTCCTTCACACTGCATATTACGATTAAGTGAGAGTATTGAGATGAGAAAGGTGACGGGATAGTTAAATGCGAAGGCGGATAAAAACGTGAAACAACCTTTCAATCAAAACAAAATCCCTTTCCATCAATGATTAACAATCCATTCATTAATTTTGACATCAAAGCGCATAATGGATATTTATGTGAAAATATTTACTTTGGACAACTGTCTTTAGAAGAATGCTGCGATTTGTTGTGCAATATAGCAAAATCGTGACATATCGCGGATCGTAATCATCGCAAATCACAACATCCAAAATCGCAACATCCACAAATTGCAGATCTAATATCATCGTGACAATTGCAATATCGCAAAATGCGTGAAATCGCAATTTCACGAAAATGTAGCATATTAAACAACTGACGATATGGAGTTTGAAAATATACATGCTTTAATGTCTCACAGTTCTTTGGGATCGCGCTATCGCAATATCGCAAATATCTACGCAATTTAAAAGATTATGCTTTGATAAATGATATCCCACTTTTTGCGATGGATGCGAGTATTTCTATTCAAAGAAGGACTATGCTTTGATATCTATCATAAACTTAGGTTTATTTTAGATTTTCAAAGATTTCCCTAAGTTAAGATAGTACTTTTTATTTTGAGAAAAGGAAATAAAAACTAATTAATTTTTTTGGATTTTTTTATAAAGGGTCCCCTCTTATTTAGTATTATTACTAATATTAAATAAGAAGGGGGGTTGGGGTGGCGCACAACATTGGTGATTCACTTGGAAGAACCGGTTATCTCTGCTTTTCTTTTGAATTTTCTAAACTTTATCAAAAGACGGAAAATTTTCCGGAAAGATAAAAGCTTTATTATAAAAAGACAAAGGTACATTGTAGCTTGAATCTATAAATGATATTTCATTTTCTTCTATATTCAACTTTTTATTATTCACTTCCTCAAGCTAGTCATTGTATACATCGATCATTTACTTGGTTTAAAAAAGATAAAAACAAAGGCTTCTCATATAAATCGGCTTTAAATATGCTCATTTGTCGTAGGTAGAGCACTATATCTTGCCGACAAGCGTTTATAGCCCTTGCACGGGGTTACATGTTACCCATTAATGATCTGTATCCTACTTAGAAACATAAAATTTTCAAAGAGAAATCCATATTCACACTTATTTCTTTTGCTATTCTTAAGAAGGAACAATGTCTTGGTTTGATATGCCCAACTCATGACAATGCCATTCACTTGATTTATAATTTTTGTTGAACAAGTTGGCTGTGATGAGGGACCCCTTGTCTTTTGATTATAGCAATCTTGAGTCATTGCCACATATATATGGTATGCGGTATTGGCAAAAGTCGGCAAGCTATAATATCTATGATCATGATAAGTCGGCTCGTGATGAGACCTCTTACTCTTTAAGTTAAAAGTAGTGTATTATTGGATAATTCTTTGAAGATTGTAATTTTCTAAGCGCGGGAGGATATCATTGTTTCCTTAAGATAGCTGCGGACCGACAATGGTAGAGTTTTAGAAGGAACTTTTCTATAGAGAAACTTTGTTTTGCTATTGATACCTTTCATAGAAGTGATATAAAACAATATTTCACTAAAAGTTGCCCTTCATCAAAGTTTTCAAAGTTGAAACTAGTATCATTTCAGACTAAAGTTTTTAAGCTGTATCTTTGAATAATAATGATCAATATTACGACAAGAATTCTATTTATAAAAATGAAGAAACAAAATCTAAGCGAGAGAATTTATATCTTCTTTGTAAATTCCAAATGTAACCACCATTAACAACTCGTTTTCTTTTGACAATAAAGAAAACTAATATATAAAATAGAAGAATGATCTCCTATGGAAAATATTTTTGAGAATTTGTCCATTAACGGGTAAGATTCTCTTTTTGTACTTTGTGTTAAATCTTTGCACATAAGTAGATGGACCTATGATTTTACTTGCAATTTGAAAGGACCAATCCACGACTAGTTGAAATTTCATATGTTTTCCTTTTTCCTCATAAGGCACTTGTCCCATTTTAAAACAAGATCTCCAACCCGAAAGTCTTTTAGAGTTATGGTTATCGTATTCAAAAGAAGATTTTACTAATGCTTGATGGTGAGCATGAGTTATTTTAGCTTTCTGCGTTGTTCTTCTAGCTTAATTATTTTCCATTTGTCTTAGTTGCAAGGAAGAACTTGGTACTTCATCAATATAATGAACTAAGAGCCAAAGAAGGAATTGCTAAATGAGTTGGAAAAATTTACTTCATTCCCATAAACTAAATTAAATGGAGAAGTACCAATAGAAAGCCTATACGTGTTATTCGATGTGCTGCACAAAGCATATATTAAGACATATGCCAATTTTTATGATTTTGATCAATAGTTCGCTTAATGATTTTGATTAAGTTTTTGATTTGTGGATTCAGCTAACCCATTTCCTGTGGATAACATTTAGCGGAGTATTTAAGTTTAAAACCTCTCTTGAGTACAAATTCAGGTCATAGCATTGAGAAAAATATGATGCATTGTCAAATACTAAAGCGGAAAGGTAAACGCAAACCTTTGGTGATTATGGCAGCGATCTGAATTCAATGATATGCTCGACATTACGTGATCTTGAGAGGAATCGCTGTCTACCATTCATCATAATCGGATGCGATTAATGATATACCTATATTGCTGTAGAAGAGTGAGGAAAGATCCATCACCTATTATGTCCAATCCCCATTGATCAGGTTGTTCAATGTTTCACTGTTTTTTAATGGCAATGATGGTTTTTGTCTTCGAGTTGCGGTTTGAAAAACTTGGCATCTTCTTACATAGCTATGGGAATCTTTGAATCATACAGTAGCGATGTACGTCGTGCGAAGAATTTTATGTCGCGGTAGCATCTCGAGCTATAACTCTGTCACCTGTGACTGATCGTGAGAGTTCTATGAGACTTTATCGATCAGATTTCTCTCCAAACATCTAAGAAAGAGCAGAATCGTAATTCATTTTAAAAAGAACATAGTTTACAAGGTGATATTGTTTAGCCTGTCAGCCTCAAGGCTCTTTTCTTGGTGTGATCAAGATTTGGAGGGCATATCCATTCTTAGATATAAAAGTGATATCGACGCTATAATGATTCAACTAACGTTGTAGGCTTACCTCATGTGTTGTATCTCTTCGGATGATTTCTCCAAAATCTGTGATGCTCATTAGTATTTTACAAGCCTTGACCTCTAACAATATTTGTTTGGTTTGATCTCAACATCATATTCTTGTAAGGCGGTAATCAATTAGCTCTTTTCTCAGCCCACATCTTTTTGGACTAAAGATTTCTTGCTGAGCTTGATCAATGATTATTTGTATGAGTTTTAAGTAAAAGAGTCTGAAAATATTTAATTGCTTTGAAAACGAGCGTAAGCTTGTTCTCCACATACGAGTAATTCAACTCGGCTCCTGTCATTGGCGGAAGAAAGCAATTGGGGCTTCTACTTTGTCTTGATTTGCTTGAGAGTGAGAATCACGTGTAAGATTTGATCAAAGGCAAATGTGTACAAAATAAAAAGGATCGGAAAAATTTGGAGTTGCTAAAGAGGGAGCATTAATGATTGCTTGTTTAATCAGGATTGAATGCCTCATCTTGGCAGCACCACTGAAGTTTGAATTATTTTTAATCATTGTTTGCTAAAGAGATACAATTCTTGAAAAATGCGGTACAAATCTCTTTACAAAATTAATTTGGCCGAGAAAAAGATCACATAGCTTTCTTGTTGTGAGGTAAGGATATTCGAGAAATCTCCTTGATTCGTCAGGATCAATGTGAATTCCATATTTTGACACTATGAATCCAAGAAGTTTTTCCTTCACTAATGCGAAAAAGGATTTTTCTGGGTTAAGTGAAATTCCCTCTGCTTGACAACGTTGGAAAATCTGCTTCAAATCTCTAAGATGATTGCTTCGCTTTTGGAATATCTGGATTCTATCATCCAAGTAAATTACCATTGATTTGTTAACTAATCCCCGTGGCGATACGTCCATGGCTCTTTGAAATGTGGCACACGCATTGATCAGACAAAGGCATCTTTTGATATGCATAAGTGCCCCATTTGGTTCTAAATGTAGTTTTCAATTGATCATCTGGATGGACTAACACTTGGTTGTAGTTAGAGAAACCATCTAAGAAAAACATTAATTACGATCTGCCATATTGCACGTAATATTTTCTCCATGGGAGGCAAAGGGAAAAGTATCTTTTTGGCGGGCTTTATTAAGATTTCGAAAGTCAATGCAAATTCTAATATCATCAAGTTTTTCTTTCTAAGCAGAACCATGTTGGAAACCCATTTAGAATGTCGGAGCAAGGAAAAATAATTTTGGCTTTCAATAATTATTGAGTTGAGTTTGATTTGATTTTCTAGATTGGGATGGATTTTTACGAGCTTTTGTTGTACATGTTTCTCATCGTTCATCATTGGGATAGTATGTTGGATGATAGAGAGTAATCATAAGTTTTGAGTTCATTGTGAGTTTCAAGCAAAGACACTTTTCTATATTGTTTCCAAAAAAGGCAGCACATATCTTTGATTTTTCTTCGGGGAGATTAGACCAAGAGCCTAGGTTGATATTCTGCTGGTTTGTGCTCATTCTAGGTACTAGATTAAATACTTTCAAAATTGAACTTTGTAATTTTGAATTGGTAGATCTTTCTAAATAGGTCTTTCAAATCATAAAGGTCTTCTAACTTGACTATTGACTTTGGAATAACATTATTAGTTCTATTATGTTGTAATTGTTTTCATGTTATTGGTCTTCATCAGATTATTTGATTGGTATAAGATCCTTAGGATGTGAGGAAGCTTATATACGGGATCATCGTTGAAAATTCTCCAATTAGTAACATGTATCGGGAATCGAAGGTCTAAAGATTAATTCAATTGAAAATCGATCGGGACTAAAAGTCTTAAGAATCAGCTTAGCAGCTACATTGGCCTAATAGAATGCACTAGTATTCCTAGATTCAGGAATTGGGTGAAATATTGAATGCTATAAAATGTTGATCAGGTCTTGAACTAAAGATTAATAATGCTTTAAATGACACACGATAAACAATGTATAGTATTCGTGTCTTTGTTTGATTACAATTTACCGAATCTCGAAAACTTGCTTGGAGTGTTGATATCCAATCAGGTGCTTTCTATAACCCTTGGACTCAAAGCCTTTCGTAAATTACCCAGCGGTGTATTAGTACATTCAAACTCAAAGTCATTTGAGTCAGCATAATCTTGACTTTCATACGGACTAACCAACAAGCATCTGATCCACTGCTCCTTCATTGAGAGCTTAGAATCAATAAAAATAATTTCCAAAATAAAGATTTATTTATGAGGATTATCTACAAAATTAATACATTTAGAACTATCTATTTGAGAAAAAAATTCTATTTGATATAAACGAGAATGTTCTAAATAAGGTGAAGAATATGAAACATGAAATTTCCTAAGAAAGAATCAATGTAGTAATTTCCAATGATATTACTTTCATCATACGCTAGTTCATTCTCTCCTTGCTGAGTGCATCTACTATGTATTCGAAGTGCTTTTCTCGCTCAACCTTTACTCGGATTTGGTTTTACCATTATAAGGAAAGCCACATGTGCGATCAATCGATTGCAAAGTGTCACGATTAGCACTCAAAATCTACCTCGGGGTGAAATGAAGTAAAAACTCAAGGCTACATCAAACCACGTCTCGAGCCTCGTAGCTTCAGCCCTACGAGGACGGAGAAGACTCTCTCCGTCGATCTCAAGAAAATAAGCGATAGGATACGAGATGACTTACGATAGGAACTGATTTAGGCTAGTAAAGAGATAGGTATGTTTGGTTTTTGGTTTTTTGGGTTTTTCGTCTGGAGTAATGGGAATACCAAAATTTTGGGTCGGGGATAAGGTCGGACACTTTGCGAGAGGAATCAAGGCTGGGGTAGAAGTGATCGATCTTGATGCTGGAATTGGATTTTATGGATAGATGTATGGCCCTGACTGAGGAGCTGAAGAGGGAAAAAAAAGAACTTGGATCCTCTCCAAAGCAGTGGAAAACATATAGAACTAAGCTGAGTGTCAAAGGCCAAGCAACGTAAACGATGGATTCAACCTTGATCACTCATTCAACTTAGTTAGAAGCATAATGGCTTGATGGCATACATTAAACATGAAGAAACTTACGAGTAAAAAAGGAGAAACATCATCAAGGACGAACACCACAAGGGATCCCAGCAAGTGCCTCAGAAACCACAGAGTCTTTCCTTAATACCATACTGAAAGCTATGTACAATGAGTATCAAAAGTGAGAATTCAACATAGCCAAATCGCCTCGAAATTACAATATATAGATAAATCTAACCCCTTTCCCCACCTCTAGGGGGTCAGGAAATCCCTCTTCGGGGATCAGTTTCAAACCAATTCTAATCATGGAACCACAATCTAGGCAACTAACTAACTTGCCTCTAAAGGTGGCGATCCATTACATGATTTTTTACTCATTTGAGAGTGAGATCTTCTAGAAGAGATAAAGATAAGCCAAAGTTACATATAAAACGATTTACATGTAAACCCAAGGAATTCTATCCATAGGCAAAACTGGTCCAAAATAGGCGAAATATCTGAAATTTGTGATGAAAAACTCAAAAAAATTCTCTAGGTGGGTGAAAAGGCGCTCTCTTAATTGCATGAGGTCGCTCATGTTTCGGAGCTGATTTTTAGAGCTAGCTCCCGACATCCAAATTGAGCTCGTGATGACTGCGTTGGAAAGCCCTGGATGTCTACTTTCCAACACAAGTGGAATTTCTGAATTTGGAGTTGATTTGACCCCTCAAAACTTCATTCTCCCAGAGGTACTTCCTGGCTGGTGCAAAAGGTGACGGCAAGGTGTTTTTTATGGTGCTTTTTAGCTGCATTTGACCATCCAGATTTTGTTGAAGTAAGTTGACCTCAGAGTTGACATATTTAACATGAAAAATCCAAAAATGTGACATCTCCTCCAGCAAGTGCCTCAAAAAAAAATACGAGCGCAAGCAGCGCGACACCCTAGACCTGCAAAACTTTGTTTTTTAGACACAAAAATTTGGAAATGACAAAATTTTCTCCGAATTTTCCCAAATTCGGAGCGGGAGGTCCCTCCATCATGTGTCTTGCTCAGTCAATGAAGCTTGACCAAAATCCAAAGTGGATTAGGCCTTTTCGCTGCCGAAGTGCCTTGCGCAACACTCCTCTTCATGATCCTCATCTCGCTTTGCAAAGCCATGCGTCACGACGATGTAGCCTTTCATGTGGCGATAGCATCGTCTGTGTCGCGCCTCGCCGTATGTGCTCAGGATGTATATTCACCCGCGTGAGTACGAGTATCTCCATAGTGAATTATTACATGTCAAGGCCTCTTGATTCCACTGTCCTCACGGATTTGGCGCACCTCCATCATGTGAGCTCATCCTCGAAGCATTTGTTGCTACTCCAATATTTAATCATCACTTGCAGGCCTTCTGCAGTGGTCTTTCGGCTGGTCATTCTCGGCCCTTTTGCTCTGGATGACTTCGACCGAGCTAGGAGAGCCCGGTATCAACGATCAATGACTGTCATGCGGTGTCAGCCTCTGATAGGGCCTCATCATGCATGGGCCTCTTGCCCTCTGTCATGCCTGTACACTGTTGGAGACGAAAGAGCGAGACCCTTTCCACATCACGTGGAGATAATACTCGTCGCCGTGTCGATGAAGTCCGCGAGGACCCCATTCCACCTCACGTGGAGATAGTACACCGTAGTGTCGTGCAAATCAGGCCGTGGCCTCGTGATGCGTACGAACCAAGGCCATGATATGCCCAACCTCAAACATGTCAGGCTGGTGTGAGGGCTCTCTGCATGCATAAGTGCCTCGGGAGGCATACGCGGCACTACGGAAAAAGTCTCATAGGAAAGTGAAAATCACTCCCAAGTGATGCCTGCTCTGCTTAGTGATGTGACACGAGATTTTGGTCAAGCGAAATGATATATACTCTGTCTGCTGCCTTTGGGCTCGTCTTCTTTACGTGCAAATGTAACCATCTTCTCTATGTTGCGGTATATGCTATGAGAGAATAAACTACATCATCGCACCCTTGTGAAGTGCATGACAACTGATACATGATATGAAAAGACGAGCATACACAACCTCACAACTAAAATGTTGAAATGATGAGCCTCATGAGTGGTGCATACTCATCTCTCAAAGATACGAATGGAAAGAAAACTACCTTTCAGAGTAAGCCACATATCCGGTTTTAACATACTGGCTCATGGTGAAATTTCTCTTTTGCCACCCTTGCTCCATTCCTGCTCTATTGTTAAGGTGCCTGGCTTGAGCAATAAGCAATAGGCGAAATGAAATCAACCCTCGACGAGTTTACCAGGTGCAAAGTAAATGAAGAACAAACAAACGTGCGTAATTCTTTACGATGAGTCGGGTTTGCTACAACCATCTCACCTGATCCGAAACATGACACAGAAGATCGAAAACGATCCATAGCTAATGAGACATGCACATAGCGGGCAAGAGGTAGGGTCTCTGCTGATGATCACCACTACATCTCTGCTTGAGACTCCGTGGCACATTACCTTCAGCACAGAATCCTTTGCCCCGACTTTGGCTCATATTCGAGCTACGTCTCGACATATCTCTGATCAAACCTTTGGCAATGTGTATGCTTGATATGGTCACGAGTGAAAGCAAGATTAGGACATGTCTTTAACACTTCAATCAATATCCCATAGCGAAAAACACCATCGAGATGGAATCAAATTATGGATAAAATCTACTGCTTCAGATGAAATTTGAAACTGAAAGCGGCATCTGTCATTTTGAATGCAAATGAAATTTTGATACGAAAATAGGAGTAGGCAACCTTAAAAAGTTTGGACACATCTAGTCGAAAGAAAGGCATGGTATAATCGGTGATAGGTTTGCCCTACGAGTTTATGACCATAAAGGTTTCAATAGGTCATTTGAAACAATGCTGACATTAGGCAAACAAAAACATGAGCAAATGCTAACATTGGGCAATGTGACTCATGTACACACATGAGAAATGTGACTCAAAGGGTTTAATCATGGGATAACAATAACAATGGTGACAGTGGTATTATGGGTATGAGAAGCGAGTGATTTTCATGTTTTATGAAAGAGGCGACCATATCATTGTTTTAGGACATCAAACCCATTTTTTACACCATTGATTTTCATTTTAACCACAGAAAAGCAATCTCATGATGGAGGGTTTTAATCCTTCATTTGCATATTAGAATCATGTGTGGTGACACAAATACGTTTGCAAACCCCAAGTGATTGAAGAAAGCACCTTTGAAGGCAGCTTGGGAGTCAGTAGGGGCCAATCTGGGCGCTCGGAAACACAGATGGGAATCTTTGTCTGCGTAGGGTCGACAGAACTCGATTTGATCATGACCAGCGCATCGTAGCAGTGTGAAAGCCCACTGTGCTAAACCAACTCTGTTTGGAGTCGCACAGCCAGGTGAGTCGCTAAGCCTCAACTTGAGTCGCAGACCCTAAAACTCGTGTCCACGCCCTCGAAAAGTCACAAATCGGCTTTCAATTTTGCAAATACGTTTTGGGAGCAAATGAAATCGGTTCAAATGAACATTTGGCCTTTATACACTTCACAAATATCTTCACCATCATACTTTATTCCAAATCTAACTTCAAACCACATTACAAATGTTCTTAAATTTTCACTTTAGCTTTTCAAATACAAACTGCACTTTGGTTTCTGCAGTCGTCACATTAGTTTTATTGTCTTTTTGCGGGGGATATGGGTTTGTCTTGGCTAGAAGAAAGACCGAAGTGCTGCTTTAATGTCTTTATGGCGAATAATTAAAATTTATTACAAAATGATAATGACAAATTTCTAGTTCCAAAAAGCAGGGTTGCCCAGGACTGAATGTATTTTTAAAATCTTTGGTGATAATAAAAATAGAAATCCAAATCTTTTGGACTCTCCTCACCTTGAAGGCTTTATGACTAGTGTATAAATGACTCAAAAAACCCTAGACACCAAGACCTAGGACACTTATTGACATTTAATGACCTCATACATAATGACAATGACTATAAATAATTTTTGAGAAAATATTTTTAAATATATGCGCAGTATAACATGAGGTATAACATGAGGAAAGCACACAAATATCTTTAACATGTCGGTTCTTGGCATGATCCTAGTGACCTGATGCACAAGAAAGCGAAACAAGTGAGACACTAATAATGAAAATGCAAAAGACGAAATGATCAGCGACGGGAAGCGGCAAGAGGGCGGCTCTAGCGGTATCCATGAGTGTTTACGACCAATCTCTGCTAAGAATTAAGCCGTAAAATTACGGTAATATACTGCAACTAAAATATCAATGACAGACATACCCTTTGGATTTGATGACAGCCCTTATATGGTAGCTTGGTTTGATCGCCAATCCTTCAACTTGCGATCGATTTCAAGCGCACTATCGTACAACATATTTTTGTGGTTGAGGCGTTCAATTTTGCACATGTGATTTTGGTAGAATATTAGATGAAGCTCCCGAAGTCCACTAAACAATTATGCAATTTTTATTAAAAACTGTAAGTAAGTAAAGAAATGGAGATGTAGGATCAGGCCGTGCATACTTTCATCCGAAATTAAGAAAAGCGATATTTTCAAGATCAACTTTCTTGATTGAATTGAGTTGGAGGTCTTCCCATATCATTAGCTTGACGAATACGTGGATCAGATAAAGGTTTGCTACAGTGTGGCATGTAATTCTTTCAAAAGTACTTTTCTTTGATGTTTTAACTTGCTCAATTCATAAAAATGATCGATGTTTTCCTAATAGTCTTCTTCATATCTTCTATAATTTTATGGTATTCCATTTCATTCGGAACAATCGGCATGTTCTTGATGGGAATTGAGTGAGTCTATTTGGTGGGCCCAGTTTGGGCTAGTCTGTGAACTCTCTCTCTCGCTCTCTCGGATCCGAAGGGAATTTTGATCGTTTTTTCTTGGAGTCGCAACTTTATCCTTAGCCAATAGAGCTTGCACTCTTTGGTTTAGGAGTAGTTTGAGGAGGATCAAGTTGATTTCTATTTCTAAATTTACTAGCGGGATGTCTTGGTCTTCCCTCATCTGGGAGGATGAAATCCCACATGCCTTGTACTTCTACCACCTCTTCTTCATCGGTAGTTTCTCCGGTGAGTCTCTGTCTTCTTCTTCTTCGATTCAACATTTGTAATAGCATTTGGTGGCTTTTGATCGGTTGAAGGATTTCTTCTAAAGGCTTGAAGGGACATTTTAGAGAGAGGATTCCTGCTACTTGTTTCTTAATATCAACCATTTCATTGGACATGGTTTTTCGAAACTTTCTGCCAATCCTTCTAATATCAAATGGATCTTTTGGTTGTTTTTCTTGGGATCTTCCTTAAGTGACCTTCTTGGATTTTACGTTCTTCTATTGCATTTTTATTTTCTAAAACAATGATTCGTTTCTCTCTTGCTATTGCTTCCTTCATCAGTTGATCTGCTAGAGTTGTTTGTGTAGCACTATCAACAAATATTTCTATGTTTGATGGCAAAGCGAAATGTACCATTCACTTCGCACTTCTTCGCTAGGCTTAGGCGATTAGGAATTTTGTTTAACAATTTGTTGAAAGCGAGGTGAAATCCTTGACAAGTTCTTTTTGAATCGGCTCTAATATTAGACAAATCATTAATCAATATTTGATGTCGACGTATTAAATTTAGTTAAAATTTATCTTGAAAGATATCCCAAGTAGTGATGATTATATGGTAATGTAAATACCATGTCAGGTGATCTTGTAGGGTATAGGGAAAAAGTGGTTGACAACAAATTATTGGTTATGGATAACATAAAGTTGTTGATATGATTTTGCTAGCATGCATGAGTTAAACTTAGGCAGCCATTTTGGGATGGGCAGGTATTTGGCTGGTGTAGGTAAAACACCTGGATTATTCTGGCATTTGGGCCATCAGATTTGAACTACTATGATGCGGTGTCTTCTATTTGGTAATGAGATGAAATGTTTTGAAGGAGATGGAAGGTGGAGTGGGCGATGGACGAGTAATGGAGTGGAGGAGTGTTGGTTGACTTCCGATGAAGTGTTTGAGATGGATGATGATGAAGGGAACGTGGACCCTTTGGGTGATTTTCTAGCTCTTTTCTTGTAGGTAAGAATGCTCAGTTGTGGGGAAGTCTTGACTTCCTCAACAGTAGTGAGAGGATAAGCGGTCATATTGTAGTCACATGAATTTATGGTTGGTGATATTTAATCCCGGCGAGTTTATGAATCAAAGATTTGACTTCGGGGACCAGTAAGCGGGTGAAAAGTTGGGGTTTGTGGCGATTAATTCTGTTCTTCTTGACTTTTGGTTCTAGATTTAAAATTCTGAGTAAGATGGAGAAGTCGGGGAAGGTGGTGAAGTGATTTATAGGAGATGGTTTTTTTAGATTTAGTCCTTTCCATTCATACACAGACCCTCTCACAGCGCCAATATGTTGAAGCCCAGGCGGAGTCTCACAACAAGGATACCACGATCCGGACCGAGTTCCTTTTCCGTTTGGTGTAGTGGGGTCAGGCGGGATCAGGTGTTTCCCAATATGTATTGTGTGTGTTTGAGATTTGATATTTCTTTTCTAAAATTCCTAATTAAAATGCTTTTAACTATCTGAAATATTACCAAAGCTGTATTCTAAAAATAATACAATTCTAAAATTGTAGAAATTCTTTGAATATAATGAACTGTTATCCACCAATATTATCTAATCACATACTAATTCAATTCATATGCAACACATAATCTCTTCTATAATCATCATCAATTCGGAAATGGAAACGATTGTTTATACTTTCAGCTTACAATATGTAATGAGAGCTTATGGCTAGAAACCCTAAATGTACGTATATTATATGGAGAGAACATGTAACAGTGCCATATTTACAATATATGTCACAAGTATGTTCTATAATTTTAAACTAGCTGGACACAGACAGGTCATGATTCCAAAACTCATCCTGTTATTTTGCTCTTCTAGCAATCAAAGTACAGATAATGAAAGTCAGGTTTGCAGAATCTCTCATGTGGCTGGCAAGCCTTCAATCCTCTGTAGAAATTTCCTCCAAGTGTGAGCTGATCTATTTACAATAATGTCTGGTGATAATATATAAACATGTATACTACACTGTGATATAACAATTTATTACGTACATTTTATTATTGTTGATACTAGTTGAATATTGAGATAATATTGTTGAATCAGTAATGTTGAACCATCCTCATTACTAGTTGTTCTTTGTTCTGTTCATAATCTCTCAACCTGATTCAACTAAGTTAAACAGCTTTAACTATAGGCACCTTCTGTCAGCTCCACTGTTCCTGCCACAACGGTCTATGGCCCAAGTCAACCATGCCGCCGACTCACCAAAACTGAGAATAAACGTAGTTATTCTGTCGAATCAGACTGAACGCCATCGTGCTTTAAAAAGTGTCAAAATAAGCGAGTTTGAAAAATTCATGCTATTAAAAATTTAATAATATTTGGTGGCCTATTTTGAACGGGCATTCTAAAAATAACAAACATAGCTGTCTAAAAATGAGGTGCGCTCTGCGCCTGGCTGACCAATAATAAAAAGAGCCAACATCACGCTCTGGGACCTGCTCCATATGTCTAAAAATAAAACCATAGTCTAAAAATAGACTGCCGCCAGTAACTGTGACCCACTTAGCGAGGATGGCTTCTTGCTAAGCTCCATCATGTTATTGCATTTTCAACACTCCCTCTCAACAAGATATGGATGTACGCAACCCTATCACCTCTTTTTTTAAGAACGAACTTGCTCACCAGTAGGCGCCCTTAAGTACGAGTGTCGACATCACGGTCATCGTGGGAACATATGGGGCTTCTTTTGTGATTCTCTCTGTTGTTACAATCTCTTACCGTGCGGTACTGATGCTAGGTGTGTTTGGATCTATCATGGGAAATATTTCGGATTAAGCGAAGTTTAATACCCAACTCTGGTTATCACGATACACGATCATTATGACTCCAAATACAGCAAAACAGTCAAGGATCTTCTCATCCAAATGACAGCTGTGGGCAAACACGCCGTATATAAACCTCTCTTCAGGCGGGTGCACGGATCTCATGCCTGTGCCACGGAAAGCTGGTGTGACCCAATGAAAATGCTACGGATGTGTCATAAGTCGGGTGGGCACCCTGTGTGCGTGGGGTGAGCGGAAGAAGCAACATCTTGTCCTCCTGTACGCCTGTGAACATATCTGGGTGTACACATAAAGATAACATGATACATGCTTTCCTGCAACCAGAAGAAAACAGTAGGCAACACCGCAGCAGAAGGCTGGTTAACGACATCGCATGTACGAATCATGTGGCTGGGATACATAGCGGCCCCTGTTCGCAGTACGGTGGCATCCTACTGTCATTTGAAGTGGCAATATCCTTCACTCAACACGGAAGAAATGTCCAAAGCGAGAGCTTGCGACCGGCATGCCGAACCTCCGAATGCGGGCATACTTTTGAAAGTGGCGGTCCTCCATTGCGCTGATCTCCCAATCCAGGAAACCAAGGCTGGGTCCTTGTACGAACTCTCTGTGGTCGCTAACACGCCGTGTCGACGAAGGCTCATCACCCATCAAAAAGTTAGATCATCTACATACGATGCAATGATCGATGCTTCTCACAAAATGCAAAATACAAAATTGAGATGTTATACTATGGAAAATCAGCTGGGGTGAAATATTTGTCAATGCCTTGTGTGCAAGCACGAGAGCTTGCTTCATTTGATAGGTGCTCTGCGGGTCGCTTTTACATGTGACTCATATATGGGAATCTATGAAACCTTCACAAAATTTGCTCTACCTTGCCTCCTCCTCAATGACTCCGTTGAAACATGATCTTCACATCCCATCTGCTGTTGAGGGAAGCTAGGATGGTAAATGTGGAAGAGTACTTTGGCTGGGGTGAGAATCTCCTCATAATACAAATTCCCCTCGATGCGGGAAATGAAATGAGTCGCCTTGTGCTTCTCACCTCCATCGTGACCGCCATAACCCAGCACAGCAGATCATGAACTTCACCAACGGTTCCCTGCGTGTGGGTCTCCCCGTACTTGTTGTTTAGCGATGAATCATGTTCCTTGGGTGCGCGTCTCACCCATGCCGGGACACTCACCTTCCTCCGAGGGTGGCTCCCCGTCAGGCATGAGCAGCTCCTTAAGGCCATGTCCGGGTATCTTAGTCAGGTGGTGCATGTCTCTGTCTCATTTGTCTTGCGGGTGTCCTACAACCTTCTGTGGGGCCGGGTCGCTAGAGCTTTTGTGGTCTTGCTTGCTTCCTCTGCAATGGACAGGCCAGCAGCACGCAGGTGGCTGCCACCTCCTGAACTTCCTCTTGTGGCTGATCACATCCCGAGCTTGTCCTTGGGGAACTGTTCAACCCTCCTTGCTTCTGAGTGTGCCATCCCCCTCCTAAGGCTGGCCCCAGCAGCACTCCTCAGGCAAGTATCCGTACTTTGCTTGGGTCTTGCATTTGTCTGAAAAATACACCCGATAGTTTGTGAAAGGGTGTGTGGAGGTGTACCCCATAAAGATATTCCAACCTCACTGTAGGGAGTGGGTCAGCTTCTGCAGGCATCCTTCGTCACATGCATGTAGAAGGTGGGCAAAATTCTCGGATAATATGGGGCCTCTTGCGAGCATCGCTGCTCATGCCAGAACAGCCCAGTTGCTTGGGACTGCACGTCTGCCTTGTTGTATTACTGACCCACAGTGAAGGGTAGGCCGATCTGTTATCCGTGCCTTCCACGATTACACGTTCTGGCTCGGCCACGGATGTGTGGGGGGTATGAGTTCAGTGAGCTCTCTCCCATCCCCGCCTGTGCACAAAGTCTTTTAATTCAGCCAGGATATTCACCACCATTGAGGAATTCCTAGGCCTTCACCTTCAGTTAGCTACTCTGGCAGCATTCTGAGAACCCAGAAAATGTCTGCTCTTCTGCATGAAGATCCGGCTGTCAACAAAGATCTAAGTACTTATTGCTTTGTAACCAGCTCGGCACACGTCTGTGTAGACAGGAGTGGCGTGACTATCCCCGCTCTGTTCGTGCTCATACTTCCCCAGGTACACCCCTTGTCCCATTGTATAGGTATTAGAAGCCAATCTCACTCGGGATCTTCAAAGCTCATGAGGTAGCGAAGGCCCAATCATCTGACAGCCCTCATCATCCGGCTCTACACTTCTCCCACCTTGCATGCCATTCTTGTCTACTACTTGATAAAGGTTCTTGTGAGCTATGTAGTGTACGGTAGTCTCTTCTTGTAGGGAAGGCTTTTCCTTGACGGAGGTATCATACCCCTTGTCTTCCAACATCGCCACGAGATCAGGTTCTTCATCAATCTGGAACATGCAAAACTTCCTTCAATATTACTTGAAAGGTTACCTCCCTCTTTCAAGGAAATGGAGTACCGATACCGGTCGCCTTGTATCTACCATCATCGCTGTATATCGATGTGCATAAGTCTTTTTCCTCGGATCTGAAAGCAGATCTCGATCTCTAGGTCATGGCAAATAGCACCATTGTCAGAACCAAACTGATCCCTTGAAACCAAGCACAGATCGGTGAAATCCCGATTGGTGAAATGGCCTCTCCGTGGATCAGCCAGCAACATTTTTTCTACCGCGGACAATTTATTGTATGATGTCAGTGTTGGTAATGGTGAAAAACACTTCACACCAGGACATATCTACTTCTGCCTTTGCTGGTGACCGAAGCCTTCTTGCTCTTCCCTTCTTGCTTGTATGTAATTTTCATCGATACCTTTGATGATCCGTCTCACTCCTTATCTCTCTTGCATGAGATCACGAAGCTCCCATCCAGCTTCTCCCGACCATTGACACTATCTTGTGCAAATGCCAAGCCTTCGGAGAGACCAAAGGCAGTCCACCATATCCTCTGCTTCGGCGGCAGTCACCCCCACACAATCATCTGCATTAGTGAACCGTGAGGTATTTGAGAATGGCCTTTCTCTATCTGTGTTACAGGAAGCATCGCCGAAGCGCCCTCCTTTAGTTCTCTGATAGATACATCAACGCTTTCCAGCAAATATGACTTTTTTCCATACGTGGATACAATGTGATCCTTCGCCCTCCATGAGAATCCTTGACAACATGTCTTCTTTAAGCCTCTAACCCGGCTTGGTAGATCGATTGACTTTTGGACATCATTATCTCTGAGCTCATGATCTATCTTCTAATACCTTTCTCCATGCGATCCCTTCCATGCAACATAATTCAAGCGCCTTCAAGAGCATATTAGTCGCCATGGCTTAGTTGGTATTTTCAACTCCGGCACCAAGAAAACAAGCTCTTGTAGAATTCAGACCAAGCTCAAAACTCAGCATACACGGATGCAGAACAAATTCTTCATAGAGATGGTTGTAAGGCATTTCATATCACCTTTGGAGAAAGGATTGAGAGGGATACGGCATTGATTTCATTAATACACAGAAATAATATTGTAGTCGCCTGTAGATCTTTGATGATTGTTGATTCCAACTTTGATACCATGTAGAGACTATTTGAATAATGAATATTTAGAAGTTATCGATCACGTTAAATTCATATACGACATAATCTCTTCTAATCAATCATCAATTGAAATGGAAATATCTTAATAATCAGGAAAGCTTATAGTAGAAAACCCTACATGTCTGGCGTATTATATGGAGAGAACATGTAACTTGATTACATAGCACAATACTCCTCACAAGTACTCGGTACTATCTCATGAAGTTACACACAAACTAGCTCGATTTTGAACAGTCCACGGTTCAAACTCATCCTGATACTGCCTCTATTGCGCCAATCAGTCTAATGAGAGATCCAAGGTTAGTATCCTTGGCAACATTTCAATCCTCATGGAAATTTCCTCAAATTATTAGTGCAATGAAATACACAATTAGTAATAAAACATTATCAACCCTTTCATATACCTCTCACAGTCTCCTTTGACTGTTCTTCTGGTAAATATGATGTGTTCTTGAGTTGAATAATGAGTTAATAATTAGTGAATTAATATTTAATTCACTCCACTCTGGTGGTCACTAATTAAACCTTAATCTCAACTAGTTCAACTAAGTAAGCGGGCCTAGCTCCACCAGGTATTGTCTCATCGACTCCTGCTTCTTCCCTTTTGAAGTCTAACTAGGCGTCAACCATGCATGGCACAAACCCCCAAAGGTAAGCGTAATTCTTCACCTGGATATGACCCACATCTGTAGCTCCAAAGCAGTGCTCCAGAGAATGGCGAGTTTGAGTCTAAATATTATTAAGGTTAATAGTGTTGAAGCCGACCTATTCTATGGCCAGTCCTAAAAATAGACTTTTATTTTTATATGTCTATTTTTACCAACAATTAATCATCCAAAGATATCATCTCTGCAACTCCATGCTCCATATGTCTAAAATAGACATAGTCTAAAAATAGACTTTGCGCCAAAAAATAGCTGCAGATTGTGACTTCATTTCTCATCCATCATCTTGTTCATTTTCAACAAAACACAGTGTAATCTTTCAATATATGAAATCTAAAGTTGGGAATAACAATTGATAATGAATCATTCAATTATGAGAAAAGAATTCAATACAAGATAAACTATTTCACATAAAAAGTTAGATAGACTTGATTGTAAACATATAAAATATTAAGCTATTCATGAGTACAAATAAATAATTATCACAAATTCTTTCCAAATATTCAAGCATTAAACAACTAACTCTAAATATCGCTTTAATCACATAAACGGCTTGATTAAGAGATAAAAATACCATTTCTGTAGGTTCTACTCATGAGCTAGAAGCAATGATTTATCTCTTTCTTAATCCAGCACCTCTATCGAAATTAAATGCAACATCGGTAGGGTGTAGACAGGATATCAATCTCGTTCCATTCTTTCATCAAAACCTCCTCGAGGGTACAAGTGCAATTTTGAGGATAAGTTTTTGATGATTTAGGGACTTCCTTCTCTAAATGCATGAGAAGGGTTTAAATACAACTTAAAATCTAAAAATAGTTTATTACAAAAATTTAAATTCGTTTAAATGATCGTCCTTTCTAGGCAAAAATATGAAAACTAAATCTAAAAATAAAACTATCAACTATCTACTTATGAATTTGATGCTGATTACGAACGGCATTGTTTTGAGAAGAGGTGGTTGGCCGACGGATTTCAACTACCACGAGAATCGGCAAGTGTAGGAGCAATCTTCTCATAGTGTAATTAACTAAAGCTGCTTGCATTCAATGGGGTTTTACTAGAGTAAGAATCCAGTTTAATCTTGTCAGTTCTTGAATTGACTTTGCCTCATCGATACTGCCTCCATTCATTTGCAATTGTTGTGCTTGTGGAAGGTATCCGGAATAATCTCAAATTAACTTTGCAAATTTTCATTTACACAATCCCGTGTATTTCTGTAGGTTGCTTCCTACTCTTTCTGCTTCATTGTTGTCTGGAAGAGCGGTCTTTTATGACTATCATTGATGATCGGTGCTCCTGCTCTTCTTCCTTCCTCTGTCTTTTGCCATGCCATATAATTAGTAACTCTTTCATTAGTTAAATCATAATCATGTCGTAATTCTACGACATGATTAGTGATTTTATCACTTTCTTGACAAAAGGAGTTGTATTGCGAGATTTTCTGGCATAATATGTCTTGTTGTTGCAGCAGTTGTTTGTTCAAAGAAACAGACTCTGAAATAAACTCTGGAAGCTTAGGGTCATCTTTGTGCTCTTCTTGGATAATCTGTATTTGTTTCTCTTTATCTGCCAAACTTTTATGATAACCAATTTGCATCTTTTGAAGCTCTTGCTGTAACTCTTCAAGTTTTATTTGTGCTTCACTATTAGCACAGGCTTGTTGCAATTGTTGTTGCAGAGCTTGTATCTGATCTTCTTTTTCATTTAATAATAGCTTTACCTCAGATGCTTTATCAATGGTTGCGGAGGCATAAGCTCCTGTAATCTGAGATAACTTGGCAAGATTGTCAGTTGGATCCGTAGTAGGATCCTTCCATAAGACATCTAATTTTTCTGCCTGAGTAGAGATTGAGCTCTCTAACTTTCTCTTTTTTCTCTGCTTCCTCACTACTGCTTTATACTGCGGACTGTAGAATACATCTAGAGGAGGAATGTACTCTATATTGAGTACAATTTCAGAAGAGGGAGTGATAGGTATATGCTCAGTTTCTGTGATGGTGCCACTTATTCCCGTGCTCAAAAATTTTGTTGTCTGTACAGGGGTCTGTATATTCTGTCCTTCTAAATTAAGCAATTGATTAAAAGTTTCCCATTCTTTGTCCAATTCAGTCCTGACTGTCGGTTGTTGTACATTGAGAGGTGGAAGATTCAACTATGGTGTGGTAAAAATATATTGTTGTGAAAGCTCTTTAGATTGAGTTGTATCCTTCACTGAGCTTTCATCATTATCAATCTTTTTAGAATGCTCAGAAGTCTCTTTGTCATAATTCGACTTAGACTTTTCTGTATTTGAGTTGCCACTAAGACTGACACTAGGAGTTGGTTCCCTTGCGGGTTCCAAGCGTAAATTTTCCAAAGGGATAGTAGTTAGTCTTCTCTCTCTGTAAACTTTAAATTCCTGAAAATCTTCTGGGGATAACTGTATTTGAGCTAAATGAAAAAATTCTTTAAATGAACATTTTGTTTGAAACATATCATCAAAAGGATCTTCTTCTCCAACAAACACTCTTACTTTGATTGCAGTGGTGAAATTTTTAACAACATCAATTGGATCAAATAACCTTCTCGAAAAATTGAACAGTTGTAAGCATGTAATATTGCTTACCTCTTTGAATGCGTGACCTACATCAAACAGTGAAAATTCTCCACAGGCTACGGGAAATTGTGGCCAAATGCCCTTCTTCTTTTCCTTTAATTCCTTTGTCAAACCTCCTTCACCACAGGTTTGATAAGCAATCTCCCGAGCTACAATTTTATCCAGAACATACAGGGGTAAAACATGGGGGGAAGGAGAGCTTCCAAAAACCCTCACATAATTAAACAACTCTTCTCCGAACCATCTTGCGACAGGGAGAATGTCGACTTCTGCTTCCGGGGATAACCTTGGAGCATCCTTATTATACAATATTATGTACAGAGGCAGCATTATGCCATGGCAAATTTTGTAAAAATGAGGAACAAACTTTGATTCCCACAACTCTTTTTGATATACATGAATAGGCAACGGATCATGAATTGTCCATTGCCAACCCATCAAAGGGAATTTAGAAACAAAACAAATTGAATCCATAACATAGGTAGATAGATAAAAAGGAGGATAAATCCTCTGGGAAATAGTCCGTTTGGACCGGTAATTGAAAATGGCAGTGGTTAAATTATCAAACAAGATTTTGGCCCAATCTACAATTGTAGTGTTAACAGCAGCATTCAACAAATGGAGCCATTCAGGCAAGACCATATTTATGTCAGGATTTCCAAAAAGCCTGCATAACATAGCAGCAACAAAACAATATGGAGAGGTGAGCGAACCAGTACTGTACATACCGTGTTTGTTTTTCTTCAATGGTTCCTCTCTCTTGGTCCATTCCTTGGTGCATTCCGCCAAATTTGCATTTTCTCTGGCGAATTTCTCCATAAATTGTTTGTTGTAGGTCGCCTGAGGTTCGGGTAAGTGATACATAAGCCTCAAATCTTCTGTAGTGAATGACCTGATGAGTTCTTGTCCTGGAGTTATAAATTGTCTGTCCGAAATATCGGTGTTATCCAGCACCCATTTTATCATATCCGTATACGGAATAATTCTCGGTCTTGCTGCTATTCTGTGAAGAAATGAACAAGCCAATTTCGTAAGAGACGCTTCAGAGGAATTACTTGATCCAGCAGTAGCCGCGACTTCCATTACCCTGGGATTTTCTTCTTCAAGCAGCTTATGCATGCCGTCCCAGGTAGTGATACCGGCGTCCTTATTGCAAGCAGTATCCGCATACAGGGAAGCCATTTCTTTGTTTTCAGCACTCAGAACTTTCTCTTTCTTACCCATAATGCTCTATGAATGCTTTGTATAGTCTTCTGCTCCTTCGCGCCTGTGGTGTTACGAATTAAGTGAGAGTAATGAGATGAGAAAGGTGACAGGATAGTTTTAAATGCTGAAGGCGGATAAAAACGTGAAACAACCTTTCAATAAAAACAAAATCCTTTCCATCAATGATTAACAATCCATTCATTAATTTTGACATCAAAGCGCATAATGGATATTTATTTATGAAAAGATTTACTTTGGACACCGCGCTAGAAGAATCTGCGATAATGCGATCTACGATTTGCTGTGCAATATCGCGGATCGCAATCATCGCAAATCACAACATCCAAATCGCAACATCCACAAATTGCAGTCTAATATCATCGTGAAATCGCAATATCGCAAAATCGTGAAATCGCAATTTCACAAAATGTAGCTTATTAAACAACTTTTCTGCGATATGCGGTTTGCGATAAATAAATTAATGTCTATTTCTTTGGGATCACGCTATCACAATATCGCGGAATCGCAATTTTAAAAGATTATGCTTTGATAAATGATATCCACTTTTTGCGATGGATGCGGTATTTCTATTCAAAGAAGGATTATGCTTTGATCTATCATAAACTTAGGTTTATTTTAAAGATTTTCAAAGGAATTTCCCTAAGTTAAGATAGTACTTTTATTTGAGAAAGGAAATAAAAACTAATTAATTTTTTTGGATTTTTTGACCAAGGGTCCCCTCTTATTTAGTATTATTACTAATATTAAATAAGAAGGGGGGTTGTTGTTGGCCACAACACACTGGAAGGGAGCTACAACCCCCTGACTAAAGGCTTCGACCCTCAATACCACTGCAAACCACGTTTCACAATTTTCAAACTGGATCAAACAGCTTCAACACAACCCTTCACTTATCAACAAACATACTTTACCCAATACTTCAAACAGAACAGTGAGACCATTGTAACCAGAATATCAGAGATAACCCAGACTTCAGAATAGATATGCAGATGTAAACTCAACCCAGATCATTCATTGATTCAAATATCATACGCTACTTTTATTCACTGAAGTCGCGTGTATACGCGCTTTTCTGCTCACCAACCTGCGTATGCCTCAGTGCATAGTAACTTTGTATACGCAACTTTTCTTCACCATTGCCACGTATGCACGCGCTTTCCTTTTCACCAACTAGCGTATTCTTCTGTGTATGATTTCTTTTAGAATTAGTTCAGACTCATATTCAGATCTGAATTTAGATTTCTGTTTCAGACAATCTATCAACCATGCAGAACTGTTTATACAGTCATTCTTCCTTCATAAATTTATTCATTGAATCATCAAACAACTTGATCTTTAATCAACATAATTAGTAGCATAATCAACATTCAAACAACCCAGATCTATATGAATACATCCTTAGCAGATAGCAGTAAAATAGCATAACAAATCAGACATTTCATTCCACATACTTCAACAAAACCCTAGATTCCATACACTCTTTTACTTCACTGAACATGCGTATATACGCGCTTTTAAAGAGACAAACCTGCATATACTTCAGTGCATTATATTTCTAGAAACCCTGACTTCCATACGCGCTTTTCTTTAATCGGATCCGCGTATACACGCGCTTTTCATGAAACAAACTTGCGTATAGATCTGTAAAAGATAAAATTTGCAGAATAAACCAGATCTATAAACTTACCCAGATTTCTTCAATTTCTTCAACAGACTTGCGCCAGGTCTTCATCATTTCTTTTCAGATCATCCTTGAGATTCATCATTTCTAGATCTAGAGATCTTGAACCTTCATCATATCCATAGGTGCATCATAGATTCAGATCTATCAATTAAGAACAGAGTTCCACCATGCAGATATACTTCAAAGTGAAGTATTCATTAAAACCCAGACACATGCACACTTTGCACAATTATTCTCTTCTCCTTATATATGTTTAGCCTTTGACAATACCATGAGCCAAAACCACACAACTTCCGATGGTATTCCTGGACGGGATCTAATAGATAATCCAGCGCTCAATATAATGGGTCAATACCATGGTAAATTCCCTTGGTTTTATGAATTTAGAGCGAAAAAAGGCATACGCTACTTGGCACGTACTTTTCCGCGTACATACGCTACTTCGCCTTTACAAACCCACGTATGCTTTGTGACATATCATATTTATCATTTCTCTGGCCCTTACAGGAATTCCTTTCTCCATTACATCTGAACTGCTCTGTAGATACATCAGATGTACATCATTAACAAACTCATCAAGTCGGTTTTCATCAAGGACAACGTTATCAAGTAGGTTGCCATCAACTTCATCAAGTAGGTTGCCATCAAGGACAACACTCTGCATCATATTGCCAACAATCTCCCCCTTTGGACTTGTTGGCAACCATGATGGTGTTTGATCACCACAACATATAGATACATTGAATATAACCATTATGCAAACACCATGAAACTCTCCCCCTTTGACATCAAGGGAAAAGGGCGGATCAAAACCAAAACAAGGTTTTTCTTCTCATGTAGAAAGAAGAGCGCTGTAGATCTGATGTGCACTGAAGTTACCATGCTCCCCCTGAGTTCATGCTGAATCTTCAAACATATTTTTCAATGAATTACATGACTCTATGACCTTTCCTATCACCAAGGACTCATACATACATCAAAGATCCAACCAAGTGGATTTACATATGTGACTCAAGTACCCAACCAAGTGGGTTTACACATTTTGTCTCAACTACCCAACCGAGTGGGTTTACAAATTTAATCAAGTCCTTTCATGACTAAAAAATACAATTTTACATCATAGGTCTTATCATGACCTTTTCATCAAATTACAACAATGAACTTTTGTAACAAATACCAAAAAGACCTCAAGAGAGAGATCATATTTCAGAACCATCATAATGCCAACAATGCATTATTCTCAACAAAGCTAATGCTCCCCCTGAACCTATACACCTGTTCTTGAGCCATTTCACTCCTTCATCTCCCCCTTATCTTGTGCATCCTGAACACTTTTCAACAGGAAATCATCAAGGCATCTTCATCAAATATCAGAGAATGAAACAGAAATATGAGAGCTGAAACATCACCAGAGATACCCAACAGCATCATAGATGTGCTGAAGAATGCTGATCCAGAAAAATTTGTCAGCAATCACCCATATGCGGTTTTCTTCGTATAAACTCGCGTATATACGCGACTGTCTTTCAGGAAACCCGCGTATCTAATTTAATCTTCTGAATTTAAGCAGATCTGATCTTCTGCATGGCAGAGACTACTCCCAGCTTCTGTCTGAGATATTTGAACACTTCCCTGGGCAGAGGTTTAGCAAATATATCAGCAACTTGTTCTTTGGAGGGAACATACTCCAAATTCACCTTTTGTTCAAGCACTTGTTCACGTAAGAAGTGATACTTGATGGGATTGTGCTTGGTCTTGGAATGCATAACAGGATTCTTTGAGATACTGATGGCACTTGTATTATCACACATAATGGAGATAGGAGGTGAACATTTGATTTGAATGTCTTGTAAGGTTTGCATCATCCAAATAAGTTGAGTGCAACATGATGCGGCAGCCACATATTCTGCTTCTACTGTAGATAAGGCAATAGAGCTTTGCTTCTTGCTGAACCAAGATACTAACCGGGGCCCCATATAGAATGCACCACCACTAGTGCTTTTCCGATCATCAACATTTTCAGCCCAATCTGCATCAGTGTAAGCATGAAGAGTAAGATCAGCATTCTTTGGATACCATAGTCCAAAGTCTTGAGTTCCTTGTAGATATTTGAATATTCTTTTGACAGCCTGAAGGTGAGACTCTTTTGGATTAGCTTGGAATCGTCCAACAATCCCAACTGCATGCATAATGTCCGGTCTAGTCCCGGTGAGATAAAGTAGACTTCCTATCATAGATCTGTATTCTGGTTGATTCACCGTGGGAGAATCATCATGAGAACTGAGATTACATCTGGTTATCATTGGTGTACTTACAGGTTTGCACTCTTCCATGCCATACTTCTTCAGAATTTGCTTAAGATATTTTTCTTGTGATAAGAATATGCCATATGTTGCTTGATGCACTTGCAAGCCAAGAAAGAATGTTAGTTCCCCAAGTAAAGACATTTCAAATTCTTGCTGCATAACAGAAGCAAATTTCTGACTCATAGACTCTTCATTACTTCCAAAGATGATATCATCAACATATACAACTACAATCAATAGTTTATCATTTTCAATTTTTGTGTATAAGTTGCTATTAGCAGACCCCTTTGAAAATCCTTGTTGATGAAGATATTTGTCAAGACAATAATACCATGCCCTTGGAGCTTGTTTGAGACCATATAGAGCCTTTTTAAGTCTACAAACAAGTTTTTCATCATTTCCCAAAATGAATCCTTCTGGTTGTTCTATATAAACTTCTTCTTCTAGATCACCATTGAGAAACACAGATTTAACATCCATTTGATAAACTTATATTTGTTGGAAGCTTGAAAAAGCAAGAAACATTCTTATGGCTTCAAGTCTAGCTACAGGAGAAAACGTTTCTTCAAAGTCTATACCTTCTTGTTGAGCATACCCCTTGCAAACAAGTCTGGCTTTATTTCTTATAACCTCCCCATTCTCATTTAACTTGTTTTTAAATATCCATTTAGTTCCAATGACATTTTTGTCATGAGGTCTTGGTACTAATTCCCAAGTGTGATTCTTTTCAATTTGATCAAGCTCTTCATTCATGGCTTGAATCCAACATTCATCTTTGCTAGCTTGATTGACATTGTGTGGTTCAATAGTGGATAGAAATGCTAGATAGCTAGAAGATCCCACAAGAGTCCTTCTTGTTTGTACACATGATCCCTTATCTCCCAAAATTTAATATTCTGGATGATTCTTTTGAACATATCTGGATGGAGATTTTTCAGATAAATCATCTTCAGGTTCTTCATTGGGTTCACTGTCTATATCCTTGCTATTTGATGTAGAAGGACATATATCACCATCGTCTTCATTTGTTGTTTGTTTTTCTTCTTTTGGGGCTGCAGGAGACTCATCAATAACAACATCAATACATTCAACAATCTTCCGAAGTCTTTTATTGTAACATTTATATGCTTTACTCCTAGAGGAGTAACCAAGAAGTATTCCTTCATCTTCTCTGGGTTCAAACTTGCCAAGTTTTTCATCATTATTTTTGATAAAGCATTTGCTTCCAAAAACTTTAAAATGCTTCATAGTTGGAGGATTACCATACCAGAGTTCATATGGAGTTTTGTCACTATTTACACGAACATGTGCCTTGTTAAGAATATTTACCGCTGTATGTGCTGCTTCTCCCCAAAATGTGTCAGGTGTTCCAGAATCATCAAGCATAGCTCTAGCCATTTTTTGAACTGTTCTATTCATTCTTTCTGCTACGCCATTTTGTTGTGGAGTGCCGACTACAGTAAACTGTCTTTTTATGCCATGTTGTTCACAAAATTCAAGGAATTCATCTGAAGCATATTATCCTCCTCGATCAGATCTAAGACACTTGATTTTTAGATCTAATTCATTTTCAACCAGAGCTTTGAAATTCTGAAATTTCTCAAATGCTTCATCTTTGTGTTTAAGCAACCCAATCCAACACATTCTAGAGAAATCATTAATAAACAAGATATAGTATTGTTCACCACGTGGTGACTTTTTCCTCATAGGTCCACATATGTCAGTATGAATGAATTCAAGAGGCTTACTTGATGATCCTTCCTTGGCATTAAATTGTACTCTGGTCTGTTTACCAAATTGGCAAGACTTGCATATGATATTTTCAGGTAGAGTAATTTTGGGAAGATCACAGACGGCATTAAGTCTGCTTGATTTGTTGATCTGAGAGAAGCTCAGATGCCCCAACCTTCTATGCCATAGCCATTTTTCTGAAGATTTACTCAAGTAACACTGTTCTTTGCAGTTATTCAATAGGTTGCTTGGAGTCCTTTTTCCTTTTATAATTGTTTTACCTGTATCAAGATCACGTACCACACATTCTTTTGAACTAAAGACAACTTCAGTTCCTTGATCACACATTTGACTTACACTTAACAGGTTATGCCTTAATCCATCCACATACATGACATCGTTAGCTTTCACCTTTTCTTTTAGAAACACAGACCCTTTTCCCTTAATTACCGCAGGAGTATCATTTCCAAATGTAACCTTCTTTTCCTTTTCTAGAGCACTATATGCATGAAGTTTGTTTTTATCACCTGTCATGTGTCTTGAGCATCCACTATCAATGTACCATTGATTTTCTTCACCTTCTGCAAATAACGCTATGCCACAATTTTCAACCTGTAATTCCTTATTTTTCCATACTTTGGAGCTTGAAGGAAAATGCTCTTTTGGCTGAACTTTGCTCCTGCATTCAGATTCTTCATGGCCAAAGTTATTGCAATAAGCACATTCAACTTCATTTAGAAGAGGAGAAAAGTTGTTATAGGTATTCTTCTTTATTTCAATATCAATCCTTTTCTTTCTTGCTTCTCTTGTCATGATGGTTTTATATGCAACACAATGAACATCTTTATGACCAAAATTGTGACATGAGAAACATTGTCCATTGAAGAAGAAATTTCTGCAATCATGAAATCTTCTACCTGAATTTACCTGTTGATTGGTGTTTCTTTGAAAGATATTCCTGTTAGTGTTCTTTGAATTGAGATGATCATGCTTTACCTGTAAAGGTTCTTTATTCCCTTTCTGAATGGCAGAATGTTGCAAACCAGTTGCAGTTGCTTTTAGATAATTTGGTGCGGAAGCCTGAGAAGATTCTCTAGTATATCCAAGACCTGTCTTTATAAGAGGAGAACGTTGTACCTTGATAATCTCATCCAAGGTTTCAGATCCTTTAGCAAATCTAAGATTCAGAGTTTTTACTTTCTCAAGTTCTTTTCTTAGACTTACCACTTCACATTCTAATTTCTCATTGTGTTTCTTATCTTCTTCAATCTGATTTTTCAGAGTCTCTATGATTATTTTACTTTCTTCTAAGCATATTTTGAGTTGATTGTTTTCATCAAGGAAATATTTTTCCTCTAGAGCATCCATAAAAGTATCCTTTTCTTCTCTATATTCCTTTTCAAATGCCATGAGAAGTCTAAGATCTTGTTCACATTCTTCCTCACTATCAGATAACCCATCACTATCTTCATGAGTATAGTAACTTTTTCTAGTGCTAGACCGGTTCTTATTCCTTCTTGCTACTTCCTTCCCTTTTGCAGATGTTTCTTTATAAGGACATTTAGCAGCATAATGACGAACTCTTCCACAATCAAAACATTTGAAAGGAAGCATACCTTTGAACCGTCCTGTGCCAAGTTGAAGTTTCTTCACAAAATTTACCTCATCTTCTTCTGAGATATATCCTGATCCTTCTTCTTCTTGTACTTCTTTTCCTTTTGTAGAAGCTCTAAAGACAGCTTCTTTGACTTCAGATGGTCCTCCTCTTCTCATTTCATATGCAGTTAGTATGCCATGAAGTTGCACCACAGTAAGATTTTGAAGATATTGTTTTTCTTCAAGAGCAGAGACTTTTGACTCAAATTTTTCCGTTAGAGATCTTAAAATTTTCTCAACCAAAGTAGATTTGGCTATTGTTTCTCCCAGATTTCTCATACGATTTATAACATCATCAAGACGTAAAAATAAATTGGCAATACTCTCATCACTATGCATCTTTAAATTTTCATATTCAATTCTGAGAGTTTAGAGTTTTGCACTTTTTACCTTTGCATCACCTTCATAACTTAGAATGATTTTGTCCCACATTTCCTTTGTTGTATTTAGCTGCATGACTTTGACAAATTCAGATTCAGTCAGACTTCCCGTTATAGCATTGATCGCCTTTGCATTTGATTCATAATTCTTCTTTTCCGTCGGATCTGTTGGTACTGCGACTGGATATTGATATCCTCCTTCAACAATGGCCCATACATCTGCTCCCAGGGACTGAAGATAGGATCTCATCCTTGTTTTCCAGAATATTAAATTGTTTCCGTTAAGGAGCGAAGGCCTGATAGATGTTATTCCTTCTTGATTGCTCATCTTGCTTGATCTTCCTTCTAGCAGCTAAGCATTTTCAGAAGGACCTCCTCTGATACCAATTGTTGGGAAAAATACTGAGAGGGGGGGTGAATCAGTATTTAGTGCAGACTGAACACTTTTATTTATTTTTTTCTTTCTCTAAAACCCATACGCTACTTTACTGAAGCCAACTCGCGTATACACGCGGATATCCTTAATAAAACCTGTGTATTACCAAAGATCTCATAATGCAGATAATTCTTTACTTAGATCTTTGTATCATTCATTCATTAGATGTTTAGTAAGTAGTAAATAGGTGCAGTAAGAACAGAATAAATCATCACACATAAGCAACACACATGAACACCAGTATTTAAGGTGGAAACCCAATTCGGGAGAAAACCACCGCTGTCGTCGTCTCAGTCTTTAATATTTATTATAAAGAAAACATCTTACAACCATGTACTGGCACAGACTTATACCAGCACGCAGGCACCCACCTGCAGAAGGCTACAACCTTCTCTCGTTTACCAGCCTCTCCTGGAAGGGAGCTACAACCCTCTGCTCTCGTTTACTAGCCTCTCCTGGAAGGGAGCGACTCCCCCTGCTCTCGTTTACCAGCTACCACTGGAAGGGAGCTACAACCCCCTGACTAAAGGCTTCGACCCTCAGCACCACTGCAAACCACGTTTCATCAATTTTCAAACTAGATCAAACAGCTTCAACACAACCCTTCACTTATCAACAAACATACTTTTCCCAATACTTCAAACAGAACAGTGAGACCACTGTAACCAGAATATCAGAGATAACCCAAACTTCAGAATAGATATGCAGATGTAAACTCAACCCAGATCATTCATTGATTTAAATATCATACGCTACTTTTATTCACTGAAGTTGCGTGTATACGTGCTTTTCTGCTCACCAACCTGCGTATGCCTCAGTGCATAGTAACTTTGTATACGCAACTTTTCTTCACCATTTCCGCGTATGCACGCGCTTTCCTTTTCACCAACTAGCGTATTCTTCTATGTATGCTTTCTTTCAGAATTAGTTCAGACTCATATTCAGATCTGAATTCAGATTTCTGTTTCAGACAATCTATCGACCATGCAGAACTATTTATACAGTCATTCTTCCTTCATCAATTTAGTCATTGAATCATCAAACAACTTGATCTTTAATCAACATTCAAACAACCTAGATATGTATGAATACATCCTTAGCAGATAGCAGTAAAATAGCATAACAGATCAGACATTTCATTCCACATACTTCAGCAAAACCCTAGATTCCATACGCGCTTTTACTTCACTGAACCTGCGTATATATGCGCTTTTATAGAGACAATCCTGCGTATACTTCAGTGCATTTTATTTCTAGAAACCCTGACTTCCATACGCGCTTTTCTTTAATCGGACCCGCGTATACACGCACTTTTCATGAAACGAACCTGCGTATAGATCTATAAAAGATAAACTTTGCAGAACAAACCAGATCTATAAACTTACCCAGATTTCTTCAATTTCTTCAACAGACTTGCGCCAGGTCTTCATCATTTCTTTTCAGATCATCCTTGAGATTCATCATTTCTACATCTAGAGATCTTGAACCTTCATCATATCCATAGGTGCATCATAGATTCAAATCTATCAATTAAGAACAGATTTCCACCATGCAGATATACTTCAGAGTGAAGTATTCATTAAAACCCAGACACATGCACACTTTGCACAATTATTCTCTTCTCCTTATATATGTTTAGCCTTTGACAATACCATGAGCCAAAACCACACAACTTCCGATGGTATTCCTAGACAGGATCTAATAGATAATCCAGCGCTCAATACAATGGGTCAATACCATGGTAAATTCCCTTGGTTTTATGAATTTAGAGCGCAAAAAGGCATACGCTACTTGGCCCGTACTTTTCCGCGTACATACGCTACTTCGCCTTTACAAACCCGCTTATGCTTTGTGACATATCATATTTATCATTTCTCTGGCCCTTACAGGAATTCCTTTCTCCATTACATCTGAACTGCTCTATAGATACATCAGATGTACATCATTAACAAACTCATCAAGTCAGTTTTCATCAAGGACAACATTATCAAGTAGGTTGCCATCAAGGACAACACTCTGCATCATATTGCCAACAATTTTGAGATGAGTTATTTCTTCAAGGAAATCATTTTCTTCTAAAGCATCCACAAAAGTATCACTAGATTCTTTTTCAAAAGCCATGTGTAGTCTAATATCTTGATCAAATTCTCCATCTTCACTATTTGATATAATTTCACTATTTTCATGAGTATAGTAGCTTTTTCTATTGATAATTTTTTTCTTATTTCCTCTAGCCAATTCCTTCGCCTTTTCATGAATATATTTATAGGGACATTTAGCAGCATAATGACCCACTCTTCCACAAGAAAAAAATTTAAAGGGAAGCTTACCTATAAACCTTCCAGTACTAAGTTGTAGCTTCTTTACAAAGTTTATCTCATCTTCTTATGAAATATACCCTGATCCTTCTTGTTCTTCTACCTCTTTTCCTTTTACAGCAGCTCTGAAGACAACTTCCTTGACTTCGAATGGACCTCCTTTTCTCATTTCACAAGTAGTCGGAATCCCATGAAGTTGAACAACAATAAGAGTTTGTAGATCCTGTTTCTATTCAATAGAAAACACTTTTGACTCAAATTTGGGACTTAGAGATCTTAAAACCTTTTCTACCAAAGTAGTGTCAAATATAGTTTCACCCAGATTTCTCATACGATTTACAATATCATCTAGACGTAAAAAGAAACTGGCAATGCTTTCTTCATTGTGCATTCTAACTTTTTCATATTGAATTATGAGAGTTTTGAGTTTAGCACTTTTTACCTTGGCATCACCTTCATAGATTAGAATGATTTTGTCCCATATCTCCTTTGTTGTATTTAACTGCATAAATTTGACAAATTTTGATTTAGTCAAACTCCCCAATAATGCATTGACTACCTTTGCATTGGTTTCATAGTTCTTTCTTGCTGTTGCATCTGTTGGAACAGAAGTTGGATATTGATAACCTCCTTCAATTATAGCCCATACATCTGCTCCAAGAGACTGAAGATAGGATATTGTCCTTGTCTTCCAAAAGATTAAGTTGTTTCCATTGAAGAGAGGAGGCCTAATAGATGTTGTCCCATCTTGATTGCTCATCTTGACTGATCTTCCTTCTAGTGATTAAAATTCTTCAAAAGGACCTGCTCTGATACCGATTGTTGGGAAAAATACTGAGGAGGGCAGTGAATCAGTATTTAGAGCTTACTAAAAATATTTCAACTTTTTTTTTAAAATTCCATACACGGCTTTGATAAGCCCAACTCATGTATACACGCGCATATACTAAAGGAAACTAGCGTATATTGTTATAATTTTACAGATTAGCAAAACCTTTCAGGAACAATATTTAACTCAGTTTATCAGTCATGCATCTGTTAGACAATCAGTAAATATGTGAAGTAATCAATAGTATAAATCATCACACAATTGCAACACACATGAACACCAATATTTAAGGTGGAAACCCAATTCGGGAGAAAACCACCATTGCTGTCATCTTTATCTTCAATATTTATTATATGGAAATCTGTTTAAAATATTGTACTGATGCAGACTCATATCAGTAAGTAGGTATCTACCTACAGAAGGCTGCAACCTTCTCTCGTTTTCCAGCTACTACTGGAAGGGAGCTACAACCCCCTAATCTCGTTTACCAGTCACTACTGGAAGGGAGCTTCAACCCCCTGATCAGAACACCAGCTTTTACTGGTAGGAAGCTTCTACTTCCATGCTGAAGGCTTCAAACCTTAGAACCACTGCAGACCATGTTTCATCAATTTTCATATTGGATATGATGCAGGAGCATCGGAAGCTTAGCCAGCAATGTGACGTTTTGGTCACATGCTGTGGCTAATTGGAAATAAAATAGACTTAGGAATAGTTTAATAATTTATTTTATTAAATTTGTTATTTATTTTAGAAGCATTGTTAGTTTGTTTTATATTTAATTAAATTTGGCATAATTATAGAAATTGGTTTCTTTCCCTGCGTGTAATAGAGCCAATATAGGGGCAAATGCTTAATAATAGGTAGGCATTGGTTTGTTGAGGTTTTGTAGAAAAATACTATTCTGAGAAGAATAGTTTCTCATATTTTGTATAAATTAGAGAAGCTGAAGATGAATAGGGGAGAGAGTGTCTAAGAGGAAAAAAATAGAGAATGTAAGCTATAGATTGTAATTGCAGAGGGGCAGCTAATGATTATTAGCCCATGCAGTAGTTTGTTTGATTGGAATTTTAATTATCCGTTTATTTTTTGAGTGCAATTATGTTTGCTGTGTATATTGTGTATAAATACGTTGTGAATGCAGGTGGACAATGCTCAACCCTCGAGCTTGTTAAGCATTATTAACTAACGTAGAAATTTCTATAGAATGCCAATGCCGAGCCATTAAGAAAATAAAGGTACAGAGTGAACTCATTTTCGTGGAAGTCGAGCTCATCTTCATGAGAGTCGTGCCATCAACGTGGCAGATCAATAAACAATGCATTGCACACATCATTGAATGCAAAGTAGCATTGGTTATCATTGAACGTAGAGCAACATTGAATTGCCATCGATAAGCAGTATTAAACTTATGTTGATAGCAGTAGTGGTGGAGTAATACTAATTGTCAAGAAACAGCGTTGGAAAAGGTGTGCAACTATGGGTATAGTGGAGCCACGGGACGACGTAGTTGCAACACTGTAATAGTTCAAAAGTCAGTTATGCAAATGTGAAATGTTGTCAGATCCATGACAGTGATCATGTCAAACACCACAGCATGGGAGTGCTGACAAATGGATTTATAAAACATGATGGCAAACGAATTAACAGAGTCGATTTGCATGGAACCTCTGTCGTCGATACAAAGTTAAACCTCGAGTCCATAGTGGCTTGCGTGGAGTCTGGTTACGTTGTATTGTGTATGGTGAGAATAAAGGCTGACACCACAGGTGCGTAGGCTATAATATATATACGTAGGGAGGAATGTAACCTTTCTTACGGTGGGTTTCGAAATTTGTTGAGATATGAATTAAACCATGTTAAATTTTAAACCTATACTTGTTAATGCTTTATGCATTGGTCAAATCAAATGAATTATATGGATAGAACCTATGAAGTTTCAAGCTGTCATATATTTTAGGTTTAAAATTCATGTTATTCAAATCCTTTAATGGATTCCAATTTGTAAATGATATAGTTCAAGCGGGGTTTAAAAAAGAAAAATACCATTTGGAAAGGAATAGATGGTATGTGGTCTCGAGACATTTACATCATTGTGTTGGGAAATAAGTGGGCAATTTTACATTGACTAAAGTTGTGGAAATCTAGAAGTAAACTAGTTTCATAAGGAAAATTCTGGGCCTCAGTAAAATTTATACATTTTACTACAATGAATTGATTGGTAGGAATTGTGTGTTGTTTATTCCTACATTATTTTGGTATCAGAGCTTCTTAAGATGTTTTTGGAGCATTTTAGAGAATGTCACCCAAGAGAGGAGCTGGGATAGGTCGAGGGAGACCTATAGCAAACACATTTTTTCTAGATGAGATTTGGCATTTTCACACGAGACTGGCTACAGTGGAAGCCACTCAGAGGAGAGCAGCAGATGGTGGAATTGCCAGTGCCGATGAAGAAGAGACCACTGACGAAGAAGTGGAGGAGGAAAGAGAGGCAGCCAAATTCATGAAGATTCTTGCAAAGGTCAACAGCCGACCAAAGGTAGAAGTACCTTTATACGATGGAATTCTTAGTGTGGAGATGCTAATGGACTGGATCAGTTCATTGGACAAATAATTCGACTATGAAGAAGCCGATGACAAGAAGAAAGTGAAGTTTACAGCCACGAGATTGAAAGGCCATGTAGCCTTATGGTGGGACAAATTGCAGCTATCCAGGGAGCGAAAAGGGAAGCCCAAAATCAAGCAATGGGACAGGATGGTAAGTAAGCTGAAAGGTAATTTCTTTCCAAAGGATTACCAATTAAATCTATTTAGACAATTGCAGAACTTAAAACAAAAAGGAATGACAATTTAGGAATATACTGAAGAATTTTATAAGCTGAGTATTAGATCTGGCCATGTTGAAGATGATCTAGAACAGGTAGCTAGATATATAAATGGTTTGAGATATGAAATGCAGGATGAGATCAACTTATTAAATTTGAGGACAATTGAAGATGCCTATCAAGCAGCCTTGAGGGCAGAGGAAAAACTGTTGCGCAAACAAAACCAGAGAAATAAAGGCAAGAGTCCGGAAAAAGAAGGGGGAACATTTGAATCCAGATTTCAACACTCTCAGAATGAGGTAGGAGTGCGAGCAATAGATCACCACAAAGAGGATATTATGGCCACGAAAGGTTCGTGCCTAGAGGCAGAGGCCGAGGAAGAGATGTTCGGTGCTTTGCATTTGGTGAATGGGGACATGTGCAATGGGATTTCCCTCATCAAAAGTCGGCAAACCCACGTAATGTGAATGTTGCTGAAGCCAAGGAGGAGATCCCTCAACCTGAAGCCAAAGAAGAACCACCATAAGCCAGAGAACACCTATTATTGAAGAGGGTATTGCTTAAAGAAACTAAAGAAGCTAGAGAACCAGCTCAAAGAAGGAATCTATTCAGAAATGTATGTAAGTCAAAGGGTAAGTGTTGAAAATTAGTAATTGATAGCGGTAGTACTGATAACCTTGTTTCTACAGAGATGGTGAACAAGTTGAAGTTGGAGAGAATAGTACACCCCACTCCTTATAAAGTATCGTGGTTTCAGAAATGCCATCGAATTATTGTAACTGAACAATGTAAAGTTGACTTTCAGATTGGTACTTATAAGTATGTTATTTTATGTGATATAATGCTGATGGATGTATGTCACGTATTTCTAGGGAGACCCTAGCAGTTTAACCAAAATGCCATACATGATGGCAAAAGAAACACCTATACCCTTGAGAAAGATGGGAACAATCATACGCTGCTGCTGTTGAAAGCTGAAGCTGATGAAGAAGCACCTGGAAACAACGTTATGTTGATGAATGAGAAGACCCTAATGCAGGAAGATGAGAAGGGTAAGGAGATGCATTTTTCTAGTGTTGGAAAACCCAAGGTAATTTTAACTTCTACAAATTTAGAAGATTTACCTGAAGAAATTCAGAATCTATTGAATGATTTTGCTGATATTATTGTGGATGATTTGTCAAATAAGTTACCACCCATCATGATTATTAGTCACCATATTGATCAAATACCTGGAGCCAGTTTGCTGAATAGAGCAGCCTACAGGATAAAAATGCAGGAAAATGTCGAAACTGAAAGACAAGTGCAAGAGTTGATGGATAAAGGGTTAATCAGTGGAAGCCTTAATCCATGTGATGTACCAACAGTACTCAGTCCAAAGAAAGAAGATGAATAGCACATGAGCACAGATTCTCGAGCCCTAAATAAAATCACCATCAGGATGATGAATGAATTTTTGGAGGAATATGCAGTCTCTAAAGAAGAGTTGAAAATGGATTCTAAGAAAATCCAAGCAGTCGTGAATTGGCCAACTCCTAGAAGAATATTTGAGGGAGATGTCAAAAGCAGATGGCAAAAATGCAGTAGTAAAGACAAGCAGCAAGCAGATATGAAGAGGCGGAAAAAGAAATTCCAAGCGGGTGACTTAGTCATGTATTGAAAATTTGTACTTATACCAAAACCCAGAAGAATAACCACAAGGAGAAACCATAACAAAAGAAAGCCCAAAGCAGGAAAAAGGGAAAAGAGAGTGTCAATGAAAATAAGGAGCCAAACTTATTTAGTCAAGTGGAAAGGACAGCAAATGGAAGACGCTAGTTGGATGATTGCAGTAGAACTACAGAGATTGGGGATCGACTCCAAAGTACTACAAGATCAGTTTTTCTTCCCCGAGAGTCTGATGCAGGAGCATCGGAAGCTTAGCCAGCAATGTGACATTTTGGTCACATGTTGTGGCTAATTGGAAATAAAATAGACTTTGGAATAGTTTAATAATTTATTTTATTAAATTTGTTATTTATTTTAGGAGAATTGTTAGTTTGTTTTATATTTAATTAAATTTGTCATAATTATAGAAATTGGTTTCTTTCCCTGCGTGGAATAGAGCCAATATAGGGGCAAATGCTTAATAATAGGAAGGCATTGATTTGTTGAGGTTTTCTAGAAAAATACTATTCCGAGAAGAATAGTTTCTCATATTTTGTATAAATTAGAGAAGCTAAAGATGAATAGGGGGGAGAGTGTGTGAGAGGAAAAAAATAGAGAATGTGAGCTAGAGATTGTAATTGCATAGGGGTAGCTAATGATTATTAGCCCATGTAGTAGTTTGTTTGATTGGAATTTTAATTATCCGTTTATTTTCTGAGTGAAATTATGTGTGTTGTGTATATTGTGTATATATATGTTGTGAATGCAGGTGGACAAAGCTCAACCCTTGAGCTTGTTAAGCGTTATTAACTAACGCAGAGATTTCTATAGAATGCCAATGCCGAGCCATTAAAAAAATAAAGGTACAGAGCGAACTCATTTTCGTGGAAGCTGAGCTCATCTTCATGAGAGCCGTGTCATCAACGTGGCAAGTCAATAAACAATGCATTGCACACAACATTGAATGCAGAGTAGCATTGGTTATCATTGAACGAATAGAAACATTGAACTGACATCAATAAGCGGTATTAAACTTATGTTGATAGCAGTAGTGGCGGAGTAATACTAATTTTCAAGAAACAACATTGGAAAAGGAGTGCGACTATGGGTATAGCGGAGCCACGGGACAACGTAGTTGCAGCACTGTAATAGTTCGAAAGTCAGTTATGAAAATGTGAAATGCTATCAGATCCGTGATAGTGATCATGTCAAACACCACAGCGTGGGAGTGCTGACAAATGGATTTATAAAACGTGATGGCGAACGAATTAATAGAGTCAATTTGCATGGAACCTCTGCCATCAATAAAAAGTTAAACCTCGAGGCCATAGTGGCATGTGTGGAGTCTGGTTACGTTGTATTGTGTATGGTGAGAATAAATGCTCATACCACAGGTGCGCAGGCTATAATATATATACGTAGGGAGGAATGCAACCTTGCTTACGGTGGGTTTCGAAATTTGTTGAGATATGAATTGAACCATGTTAACTTTTAAACCTATACTTGTTAATGCTTTATGCATTGGTCAAATCAAATGAATTATATGGATACAACCTATGCAGATTGAAGTTGTCATATATTTTTGGTTTAAAATTCATGTTATTCAAATCCTTTAATGGATTCCAATTTGTAAATGATATAGTTCAAGCGGGGTTTAAAAAAGAAAAATACCATTTGGAAAGGAATAGATGGTATGTGGTCTCGAGACATTTACATCATTGTGTTGGGAAATAAGTGGGTAATTTTACATGGACTAAAGTTGTGGAAATATAGATGCAAACTAGTTTCATAAGGAAAAGTCTGGGCCTCAGTAAAATTTATACATTTTACTACAATGAATTGATTGATAGGAATTGTGTGTTGTCTATTCCTACACCAGGATCAAATAGCATCAACACAACTCTTCATAAACATCAACAACCATAAAATTTACCCAATACTTCAATCAGAACAGTGAGATCATTGTAACCAGAACTTAGAAATAACCCAGACTTCAGAATAAATATGCAGATACAAACTCAACCTTGAACATTCATCAACTTAAAATGCATATGCTACTTTGCTTCATTGAACTCACATGTATACGTGCTTTCCTACACACCGACCTGCGTATAGCTCTGTGAATACTGTTTTTCAGAATGTAATCAGTCTCAAATCCAGATCTGAGGCTTTCAGTCATATATCTTTAGAAATGCAGAACCCTTCATCAGTTAGTCACCATCAACCATGTTTATTCTCTCATTAATCCTATTTGTACATAAATCAATTTTAGCAGCATATACAACAATTAAGCAACCCATATCCACATCAAGACTTCATTGACAAACAATAGACAAATAGCAGGAATAACAGAAAAACCTCTACAATAACCTTCAGAAAACCCTAACTTCCATACACGCCTTTTCTGAAGCAAACTCATGTATATATGCACTTTTACTAAGACGAACTAGCGTATAGATCTGTAAATATAATCTTTGCAGAATGAACCAGATCCATAGAACTTACCCAAATTTCTTCACTTAACTTCAACAAACTTGCGCCAGGTCATAGATCTAATCATCTCTTCAATGGATCATGCAATAGCATAGTCATTTTAAGTCTAAAGATCTTGATCCGTCAATTTACCCAAGGGTGCATCATAACTTCATATTTATCAATAAAACATAATTCATCCCATGCAAATTTACTTCAGAGAGAAGTATATAGTAATAGCCCTTACACATGCACACCATTGCACTATGATCTTCTTCTCCTTATATAGATTTAGACTTTATCAATACCATGAGTCAAAACCACACAATAGCTGATGGTATTCTTGGACAAAATCAAATAGACGACACAACGCTTAATACTATGGGCCAATACCATGGTAATGCCCCTTGGTATCTTCTTTTTAGAGCGCAAAAATGCATACATGACTTGGATCGTTCTTATCCACGTGTATACGCGACTTGGCCTGAACAAAACCGCGTATATAATATTCAATACGAATATTATCAATTCTTCTGTCACTTCTTCTACTAGATATTACCCACTTCTTCTGGTAGACTTCTAAGCTTCTACTAAAGACATATATTCCAAAATTACTAGAGAGATGCCATCAAGGACAACATAATAAGACATAGGAATCATATTGCCAACAATTTTCATACACAATCTGATATCACAAACACACATAACCATGGAACATAAATTAACCTTTAAGCGAGCTGGAACAAAACCCTTAAGGCTAGGGCATAAACTTACCATAGAGTAATTTCTTCATTTGTCACAAACAGATATTCATAAGGGGAACATAAATTCTAGACTTCAACTCATCCACGGCCCTGAGCTACTTGACCTTTATCATACAAAATCCACTTCGTATCTCCATAATAATCTATGGCTAATTGATGTACTCATACCCTTCTTTAATGGTTGATTATGTCTCGGTCCTGGTTAGGATTTCATCAACCCTAACAAATAAATTCAAAACCATTTTTTGATTGTGGTCTAGATCCCTCTTAAATAATCCTCATTTCACTGCCTCTTGATGATTTATATGGTACTATTTGACACCTCCAAATGAGGTCTACATGACCCTTAACCTTCTTGCAAGAAATCAGATATTTGACCTTATTTTTGAGGTTTGTTCCACTATTTCCCAGAATTATTCTTTAAGGTTCGATATACCTTCTTTCAAATTCAACCTCAATACTAATCAAAGAAAAATACATAAACAAACTACTTCCTTCTTCACTGACTTTATTTTTGATCCGTTGCTCCATCATATGCTCTTTCATTAAGACAAATTTCACTAGGATTAATGTTTGTAAATTGAATTGTCTACTTCTCCATTTTTCCACTAAATTTGATAATGTAGTTAACTATCCTTCTACACATGTTTTCAAATTCACTCTACACATGCTAGACTATAAAATATATGTTACAAAATAGATGCATGAAACATCAATCATCATTCCTAATAGTAGAGGTCTTTGACATCTTCCTTCTGCTTCTTTTAAGATTTTTCATCCTCAACTAGTAATGCTTCAAACCTTTCTTTTCTTTTGTTTTTGTTATATTTTTTAGGAAAATTTGATTCATAGTGTCCATATTCATGAAAAAAAATCACTGGACTTTGGTTATGTCTCCAATTTTGTTTTTCTTTTTCTTATCAAAAATTTTCTTTGACTTAGCAGCAAAGGCTTGAGGGACTTCATCGACAAATTGAGAGTTTATTCTAGCCTTTATTCTATATTCTTCTATTGAACGTTGAGCCCATAATTTTTCAAATTATGGAGCTTCTTTTCTTATACATATGTTGCTTGCAAAACCATCCCACTCTTTAGGTAAGACATTAATTGGCACTGTAATGAATTCTGAATCAGATATTTTCTCACTAGCTTCTTGAAGTTGGTCTTTGATTTTTAATAGCGCATGAAAAAATAAGATATAGCGTCTTCTGTTAACATTTGGATTGGTATAGTTGAGTTCTCAAGGAAATCATGTGACTTATTGTACTCATATAGTATAATTTCACCAAGGTATCATAGACTTATTTATATGGACATAGTTCTGATACAAAAGTAATGAGGTGGACTTTGATAGAATATGTTATCACCAAATTGAGTTCTTGTTGGGCTGCTTCAATGGTAAACTTGGATTAACTCTTTCAAACCACTTGCAACTAGAAATTAGCCTCTCCATTCTGAGAGGGCTCTCTCAAAGAAGAATAAATTAGTTTCAATGAAGTTTAAAAGCATATGGCTAACTCTTATGGTCTCTTTTTTGGGTGTTTTTGTGTTCAAAGTAGGTGAGTTATGCAAGGAATCACTACCATTGGGCATGGAGTCATTTTAAACCTCAATTAAAAAACAACAAATTTCATGGAAGCCAAGGCACTTATATTTTATCAAATCACATAAAAAGGACAAAACAACAAACTACATGTGTATATGAAATTGGAGCATATTACTGATTTCCAAGTGATTACACACGAGCCACTACATAAAGATCAAAAGGACTAAGATAAACACGCATATATAAGAACATACAATGATTCTTGGGTCTGAAACAAGTTGTTGCAAAAGTATATTATTGATAGTGAAATATTACAATAGTAGTGCATACATAACATCTCCAACCCTTTCTACCTATTAAGCTCTCTCATTTATAAAGTGAGGACTCATAAAAATTATAACAGTCATGTACAAAAATTCTGTAGCACTCATTTCGTAGCAACTTTTCGTAGCACCTATGTTTTAAACACTTTTTCCAAACCTGTATGAAAATATATTCCGGACCATATTTGACCTAGATATGTGATTAGCTTACCTTGAACACTTGAAGAAAAAATTCCTTCAATATTGAACTCGCTGCCAAAACAAGGGAAAACAAGGCAGTTTCGTAACAACTTTTGGTAGCAAATTTAATTTACCAATTTCCACCACCTCTTAGCTCTCTTTTCTTTCATGGATCTATTTGATATGTTTAAAGAGATAATACAAAAATTTACCAAGATTTAATTCCAAGTTTAATCATTTTTTTTTTTCAAAAATTCATCTTAAGAAATTTTGCAGCGAAAATTGGGCTTCAAGCCCGAGACACGGTGCAGAAACACCTAAAGTGTAAAAAATTCAAAATTCTCCTTTTTCTTCAAAATTTCACTAGTAGGTCTGAAAATTGATATGATGAATGATGATAAATAAAAATTGGTTCAAAATGCCTCTTACCCTCCTCAAAAAACATCATTTTCACCTTTATAATTATATTTGTTGTGGAATTTTGTAAAAACATACATATGACCATTTTTCTAATTTGATGACTATGCAAGTGAACCCAAGGTGGATTATTGTGGATATGACCCTAATGACAAGAATAATTAATTTTATATGCCCTATAATAATATGATTAAGTTAATTTCTCATCAAATGAATGATTTAACCTAATGAGACAAGGTGAAACTTATGATGACCCCACTAAAAACAAATTTGAAAAATTGAGAGTGATAATAGTGGCTCCACTAGGGATGGTGTGACCCTATGGTACAACAAAGAACTAGTAGTTCCAGTGCCACTAAATTCTCATTTTTCACATTTTTCAACTTATTAAGTATTATTCTCATCTGGAATAGGAACCTTTCCTATAACAAACTTCATGAAATCATTCTCTCTAAGGGCTAATTCAATTCTCTTTTTCCATGCCTTGAAGTTGGATGCTCCTTCTAACTTATTGCTTTCCTTGCACATATATGCCATTGGATTAGATATTATTACTCGTAAGTGAACTATTACAGAAATATATGGAAACAAAATGACCTTCTTGAGCTCATATAATGATGATATTCTGTATAGTAAAGTTGTCCCGTCTTCACCTTAGCTCTAAAACCATATTAGAAAATCAATGGAAACTAGATTTTCTTACTTGGTAATTACTTGTGATAATTAATATTCTTTATTTTGTTTATTAATGTTCCTTCTTCATCAATCAATAAAAAAACTATTCATCCAATATCGCAAAGAAGTAAGAGGCACAAAAATGTAGACTTTCTAGCCAGGGAAAAAACCCCTTAACAAGGGAAAACCCAACAATGTTCTTCTTATTGAATCAATTCAAGATGAGATATCCAACCCAAGATCAAAGACTCACTTAAGATTCCACGTCAACCCTTTCTCAAATAAAAAACCAAAATAGTTAACTTCTGCTCAAAGATAGTCAACCTTCTTGTCACATACTTCTTCTTGGCCCTGTCAGAAAACTATAGCTCCTCTTGAAGATCCTAGACTCTATCAATATTTCAGAGGTTCAGTGTTATTATAACCACCTTAAAGTTTTAATGCTTGATCGAACACTTCAAATAGCGGACTTCAACTACTTTAGATCACAATATGGCTCTTTATTTCGACTTCTTGAGATAGCTTTAGGACTTTGTATTACATGAACATATCACAATAATTTTTGGTTTCCTTTTTACTGCAAACTCCTATACTTCAGTTCCCTATCAATTAAAAAAATAATAATTATTATGTTCTTCTTGCTTAATTTAAAAATAAATCGACTTGGGGACTATATGTAGTTTCTCGGTGGGTTTTCATATGTCATATAGGCTGACATGACTGAGAGAGAGAGTTGACTTCACCTTTTGACTCTTTTGAAAAAAAAATATTTCTTTTTCCTTTTCTTATAAAATGTCAAAAATTACATGACTTAATAACAAAATAATTTGACTCTTTTTTCTCCAAATAGCATGAAGAACATGCTAAATCCATAAATAAAAATAAGTCATAATTTTCTCTTATTATGAAGATCAGCACTAGTTACATTTTTCCATCAATATCAAGCTTCAACGTGGATCCTGCACTGGATGAAAATTTTAGCTAGAGGTTGATTATAGATCTAGTGATATGGTATTCAAATCACACTTGGGATAGTTATTCCTCAACTCAGCCATATGGCTTGAGGTTGTATTATCATTTTAAGTCTCAGATTCGGGTCCCACACCAGATGCCACTTATACGAACTGTAATATTCCCATTTGGGGATTAATTCGTAACTTTAGTCGTGCACAAATTTCTCGAGCCAAATGGCGGAGGGACATATATCCTTAAGTTGACATTAGTTTCTGATGAAAAATTTCATAACTCTATCTATTGGAAACCTTGGTGTTCAAACTCGAATATGGTCCAATGTGTAGATCATCATTATTTCTATGTTCTAATAAAGGTGATTGGAGTCAAACTTGAAGGATTACAAATTTACCTTGTAACTAGCTATAAGACTCTGACACCTCGATACAATGTTAACCAATATCATTAAACATGTATTCAACAATTATAAACACCAAGAACCATAAAAACTAATAATTAATGCACAAGGTGTAAAATAAAACACCAGATCTTATTATTTATCAAAATAGGTTTACACAAGGTTTTTCATCTCACTCTCCATTTCACACTCACTTTCATATCTACTCTCACTACCTCTCTACAACCACTCAAGATATTTGTTCTCTATATCGGTCTAGTAAAACACTTATTTGACCTCTCTTCTCTCTCACTCATTCACACCTCTATCTATCTCTGCTTCACTTCTGTATATACAAAATTAGGATTTGTTGGGATCTGTTAGAGTCAGCCTTTGCAGCCTTCCTCCAGTGATCAAACATGCTCTTACAAAGTGATTTTAAGGTGTCAAGGTCAAATTTTGTCGTTTCAATGAGTCTTCAAGCAAAATTTGGTCACTAGGCATTAGGTCTAGGGTTTATTTTCACTCTTTTCAAAGTTGTCCAAATGTCAGTCCATGTCACCATTCAGCTGAGTGTACCATCATTCATAGGGTTTTCGTCATCATGTCAAGTTCCATTGGGTCATTTTACACATTGTTCATGCTTCAGTTGTGCCTTGGTAAGGTCCATTTCCCTCTCCTAGGGTTTTGGAGGTAATTTCTCTTGGATGGTCAAATCATCGAAAAAAATTGTATCCTGATGTTCACACACCTTCCCCTATCCTTAATTTACCTTATTAAACACTTCCCATCACTGAGATCCCCCAAATTCCTCATTTTTGCACAAACCCTAGTTTCTTGCCACAACTTGGCAATTTTCTAGGCTAGGCCTGTGTTTTTCCCTTTTGGACCCCTTCCCCTCACTCAATCTCTGTGATTCCACTTCCCCCTGCTTCCTAACATCCCTCCCTACTTCCAAAAATTTCCCCAAGAATTTAGAAGCCCCCTATCCCCTTCATTTCGCTTCATTTCGACAAAATCCCTTGTTCCACACATCGGGATCGGTTTCACTCAAAAGATGTTTCAGAGCAATAACAGATGAAATTTTGGAAAATGAGAGAGGTTTTTGTCCAAAACATGCCAAGGAAGAAAAACCTAATTCACGTTTTACACAGGTATCATGGTTTTAGAGAAATGTCAAAAATATCGTTGCCTCAGGAGAATTGAATGCACCTCTGAAGTGACCTTGGGAAAATCAAGATTTCTCCTAGCATGTTTGGCCAACTAACTTTCTTGATGAGTCAAATGATAACTAGACAGAAAGAAATTTCCAATGAGCTATCATGAGCTCAATTTGGAGTTGAGGAAGACCTTCAAAAGTTGACTGCAACAGCACTCTGCCTTGAGGCAGCCTCATTCTGCTCATTTTGACTAGTGTTGGGAGATTTGATTTTTGATAGGGTAAATGAAATCCAAATTGCATAATTCTACTTTTTTTGGAAAGTAGACTCCAATAGCTTTCCAACGAGCTATCACACACCCGATTTGGACACCAGGAAGGCCTCCAAAAGCTTTTTGCAAAATGCACTATGTGGCAAGAGGCATGCGACCCACTTGAGGGGGATGCGACCCACTTGGCAGATGCGACCCACTTGTGCGTTTTGGCCAGTGTAAATTTGAACGCATGCGACCCACTTGTGGCATGCGACCCACTTGAGGGAGATGCGACCCACTTAAAACAGAACTCAGAAAATTGCGTTGGGCGCCCAGATTCGATTCAAATTAGCTCCGGCGGCGTACAAACAGGTTTTTATCATCGCCCAATGGATTTTTAATGTAGTTGGGATGTCATAGATGTTGAAGAAATTGATCATGATTGGAGAAATTTGTGTAAACCCTACCTTCACCATGTAAATGATTCCTCAAGGGTTTTCAATTTTATGGGCAGTTTATGAAGAATTTGGAAGCTGTTGAATGGTTCATACCCTAGCGCCATTGTATATGTCACCCTTATGCCTTCAGTCATCATTTTATCATTGCCATTATACCCTTTCATGTTTTGCACAGTGTTCATGTTGGCTTGTATTTAAACTCCATCACTATATCACTATTGTCATCATCATTCGATTACCATTGTCATGTTCATTTTGTCTTTCATATGGTCTTTGCAACGATGGTCCTATTCTACATTACATAAAACACAATCCTTTGACAGATTTTTGGCCATTATTAAAACTTGACTACACATTTGCATTTGGTAGTCATTTGTCAAACCTACTTGCAATCTGAACACAAAGATAGTGTTTATGCCATTAAAACAAAGCCATCCCTATGATGATTTTGGTTTTCCCTTGCTACTTGGGTATATGGGTGATATCTGTTGGGTTTTGAAAATACATTAAGACTTTGCCTTCACTACACCTATATCAACACACATATTGCCGATATCTTGTTCAAATCCATGTCAGAGACGGATTCAGTTTATGAGCAAGGATATGAGCAGGACATTGACTTAATCGTTGAAGTTGATGTACTGAGATGGAGCATAGCATTGCACTAGTAGTGGTAACATATCAGAGAAGCCACAGAGCTTTTTTTCAACATCACGACGAGTACTATCTCCACCCGGGGTGGAAGGGGTCTCGTTGACTTCATCAGCAGCGCGAGTACTATCTCCACATGGCATGGAAGGGGTCTCGCCTTCTTCATCAGCGTAGGTACATTCACAGGATAATGATAGAGACAAAGACATGCTTCGTCACATGAAAGGCCATTATTGGGCTCGCATGCATGTTTGCAAAGCGAGAATGAAGATTCTGAAGAGGAGGTTGAGCGAAGCACTAAAACGGCGGAAAAGGCCTAATCCACTTCGGATTTTGGCCGAGGCTTCGTTGGCTGGGCAAGATACATGATGGAGGATCTTCGCTCCGAATTTGAGCAAATTTGGGAAAATTTTTGTCATTTTGAAATTTTTGGTCTAAAAACAGGTTTTTCAGTTAAGTGGGTCTCACACCCATATGCTCACTTTTTTTTTGGGACACTTGCTGAAGGAATTTTTTGCATTTTTGGATTTTTCATGGAAAGTTATGCATCCTCAGGCATTACCGAAGCATTTCATCAGATTCTGGATGGTCAAAAAGCTAAAAAACACCATAAAAACCACCTTGCTGCCACCTTTTGCACCAGCAGGAAGTACTTCTGGGAGAAAGAAGTTTTGGAGGGTCAAATGAGCTCCAAATTGGGAAATTCCACTTGGGTTGGATAGTCAACATCCAGGGCTTTCCAACGAGCTATCATGAGCTCAATTTGGATTCCTGGAAATACTTCAAAATCGGGCTGAAAGTTATGCGACCCACTTGGCTCAGGCATGCGACCCACTTAAATTTTTGGCTGAATTTTCAACTTTCAGCTCAGATTTTCGGCCAGTTTGGACCAGTTTTGCTTGTGGATGAAATTTTTGGGTTTTCATGATGTAAATTTATGTTTTGCATTGAATTTTGGCTTATTTTTATCTATTCTAGAAGATTCACTCTCAAAAAAGTAAAAATCATGTAAATGGATCAGTTCCCACTCTTTTAGAGGCAAGTTGTTAGCTGCCTAGATTGTAGTTCCATGATTAGAATTTGTTGAAACTGATCCCTGAAGGAGGAATTCGACCCCTAGAGGTGTGGGAAGGGGTTAGAGTGATCTATATATTGTAATTTCTCAATCATTTTCAGGGGTTGGAGAGGTTGGACTCTTGGGATACTTTTGATATCATTGTACATATTTTTCATATTTTGGCTAAGGAAAGATCAGAGGTTTTGCGGCACTTGTTGGGATCCTTGTGGTGTTCTGTTCTTGATGGTGTTTCCTCTTTGTTTACTGTAAGTTTCTTCATTTTTAAATGTATGCCATCCTTTCATATGCTTCTGAACTAAATTGAATGAGTGAATAAGGTTGAATCCATTGTTTACAGTGCTCGGCCTTTGAATTCAGTTAGTTCTATATGTTTTCAACTGTTTGGAGAGGATCCAAGTTCTTCTTTGCCCTCTTCAGCTCCTCGTCGGTCTAATCTGTCCATATATCCAAATCAAAAGCATCAAGACATTCACCTACCTCGCCCCAACTCGAAATCTGCAAAGGTCTGACCTTATCCCCGGACCCAAAATCTGTTTTCCCATTTCTCCAGCGAAAACCCAAAAACCAAAAAATCAAACATACCTATCTCTTTACTAGCCTAAAATCGGTTCTTATTGTAAGTCATCTCGCATCCTATTGCTCATTTTCTCGAGATTGACGGAGAGAGCCCTCTCCTGTCCTCGTAGGGCTAGCTACGAGGCTGAGCGTGGTTTGATGTAGCCTTGAGTTTTACTTCATTTCAGCCTGAAGTAGATTTGAGCGCTAACATAGTGGCGACCATACTGGGGAGAAACTCAAAACGTTTGCTTGTTATAGACGGAGTCTGAAGTCACGCCAGGTAGCCTTCGAAACGCTGTTGCTATGCATCGGCGAAGTAGATAAACGCTGCTTCAGTCGATCTCCGGTTTAACTTGTAATCGTAGCATTTAACTTGTAAATTGCCCCAGTACATGTATCAAGTTCAGATCTGATGGTTGATGGTGAACAACGATCAGACATAAGAAGGCTCAAATCATTCACCTGGCGATTTCATTCACTGAACAATCCAGAAATCGATGCTTCATGGTGACTTCACTGCAGGGAGATCAGTAGCTGTGAGATTTTCAAGATGGACCGAATCACGATAAGATATGCTCCTATGATCTGAGATCACATTCCAGGTTTTCCGAATAAGATGCCCAAGGTAGATTGGTCAAGGAATCTGCCTACATTTAACGATGATGGTAAGAAAGATGCTGCTTTACATCTGATTAGATTTCACATGCATATTCGCAAGTTGAAGGTGTATTTTCCTGAAGATTGCTTGATGAAGATATTCCTGGCCACTCTGGAAGGTGAAGCCCAATCTTGGTATGAAAATTTGCCACTGGCCTGTATTTATTGTTTAAAGGATTTTCATGCCCTGTTCATTGAAAGATATCAAGTATCTTTTCCATCATTAAATTTAGTTCATGACTGTTGCAAACATGCTTCTACTTTTATTGAAAGCCTTGAGAAATATTATGAAGATGATAATTTCATGGATGATGAGATCATGGAAGCCCTATGTGAAAATCCATTTCAGCAACATGAAGAGAACCTAGAGGATACCCATAAAGAAGATCATGAAAATTTGCAGCAGGATCAAGATCTTAGTGCGGTGGAAAATGAAACCATTTTGCATGTTGACAGTGAACAGGAATTACATGAAATGGATCAGCAGTATGAGGAAAATTTGTATACTCCTTCACTTGAAATCAATGAAGACAATCATTGTTTGAGCCAAAGAAAACAGAAGGTATTATCTCCTCTGTCTGAAGATGAGATAGATCTACTTTTGAGAGGTCTTGTTACAGCCCAAGCTACAGCAGATTTGCAGTGCACACATAGTCAGGAAAGTGTTGGTGAAACTTCTTCCTCTTTTGAAAAACACGACTCTCCTGTAAGCAGCTTTATAGATCAGCAGGTTGAAGTTGTAGTTTGCCATATGGCTGAAAGTGATGAAAGAGAAAGTGTCATTTCAGATCTGCCCACCGAAGAAGACAGCATGCAGATTGCAGAATGTGATAACATCATTTCAGCTACTTCAGTTTCAGATTCAGATTGTGATGACCAAGCATATCTTGTGCTGAAACCCATCAAGGAGAATTCTGCTGTTGAGATCATCCGGAAAGAAGAAAACAAAGGTATGGACTCAAATGTTTTCAGTTCATTAGAACACAGCCTGTATGAGGAGGTAATTCAGTCAGTTCATGAAAAACAAGATGAGATCTTCGTTCAAGTAAGTGAAACAGTTCCTTTGGATGAATTTATGGTAGATGATAGAGATATCATGTTTGAGCATCAGGAATCAGCTGAAGTTTCTTTTATTATGCTTGATGAACGTAATAAGGAACATGATAATCTGGTTGTGATATCATATGAAGATGACCGAAATTATATTCAGGCTACAGAAGATCAGATCATTCAAGATTCCCTTTCAGTTTCTTCTTCATATGTTTCATGTGTTGAAATGTTTTTACAAGAGGAGATCTGCTCATCTACCTGTTCAGAATTTTTTGAGGCCCAGGAACATATTGTTACTGAAGTACATGATGAAGGAAGATCAGAATTGGAAGCAGGAAAGAAAGACACCTTGTTTTTTCAGCAAGAAGAAAATCTTCATGTTTTTCAGGATCCAATGGCAGATATGTTGCAGTCAGCTATGAAGGTGTTTATTGCAGTGTTCAGCGATGAAGGAGATCATGGTCAGCTATGTTTTTGGATGCCCAGTTATCAGTTTGTATTGTTGACCAGGAGATTTGATCGGGAGAATCAGTCAAGAAGCCATCTGCTTGACTGGTTACATTGGAAAGCCAATTATACATGATTGTACATATTTCATTAGTATGCAGGTGGTTGTCATCATGATTCCAAATCTTGATGGATTGCTGCCTTTTTTTCCAAAAGCTTTGTAAAGTCTTGTTTTAAGTCAGTCATGAGTCATTTGTGTTTGGTCTGTTGAGTCAGTTTTTTCAAGTTATTTCAGTTTGCCATCGAGTCGGTTTGAGTCAAGTTTCGGTCAAGTTTCAGTCAGTTTTCAGTCAAGTTTTCATTCAATAAATGTGTCAAAGGTTTTGTGTTATCCGTTCAAATAATGATTCCATCGCCCAATGGATGAAGGCACTGGTCTGCTCTCCCAAAGATCTGTCGTTCTTGGCACCTCCAAGGAGCTACCATCCCCATTGGAGCCAATGTTAGATTCAGCCTTTGCAGCCTTCCTCCAGTGATCAAACATGCTCTTACAAAGTGATTTTAAGGTGTCAAGGTCAAATTTTGTCGTTTCAATGAGTCTTCAAGCAAAATTTGGTCACTAGGCATTAGGTCTAGGGTTTATTTTCACTCTTTTCAAAGTTGTCCAAATGTCAGTCCATGTCACCATTCAGCTGAGTGTGCCATCATTCAGAGGGTTTTCGTCATCATGTCAAGTTCCATTGGGTCATTTTACACATTGTTCATGCTTCAGTTGTGCCTTGGTAAGGTCCATTTCCCTCTCCTAGGGTTTTGGAGGTAATTTCTCTTGGATGGTCAAATCATCGAAAAAACTTGTATCCTGATGTTCACACACCTTCCCCTATCCTTAATGTACCTTATTAAACACTTACCATCACTGAGATCCCCCAAATTCCTCATTTTTGCACAAACCCTAGTTTCTTGCCACAACTTGGCAATTTTCTAGGCTAGGCCTGTGTTTTGCCCTTTTGGACCCCTTCCCCTCACTCAATCTCTGTGATTCCACTTTCCCCTGCTTCCTAACATTCCTCCCTACTTCCCAAAATTTCCCCAAGAATTTAGAAGCCCCTTATCCCCTTCATTTCGCTTCATTTCGACAAAATTCTTTGTTTCACACATCGGGGTAAGTTTCACTCAAAAGATGTTTCAGAGAAATCAAAAATGAATTTTGGAAAACTGAGAGAGGTTTTTGTTAAAAACATGCCTAGGAAGAAAAACCTCTTTCACTTTTTACACAGGTATCATGGTTTTGAAGAAATGTCAAAAATACCGTTGCCTCAGGAGAATTGAATGCACCTCTGAAGTGACCTTGGGAAAATCAAGTTTTCTCCTAGAATGTTTGGCCAACTGACTTTCTTGATGAGTCAAATGATAACTAGACAGAAATACCTTTCCAATGAGCTATCATGAGCTCAATTTGGAGTTGAGGAAGACCTTCAAAAGTTGACTGCAACAGCGCTCTGCCTTGAGGCAGCCTCATTCTGCTCATTTTGACTAGTGTTGGGAGATTTGGTTTTTGACAGGGTAAATGAAATCCAAATTGCATAATTCCACTTTTGTTGGAAAGTAGACTCCAAGAGCTTTCCAACGACCTATCACACGCCCGATTTGGACACCGGGAAGGCCTCCAAAAGCTTCCTGAAAAATGCATTATGTGGCAAGAGGCATGCGACCCACTTGAAGTGGATGCGACCCACTTGAGGGAGATGCGACCCACTTGCTAACAGAGTTCAGAAAATTGCGTTTTGCACCCAGATTCGATTCAAATTAGCTCCGGCGGCGTACAAACAGGTTTTTATCATTGCCCAATGGATTTTTAATGTAGTTTGGATGTCATAGATGTTGAAGAAACTAATCATGCTTGGAGAAAATCGTGTAAACCCTACATTCACCATGCAAGCGTTTCCTCAAGGGTTTTTAAATTGTATGGACAGTTTATGAAGAATTTGGAAGCTTTTGAATGGTTCACACCCTAGCGCATTGTATATGTGACCTTCACGCCCTCAGTCATCATTTTGTCATTGCCATTATACCCTTTCATGTTTTGCATAGTGTTCATGTTGACTTGTATTTAAACTCCGTCACTATATCACTGTTGTCATCATCATTTGACTACCACTGTCATGTTCATTTTGTCCTTCATATGGTCTTTGCAAAGATGGTCCTATTCTACATTACATAAAACACAATCCTTTGACAAATTTTTGGCCATTATTAAAACTTGACTACACATTTGCATTTGGTAGTCATTTGTCAAACCTACTTGCAATCTGAACACAGAGATAGTGTTTATGCCATTAAAACAAAGCCATCCCTATCATGATTTTGGTTTTCCCTTGCTATTTGGGTATATGGGTGATATCTATTGAGTGTGGGACATACATTAAAACTTTGCCTTCACTACACCTATACCAACACACATATTGCCGATATCTTGTTCAAAGCCATGTCAGAGACGGATTCAGTTTATGAGCAAGGATATGAGCAGGACAGTGACTCAACCGTTGAGGTTGATGTACTGAGATGGAGCATAGCAGTGCACCAGTAGTGGTAACATATCAGAGATGCCACAGAGCTTTGTTTGCAGCATCACGACGAGTACTATCTCCACCCGGGGTGGAAGGGATCTCGTTGACTTCACCAGCAGCGCGAGTACTATCTCCACATGGCGTGGAAGGGGTCTCACCTTCTTCATCAGCGTAGGTACATTCACAGGATAATGATAGAGACAAAGACATGCTTCGTCACATGAAAGGCCATTATTGGGCTCGCATGCATGTCTGCAAAGCAAGAATGAAGATTCTGAAGAGGAGATTGAGCGAAGCACTAAAACGGCGGAAAAGGCCTAATCCACTTCGGATTTTGGCCGAGGCTTCATTGACTGAGCAAGATACATGATGGAGGATCTTCGCTCCGAATTTGAGCAAATTCGGAGAAAATTTTGTCATTTTGAAATTTTTTGGTCTAAAAACAGGTTTTTCAGTTAAGTGGGTCTCGCACTCATATGCTCACTTTTTTTCGGGACACTTGCTGAAGGAAATTTTTGCATTTTTGGATTTTTCATGGTAAGTTATGCATCCTCAAACATTACCTAAGCATTTCATCAGATTCTGGATGGTCAAAGAGCTCAAAAACACCATGAAAACTACCTTGCTGTCACCTTTTGCACCAGCAAGAAGTACTTCTGGGAGAAAGAAGTTTTGGAGGGTCAAATGAACTCCAAATTGAGAAATTCCACTTGGGTTGGATATTCAACATCCAGGGCTTTCCAACAAGCTATCATGAGCTCAATTTGGATGCTGGGAAGTACTTCAAAATCAGGCTGAAAGTCATGCGACCCACTTGTTTCAGGCATGCGACCCACTTAAATTTTTGGCTGAATTTTCAACTTCCAGCTCAGATTTTCGGCCAGTTTGGACCAGTTTTGCTTGTGGATGAAATTTTTGGGTTTTCTTGATGTAAATTGTTGGATGGCATGTAACTTTGGCTTGTTTTTACCTATTCTAGAAGATTCACTCTCAAAAAGTAAAAATCATGTAAATGGATCAGTTCCCACTCTTTTAGAGGCAAGTTGTTAGCTGCCTAGATTGTAGTTCCATGATTAGAATTTGTTGGAACTGACCCCTGAAGGAGGAATTCGACCCCTAGAGGTGTGGGAAGGGGTTATAGTGATCTATATATTGTAATTTCTCAATCATTTTCAGGGGTTGGAGAGGTTGGACTCTTGGGAGACTTTTGATATCATTGTACATATTTTTCATATTTTGGCTAAGGAAAGATCAGAGGTTTTGCGGCACTTGTTGGGATCCTTGTGGTGTTCTGTTCTTGATGGTGTTTTCTCTTTGTTTACTGTAAGTTTCTTCATGTTTAAATGTATGCCATCCTTTCATATGCTTCTGAACTAAATTGAATGAGTGAATAAGGTTGAATCCATTGTTTACAGTGCTTGGCCTTTGAATTCAGTTAGTTCTATATGTTTTCAGCTGTTTGGAGAGGATCCAAGTTCTTTTTTGCCCTCTTCAGCTCCTCGTCGGTCTAATCTGTCCATATATCCAATCAAAAGCATCAAGACATTCACCTACCTCGCCCCAACTTGAAATCTGCAAAGGTCTGACCTTATCCCCAGACCCAAAATTTGTTTTCCCATTTCTCCAGCGAAAAACCAAAAATCAAAAATCAAACATACCTATCTCTTTACTAGCCTAAAATCAGTTCCTATCATAAGTCATCTCGTACCCTATTTCTCATTTTATCGAGATTGACGGAGAGAGCCCTCTCCTGCCCTCGTAGGGCTAGCTACGAGGCTGAGCGTGGTTTGATGTAGCCTTGAGTTTCACCTCATTTCAGCCTGAGGTAGATTTGAGCGCTAACAGGATCCACTAAAAGTGGACCAAATCACTAAATTATTAAAAATATCCTACCCAAGTCTAAAATATCTAATTCCACAACTACTCACTTAAATTAATGATTTATAGTCACGAGGAAATAATTCCCCGTTCCTCTAATCAATCTTTATTACATCATATTCATAGAAAAAAACCTTATAATCCTATCTTTGTAAATTAATTAAATAAAATCAAATTAAGGGAACCCAATTCCTTTAGAAATGTGATAAGACCTTCTAGGTCTTTTGAATTTGAAGAGATGCTCCTGCATTATAATTTCTCATGTATTGTGTCTTATTGAGAAATCAATAATGAAATTATATAACATCTAAGTTTTTATGCAACCAAGTTGGAACTTAGATATATTTAAATCTTATAAATAAATTATTTTATGTTTGGTCGATGCATATTTTCAATTGGACTTAACATGACCATTCAATAATTATCTTGTTGTGTATATATTTTATTTAGTCTTTTCTCCCTTTATGAAGGTTTCTAAAGAAATGGAATGCTAGATTTTATTTTATTAGGGACTTTTAAGGATATGGAGGGTTGATCTAGCCTCCTATACTCAGGTCTTATTAGGATGTTATGTAAGTTTTTTAAGTAATATTTTATAAAAAATATGAATGTTTTATTATATGACTTTGATCTAGCTAAATATTCATAAGTGAATGTAGAGTTTCTTCACTTTGTTAACTATTGATAAGGAAATGGAGATCTGACTTCATTTTTTTAGCTAAGGTATTTAGTTTGTTGTAAGAGTGTCATATAATGAGTGTTTCTTATGTTTGAAGTTAATTTTCATTACCCTTGAAAAGAAACATATATAAAATTTGTTGAACTATGACTTGAGTTAGGGAAGGTAAAATCTTGAAGAAACTTTTATGCTTATTAGGTATTTGTGTTTTCACCCATAATCATTTGCTTACATTTTTTAATTACCATTGTTCACTTGTTTATATAACCTCTTAGAGGCACTCTCTAAATCACATCTTCACAAAGAATGGGGCTAAATTCTAAAATCACATCCATTCCCCATGATGCTTTTCTTAAAGAAAAGATAAAGCTTACCCTCCACGTTTCTCATTACTTTGAAAATCATAACCTTTATGAGTTGGTTCATGGTAAGATATAAGATATACCATGATCCTTAGGCTAGTTGAGAAAAAAAAAAGGATTGGTTCCTTCTGCTAACATAATTATTGAAGTGTTGTGGGGTGAGTATGCTTTGTTTCTTGGATTTCCCCTCCACTCCTTTGTGCTACAAAAATAAATGAAATATATTATTTGAAATATGTCATAATATCCATCTCATGTGCTTTCTTAAATTTCCCATTAGAATAAGTCAAACACACCTAACATATATCCCTTTTGGAATCATTTGCATGACATCAATGCCTCTTTATCCCCCCAAAAATTACTATCTCACATATGATACATTTTTATATGACAACAACAACTTAGAGGATTTAGCTTTACACAAATATCTCGAAATCAATATTTATCAAAAGCTCAATTGGAGTTATAGCTTTGAGAAAAGGATAAATGAGGGGTGGAAGGATTATTCTAATCTTGAAAAAAATTGTAAATCCTCAAATCATTTGGAATGATATTAATTTAAAAAAAAAAAACACTTCTCTCTAAGACTCCCACTACCATTTTATTTTATATGAATGTGATATTTGGGGAAGCAATATCTTTGGAGATTCATGCAGAAATATAAAATATATCCAAAGAATTTTATAACCTTTAACGTCAAAATAAAGGAAATACACACTATATTATCCCCCTCGTCGAAGAAATCAATTCCCCCATTGAGAGCATGGCTATGACTAGGTATATAATGTATAAGAAGAGGCTACATAACATGGAATACAAGAGGCTTCCTAAAAACTGCTTCAAATTCTAACCAAATCCACCTTCAACTCTAGTGAGGATGGCGTAAGGATGCCCAATCTTGGTTAAACCATTGGGGGATAAAGGAATAAATCACATTACATAATAAGGATAATATTAAAAAAAATATTACATTTAAATTTAAAGAGAAATTGTGGTATGATAAAAAATTAGAGGGAAAAAGGATATTAGGATATTATAAGTGTTGGCATTGATGTAAATAGTATTTTGATATTTTAGAGTGTTGAAAAGTGTAACTAGGTCGGTCTTCATGTTGACTATGTAATTATGTAGAGTAGAAGACAAAGATAATAAAATGTATTTTGCACTTGCTTCATAAGTTTCATGAGCAACAGTTTATTATAGGTTAGTGGACTTCTTCTTGATGTCCATATAGGTTTTTATCTTCTAGATACAAATGTAATATGTGCCATACATGAAGCATCAATTCTAAGAAATGCTCCAAGACCTAGTTCTTGAAACTGTGAATGAATGGTCTCCTTTAGTCCTCCAACATGATGCAAGTTAAAATATGTTAGCATGTGTTGAAGTCAGACTCCAATCAAATGATAAGTCGGCCTACCAGCATAATTAGTGGTTGGCCCTAAAGACAATAATAATGTCTATATATATACCAATAATCTATGGATAATGGATGGAAAAAGGAAATGCGGTCATATCCAAAAAGGTAATGCTGTCATCTCTGAAGGAATTGCAGATATTTATGAAATGACATAGCAAGGAATTGCGGATCTATTTGAAATGTCACAACAAGGAAAAATGCGGATCACCCTGGGCATAACACCGATCTATTTGAAATGGCACAACAAGGAGAAATATGGATCACCCTAGGAATAACGCGGATCTATCTGAAATTGTATGTAACAAGAAAAAATGTGGATCACCCGGGGCATAACGCGGATACGTATGTAATGAAGTGCAGGCTTAAGGACAGATAGAGATACAACATTTCAGAGTGATAGAGTCTGGAACAAATACGAAGTCAATGCAGTGTTAAAGTATAGTGATATGTAGACCTTTTTGATAATTTCTACAAACTATTTTGAATAAGAAGATTACAAATACCTTTGATATTTTACAATGTGACAAAGTTTGTTATAAATGCGCATTAAAAGGATGGAAGGTGTGGATCTTCTCTGAGTATTTTTTTGATGTAGTTATTGCGGATTAGTGAAAAAAATATGTGGTCAAACCTGTGATGGATAGAGCTGCATTTCATGTGAAGTTGAGACTCTTATCTAAGCATATCAAAGCTTGTGGATGATCCTAAGAAAGAAGCAGTCTGAAAGTGAGAGTAAGAGAGCTAGGAAAATCTGTGATTTACCTACCTAATTACAGTTCATATATTTCTAGTAAATAAAGTTTCAATCATATTCATAGTGAAGGATAAGATCTCGAATTATATTGTCTCCAATAGTTGAATAAACAATAAGTGATTGAAGATAAATTTAGAGACCGAGTTCTCTAGTGTTGGTGCAACACAGTGTAGGTTGGTGTAGAAAAGAAGGATCAGCATTGGAGGTCAACAAATAAGCAGTGAGAAGGTCTTGGAGCATACACAGGTCAAGGGTCTAAATCTTGGTCATGGTACTTGTCATCTTAAAGTCTATAAGAATAATTTCTCGTGGGTTTTCCTCTCCAAGAGGGAGAGGTTTTTCCCTAGCTCGAAGAGCCTAATTTTGTGTCTCTTGTAGTTTGGTAATTGACTTGATTAAAGACTAAATAAACTAAAAGGAGAAGAAATTAGTAAATCATGTAAGCTCACAAGTAATTATCAAGAAGATAATTTGAATTAATCACCGGCCCTCCAAATTTTCAACATGGTATCAGAGCTAAGGTGTTGAACTCAAGGGCTGCTTGACAAAGGAGACACTCCAGGAAGCAAAGATCAAAAGTTTGGATTGGAAAATCAAATCAGTTTGAAAAGGAACTCTCTAACTACTTCAAGATCTCCTATCACTTTTAAAGGATCAACTCAATCAAGAAATTAATATTTTATTATCAAAGATTCACATTCAAGACCTTGTTAGAAGGAGGACTTCAATTTCTGAAGATATACTTTATCATCAAGGATTCAAGAACATCTACATTGAAGATTTATATCTTAGAAGAAACTCTTGACTTCATCTTCAAACATCATCAAGGAAGCTGCTGAAGGAGAAAGTCACTCTATCAAACAAGGACAATGAAGTCATTCCAAATACATTAAGGAAGATATAAAAGCCCAAAATATTCTTACAGAATCCATAAAAGGCTCTCTAATCTACGATGTATCAGATATAGAATCGGCAAAAAGAATATATGAGAAATTGGTGGAGCTATTCTCTATAAGTAATGGAGTAGAAGCAATCACTCTGAGATCATCTGCAGGAAGAGGGAGAACCATCTGCCAGATGAATGGGGAAACTTCACTTCATATTTATATGGGAATAAGGAAGCCATACCATTCCATGATTTAGGATCTCTATGTAAATTAGAGGAAACAAGATATAAAAGCTGAAGGTGTTACAAGATCAAGTGAAGGGAATCAAGCCTTTGCAGTCATGTCGAGAAAGAAAGGAAGTTTCGGTAATTTTGGTCCTCATAATAGTATGGAAAAAGCACGATGCTTTGGATGAGATGATCGTGGGAATTAAAGAAGGGATTGTCCTAAATTTGAAAAGGACAAGAGAAATAGGGAAGAAGCCCATGAGAAAAGAACTTGATGAAAATAAATCTAAGAAATAAGAAGCGAGGGATCTCCGCTTCGATTGAGATCGTCTTCTCCTTTAGGTGATTTATGTTGGTTGTATGATAAGAAGCAGTGTAGCATCATAATCGAAGAATTGTAGGAGATCCTGGTGAATAATCTTAGGGAAAACCTCTCAGATAACATTACTAATGGAAAGTAGTCATCAAGAGCAAGGGTCATCATGGAAACATGTTTCTGGGATGAGATGACATATTGATGGAGCAGGCCAAGGGAATGAAGCTCTTCATTCTTGATAAATTGCTACAGGATGACTCAAGAAAATAAAAAAAGGTATTAGGTATATTTATATTTATATGCTGACATTGGATGCCGTGAAGTCATGTCATATGGTTGCAAGTAATGGAATTATGTATTTAGAAGTATGATCTATGGAGAAGTATCTCTCGATGCATGGACATATGAAATCAATATAACATTTCCTCATGGAATATGAGGTGTCTATATATGAACAATAAAATCAATAATATGTAAGTTTCTGGGAATGACGAATGTGCAGAAAGGAAGAAATCATAAAATGCAACCATGTCAAAATGAATTTATCATCCGAGAGCCAAGAAGATATGTCTAGGAGATCTCCTGGGAGGATATGTAGAATCTGATAGCAGTCTGGTAAAGAAGAAGACCCTTGACAAAACATATCATTAGAAGATGGTCAATCTAATTAAAGGATGCCAATGCCTATAGGAATATGTCATGGTAAAAGATCATCACTAAGGTAACTTTTGTTTTAAAAGTTCATATGTATATTTTTATCTGGATAAATTTTTGCAAGGCTGCTAATGATGAGAAAGGATGTATGATCCTTACAGATGATTCGAAGGAAAGAATCATGGAATAAAAGTGAACCAAATGAGAAAGACAGATGAATCACTTTCTACTAGATGACATGACTCATGAATGAAAGTGATGGATGATCTATGCCCTATTAGCTAAAGTTGAAGATTCCTCAATATCAAAATCCATGACATCGAGGGGAGGAATTATTCATGAGCTGTTGGGTGTCTCACCATTGCTGTTGCAGGTCCTAGATTGAGAGGGAGCCTGGTGATTAGTTTCTTACTTGGAAGGAACTGGGTAATTCCTAAGAATGAGCTTAGGTACATTCCTTATAAAGGATTGAGTACATTCCCTTGTGGAATAGGTCCTCCCTGGCTGAGAGGGAGATATAGACACATCATTTTTTTCTTCACTTGGGAAGACAGAATGGAGGACTGGATAATCATCTGGAATTCGATACTATTTGAGAATGTGCTAGGGTATTCAAGATAAGAGTAGTCAGGGACCGATATTCTTTGAGGGCTAGCTACCCAAGAGAAGAATAGTCCAAGAAGGTCATACTTTGGGAACACCCGAGTGGAGTATGTACCTTGGAGAGACAATGACTATGGTGTCTATAAGTCATGTGTCTCACCAGCATTGTAGCCCATTGTCTCGTTGAGAGATGGGGTTATTAGTCAAGGACTTGCACTAGGAAAATTATGGTTGATATGATGCTATACAGATGCGATTACCAATCTGATTCTTCTTCTGAGATTCTTCAGTTTGAAAGTGACCATGTACCTGTATGAATACCTCCCTATTTAAGAGGGACTATTGAAAAGTGTAACTAGGTTAGTCTTCATGTTGACTATGTAATTATGTAAAGTAGAAGACAAAGATAATAAAATGAATTTTGCACTTGCTTCATGGGTTTCATGAGCAAGAGTTTATTATAGGTTACTGGAATTCTTCTTGATGTCCATCTCGGTTTTTATCTTCTAGATACAAATGTAATATGTGTCATACATGAAGCATAAAGTCTAAGAAATTCTCCAGGACCTAGTTCTTCAAACCATGAATTAATGGTCTCATTCAGTCCTTTAACATGCTGCAAGTTAAACTATGTTACGATGTGTTGAATTCGGCCTCCAATAAAATGATAAGTCGGCCTACCAGCATAATTAGTGGTCGGCCCTAAAGACAATAAGAATGTATGTATATATATCACTAATCTATGGATAAGGGACTGAAAAAGGTGATGTGGTCATCTTTGAAGAAATTGCGGATGTTTCTGAAATTCCATAGAAAGGAATTGCAGATCCCTTTGAAATGGAACAACAAGGAAAAATGTGGATCACCCTGGGCATAACGTCGATCTATTTGAAATGGCACAGCAAGAAGAAGTGTGGATCACCCTGGGCATGATGTGGATCTATCTGAAATGGTACAGCAAGGAAAAAATGTGAATCACCCTGGGCATAACGCAAGTACATCTGTAATGAAGTGCGGGCTTAAGGACAGATAGAGATACGACATTTCAGAGTGATAGAGTCTCGAACAAATACGAAGTCAATGCAGTGTTAAATTATAGTGAAGTGCAGAAATTTTGGATAAGTTTTGCAGACTGTTTTGAAGCAAAAGATTACATATACCTTTGAGATTTTGCAGCGTGACAAAGTTTGGTATAAATACTTGTTAAAAGGCTGGAAGGTGCAGATATGTTCTGAGTATTGTTTTGATGTAGTGATTGCAGATTAGTGAGAAGAAGCTATAGTCAAGAGTGTGGTCAAACCTATGTTGGATACAACTGCATTTCATGTGAAGTTGAGACTATGATCTACGTGTAGCAAAGCTTGTGGATAATCCTAAGAAAGGAGCAGTCTGAAAGTGTGAGTAAGAGAGGTAGGTAAATTTGTGATTTACCTACCTAATTACAGTTCATATATTTTCTAGTAAATAAATTTTCATCCAATAGTTGAATAAATAATAATAAGTGATTGAAGATAAATTTAGAGACCGAGTTCTCTAGTGTTGGTGCAACACAATGCAGGTTGGTGTAGAAAATAAGGATTAGTGTTGGAGGTCAACGAAGAAGTAGTGACAAGGTCTTGGAAGCATACATAGGTCAAGGGTCTAAATCTTGGTCATGTACTTGTCATTTGAAATTATATAAGAAGAATTTATCGTGGGTTTTCCTCTCCAAGAGGGAGATTTTTTTTCCCTAGATCAAAGAGCCTAATTTTGTGTCTCTTGTATTTTGGTAATTGACTTGATGAAAGACTAAATAAACTAAAAGGAGAAGACATAAGTAAATCAAGTAAGCTCACAAGTAATTATCAAGAAGAGAATTTGAATTAATCATCGGCCCTCTATATTCTCAACGTAGAGAGTTTGATCAAAGAGAGTATGATGTTGAATAATGCAGGGTAGTTTGAATATTCTTATGAAGCATAATTTACATTGGCTTAGTAATATGCGGATTGTGTAATTTACATAGGTTTTTTTCCTATAGCTCATGTATATTTTCCCAATCATGGAAAACATTTTTGCTCATCCTATGCCTTCAAAAGACTAATTTTCTTCATGGGTATTTCTCTTGGTTTAATTTTGGCCCCATGGATTTAGTATTGACTTAATTTCTATTGAATTTACCCATGGTAAATGGCCAACGTATCTTGTGTTGGTTTGATATGTTCAAATATCAAGTAGGTATATATTAAATTCCAAATACCAATTGAAGAATTGATTGGATTATAATAAATATGGAATCAATCATGAGTTTATGGTTTTGGAAAAAATAGTTTGTTTCATGTGGAAATCTAGTGTGGGTGTAATGATATGACATAGAGTGCAATAAAGAGCTCTGAATAAATCAAGTGATGTCATCAAATAATCTTGAGATCAAGTGATCTGATAAAGTAACATATATATCGAATAATGTGGAGATCGAAGAGGTGTGTAATCATGATCCAGTGATTTGATTGATGGGTGTGGAACTGAGAGCACTTATGATACAATTGTGTTGCAGTTTTATTTTGTTTTGGCATGATGAATGGAGTGATAATAGTGCATAGATTTTAATCTCAAGACTAAGATGTGATCATTGTTTCCCATTTTTTAATGTTTAGGTATAGGTGTTGGCACAAGATGTGATGATTACATCATCGTTTTGGTAGTGAAGTATGTTCCAGTGTAATCAAATTGGAAGCACATTTTTTATGATATTCTTATTCTCTAATGCCACACCTAATATGTATATGGATGATTAATCTAGAGTGGTATGTTGAGAGTCACATAGTTTTAGTATGATGATGGAAAATAGAAGTAGATCTATGCATCTAACATCAAATTGTGGGATGTCAAGGAAGCAATCAAAATGCACACTCGTGATTTTAAGATTACGGTAATGTTTACCATTTTATATTTTGGTCTAGGTATCATTATGTTGTTGGTGATCCAAGGAAATATTTATTCTAGTAATATTTGTTTTCTTAATATGCGGCTTAGGATGTTCTAGTGTGTAAGACTAAAAACATGAGATCAATGAGTGAGTAAAAATTCAAGCATGTTGATGTTTGCAATCATGTGAAATCTAAGATTTAGTGCTAGAGGTTGTGACATAGTATGGAAAGTTTATGGGTGTGAACCGATCTGAGGTCATAGCTATGATCTAACTTGGTTTTGAATTCAGAGGTGTGTTCCAGTGGGTTTCTTCACTAATGGTTGTGTAATTTCCTTGTTATTGTGTGTTGATGATGATTTCAATGTTGTTTTTTGCTTGATATGCAATTTATTTTAGATTGTAATCAATTAAGAGTATATGTTTGTGTGTGTTGGTGTTAGGTCTAGTGCACATATTGACCTAGTGAAAAATAATTTTGTGGTTGTAAGGCCAAAGGGGCAAAGACTTTCTATCCTTGTTATAGGCCTAATAATTATCATGACTTGTTACGAGTTCATGAAATATGGGCTTGAACTTAATCAATGGTGTGATAGAGTAAGTTATGGAAGAAATAATTTCTTATGTTGAGTGATAGGGGTACTCTTGTGTGATTTGTCTATGAGGTTTATTACCACTGAGAAATGGTAAGGATTAACATGGTAAACTAGTTTTTGTTTGATTTGATCACTCGACAGACATGAGTTTGACTTAGTTTAGTTGCAAGGATAAGGTTAACATTGGACATGGTGATGGTTAAAATGTTTTAATAACAAAAAATGTGTTACTGATCAAATAATATTATGGTTTATATTGCTACCAGTATGTTCATAAAAAAGTTTCTTACCAAAGTAATTGTTGACTAGGGGAATTGCAGATTTTGATTGTCTAAGTATTTGATTATGAGATCAATATTTTTTTTTGATGTAATGCTTTGTGAATCTAGAGTTATGTTACTATCTAGTGTTATTATGATGAATTTATGAAGTTGTTGCTTGCTAAGTTCTCTACATAAGTAATCTTTGAGCTATTAATGGTTGATTATATGTTGTCTCGAGTCTTGAGCAAATAGATTGAAAAATTTTCAGGCATTATTATAGCATCATATTATTGAGCTTTTCAAATAATAATTCATTATCATGTAAGGGTAATTATGGTTACTTTTCCAACTAAGAAATCAAATTTTGAGAATCAATATTTATGCTCATAATAGAATTAGGGTTCAAAGCTTATGTTTGATAGTCTACTGACATAGTTGCTTGCTATGTGTTGGTGAGGTAAATCCCCTCTGCGGACAGAGGTGATCCCACTAGCCCTAGAGTGGGTCTAGCCACAAACGAGACATGCTATGACATCAATTCCAATTTAAGAATGGATAAAGACTTGGTAGATCACTTACCGTAGGTCCTGTGCTGTTGTGTCGTTCGGAAGAATGGCTACTTCTCTCTCCTGATTCGATAGATCACGATCCGCTCATTCTCACGCCCGGATACCTCCACATACACAAGAAACGAAGATGATACACAACATACTATTTCGCATTCCTAAATATCAGTTAGTTGAAGTAGACTAAATCAAATGTGTCAAATAAATGTAACACAGAGATGGAATCAATATCATAGTCGAGTATATTAAATTAAAGAAGGAAGAGTACAACCAGGCTTCGACGTTGTGATCTCCTCTAGTAGAGTTCCAGTGGAGCATGTCTCACAAAGCTCATCGGGAATTCAGACGGGAACCTCTCTACGGGATCCTCCTTGGTTCGACCTTCTCTATAGCGATTAATCAGCTATAATATCTCTTCTCCAAGTTCAGCTTCTTGGCTATATGTTCAGCTAGCTTTTGCAAAGGGAGAAGGCTTGTTTATATAGAGGGAGAAGGAGAGGTTAGGATCCCTATAATCATGGGGGGAGTCCTATCCTCTAGGATTTTTCCATCAACCATTTCCTAAAGGAAGAGATATGTGGCTTATCGAGTTTAACCACTTGTAATGAGTCATTCCTGAGGTGGTTAAAGGAAACTTCCATCTCCAATTTGTTAAAAAACATTCCAAAAAATGTTGGCATGGGCTCAACATAGGGACAGAGTGCCATCTGGCGCGGCCTCTAGTGCAAATATTCCCCATTGGCACGAGGGGTGAATTGGCTACCCGTGCCAATGCCAAAACATAGGTTTTTGAGTGCTTTCTGAGGAAATGTTCAACAGGAAGAATCATGTCCTTATGGAGAAGGATGCAAAGAAGGTATTTGCAGAGTTTGACACTGTTCATAGGTCATGGGAAAGACCCTCCAATATGTGGGGTGAGGGATTGCAAGGACAGTGAAAAAATGTTGTGTAACAAATGCCCCCTAAAGCATGAGGTCTGAGAGAGAGGGAGGGGTGAAATGCTTTATGAGAACATGTTCGACCAAAACACTACTGTCGGAAAACCTGCAAGTATGAATACAACTGATACATTTGATATATGGCATGTGGCATGGACGCAGCTATCCATAAGAGAGTATATAAACAATGAGATCTGAGGTATGGACACAGCCATCCAGTAGTAGGGATCAATAAATAGACTCAGGTATGGTTGCAGCCATCCAATAAAAAGAGTCATACAATAAGTATAATAATCCACAAAGAACCTGCTACCTTGATTTCATCAGACAAAACCCAGGGTCTTGCGCTCCATCTTGACTCGAACATAGTAAAAATTTGAGCATGCGAATATGTGAGTTGAAGTCGAACATGCAAGAACATCGTCTGATTACCAGCCAATGATGAAAGTTGTTAACAGATGCGAAAGAAACCACCAATAATGACAATGGCTCTCAAGGTACAAAAGGTATAATCCACGACATGTGAACAATGATCTGACGTCGAACACCTGTAGAGTCAATTGATCGAAGGCCAATCATGTGGACCTTACGTCGAGTGCGAAGAACCTGCCATTGAGGCATGCAGGCTCCAAGGTACCTGAAGGGAGTCTCTAGACCAACTTCCTGGATAATGAGCTGGAGTCGACAGGAAGGGACCTTGATCAAAGGTGGGCCATAATGTTTCCCACATTATCGACACAAGACAGAGGAATATGATGTTTGTGAATCAAGACCAACAGAGAATCAGAGGGAGGTTGAAAACTGTAGAGGCAAAATTCTCTTGAACATATTGGCGACACGACACTGGATTTGGCAGTATTTGACATCAAGGGATCTGAGGTCATGGTGACGTGGCAAAGAGTATATGAATGGTCAAAAGAGATTACCCAAATCCATGGAGGAAAAAAAATAACGAGATAATATGTCCCCAACCCAACACAAATGTAGACAAGTGCCATGTTCAAGAGCGACATACTGCCAATATGACTACAATCTTGATTCCATTTTCCCCCACCATTTCTGGCGAGTACTCCAATTATTTTTAAAAACAAGATTGAAGGGGATAGCATGTGCTTGCGATATAAGTTTGTCCTTCGGAAAAATCCAACCTAGTACATTTTACGAGCCCTAGGAAGGAGGAACTCGAGTAACATCATGACAACGAAGTCCAATGTCATCAAGTTTTAACAAGTTTGCAAAGGAAGAACTCGGCATCTTTTCATATTTAGAGAGTTTTAAAATAAGGCGGAAAAAAAAACTCCAGCAGTCCCTTTTCATAAATAGGCTCACAAATCCAAAAAGGTAGAAAACTGTGTCTGAGAGAACCTCTTAGTCATGATCGGCTAAGGTATTCCTTTTTCGTAAATAATCTATCCCAGCCCAAAAAGGGGTAAAAGTATACTGGGTAGATATCATTTCGCAGCCAATTTAAAGAGTTCAAAACGACAAGCAACTCAACAATCTTTTTCAGTTTTAGAGAGTCAGAAAAGAGATGAAAGATGACTCCTCCTGGAGGAACGAGTGGTATTAAGGGTAGCTACTGGTTTCGGTAATGGTGGAATTTCTCAGAACAATATAAGGTTAAGAGGTTGGCTAACAAGACCACTCATCGCAGTGGCTCCTCGGGAATGGGTGAAACAACCAAGTGAAGGCATATGATCGGCCAAGAAGATAGGGATGATGGAATGAAAAAACCAAGGCTCATCTAGCAAAACAAGCTAATAAAATGGCAATCACAAGAGGTAAAATGGGAATGGTTTTATTTTTACACAAGCTTGAAATCAGGAAACTTTGCTTGAAGTTGGTTTCACTTTTACACAAGCTTGAAACAAAGATAAACTATGCTTGAAACCGGTTTCATTTTTACACAAGCTTGAAACGAAAACAAACTATGCTTGAAAAAATAAGCATGCCCTCAGCATGGTGACTTAGTTCAAGGTACATGCCCCCCAAACTTTAGTCCATATGAATGGCAGATGGAGTGAAGGTTCAAATTATGAGATCAATAGAAAAACTCGACTAGGATTTTACAAGATCTTATCAAAGACTCGAATTGAACGGGAATGTGTTTCATTGTTTTAATGAGGTTGACACATTAAAAGAACTATCCTCATGACCGAATTCATTTTTTAACAAGGTTGACATAGAATACGAACTATCCTCGTGATACATTGTTTCATTTTTTAAACAAGCTTGACACAAGAAAAAGGAACTACGCTCCGACCAACTTGTTTCATTTTTTAAGGAGCTTGACACAAGAGAAAGAACCTTGCTCTGAGGACCTTGATTCATTTTTTAAGGATCTTGACACAAGAAAATGAACTTTGCTCCAACGACCTCATCATTTTGAATAAGAAGTCCTGGCTTCCAAGAGTTCTGCACCTGATGGGAGAACAACATCTTGAAAATCAGGACCTAATGCCCCCAACACATGATGCATAATGGAACCATCACTGACTGCGGGCACAGGACAGGTAGCCACATAATTAACCTTTGGCAGTGATAAAACTGGTGGGTAAAGACCCGAAAGGGATGATGGTAGTCCAGATGTTATGTCAGGACCAAAGAATGAAAGATGATCAATAGTCATGATTCGACCTTTGTGTGGAAAATAAATCACATGAAAGAGGGAAGAGACAACTGCCCCCATGACATAAGTATAGTCGCGCCCCAAGAGAAAATTAAAATCTAAGGGGCTTGGAACAACCATCATGTCGATATGGATGGTTTTCCTTCCCAAAGTAACAGGCAAATTCAGAAGGATCCCTAACGGTTGACTGGTTCCTCTGATAAAAGCCAACAGATTCTGGGTAACAGGCATAAGCGGTGGAGAACCAAAATCTTGCCAAGTAGTTGAAGACAAAATACTAACAGACGCACCTTCATCTATAATGGTGTTGGGTACGACCAGATCAAAGGTCTGTACTATTATCTCAAAAGGCACATAAGACGAAAGGCGGTATCCGGAAAATTGACTCCAATCAAAGGAAGCGACCAAACTACTTGGAGGGGATACCATCAAACTGATATGGTTTTCCCCTGGTGTTATCGAAGCAAGAGGAGCATGCTCCTGGACTTCCATCACAGGAGTAGGAGGAGCAATTTTTTGAACAACAGGGATAGAAGAATATTTCTCCAAGTCTTAAGAATCTGAAGAAACAAGAAGAACATTAGGGGGAAAAGATCCACTCTCAATGGAAAATACGTGATGAACCACAAGGGGGGTCAGATGAGTTGATTCTGCGATCAATGGTTGATCGGGAATAGACTCCTGAATTTGAATTTCCGGGGGAGAGATCGAGCAAGGATGACACTTGACCGATCATGGAATCAACTAGCCGAGGACTCGAAGAGAGCTTCTGATAGCCAGCCAGAAGGCAGGGTGCAGAAACAATAGGGTTTCCCAACACTCTCTTAGCTTCATCCATGTATGGACAAAGGTGAATGGGATGATGCCCTTCACACAACTTATAGGGATTCGTAATCTTACCCTATTTTTTATGAGTCTTACCAGATCTAGTCGAAGATGTGTTATCAATATGACTTTCGGAAGCCAAAGGCAATGGCGGACGACCGTCAGACCATGTGTCAAGTACTTTGGGAATTCCAGGGTAGTCTTAAAGCAGATGGTTACCTTTGCAGAGCATGCAAGGGAATTTGACTTTCCGTGGAAGCTTGGATGGTTCCACAAGGGAAGGTTTCTTAAGCGCAGTAGCTACAGTCTTAGCCTCTCGCTTATCTAACTTCTTCTTCTTGGTCTTATTCTTCTTCTTCTTAGCCACCTGGTTACTAGAATCCATACTTTCACCAGGTGAAGTAGAAGAGGAGGACCAAGATACAGGCGAAGAAGGGGAGAGGTCCACCTTAGAGGCAACATGATGTTGTTCTGGTGGAGGAGATGGCTGTATAGTGGATGAAACACTCGAGACCACAAAGGTCGAGAATAACCAAACAGGAAACCCAATAGTTAACCCAGGCAGGGATAACGTTGCCATATAAGGAGCACCAACATTTCCAGAATCTAGAAAAGGGCCAGGATTCCCTTCGGAAGGGATTCCTGGGTTAGTGAACTCCGGGAACGTTTCCATCAGAAACAAATTTAAAACAACACCCTAAGGAAAATAACTTTAACCAGGAATATTTTGTGGACAATTAATTTTTAAGAAATTGAAATAAAACTCTGTCGTTTCATATTTTAAGAGTCAAGAAACAGGCAAAAGGTGACTCTATCAATTTCAGGTTGAAATGAGCATGAAAGGACAAGTGCTCGATGATCTTTTCAAATTTATGGAGTCAGTAAAGATAAAAAATGGCTGCTCAGGTAATCTAAGCAAGAGGGTGTACCAAGTTTTTGTGAATGGCCATATACACCTTGGTGATAAAATGAAATATAGATGACCAAGGACTTGACGTACATGCAGGTAATCTCCCTAAATGCTGTGTTCGGTGTATCATGGTAACAAGGCAGCGGACTCGGCTTCCTACGGATAAAAGGATTGCAACCTAGAGGGGTCTCCCTTTATATACTCGACGGTACAGGGAGCACAATTCCATACTAGCGCTGTCTGAAGCCAAATGGAGAGCGATAGCTGCTAGGTTTTAAGATGCCGGAACACATCTCTAACTTAGACCACTAAATGTTTGGTTAAGTTTCAATGTTGCCTTAGGTTAATTGAATAAATTTTAAGTTGATCTTGTATTTATGTTTCAATTCCAAGTTCCTACCGAATGTTGGATCTCACAAATCCCTGAATGCAAGCTACATGCCATAAAATACCATTTTGTTCAATGAAGAGCTATCTACGAGAAGGTTAGGAATTTCAAGTGGTAGCAAGTAATGAGAACACACAGAAACATTCAGTACAGAACCTGATGCAAACTAATGAGAACGAAAAATATTCAATGTCGAATGCTAGTTATGCAAAAGATTTTCCAATTCTATGATGCAAACAAGAATGCAAACACAAAATATTTTTTCATTTTTTCAATGTAATAGAGAAAATAGTGCACTAAATAACATGAAAAAGGAATCTTCACACTATTTTGAGAATGCAAATGCAAGAGTTGGAGTGAAACAATTCAATCAACTCACAAGCAAACAAAACCAAAACTCAAACCAATGTCACAATCTCTCAAATCGAATAAAGATGTCAAAACGGACGCATACAAGCAATATGAGCTATGCTTGGAGTGACAGGAAGCAAAACTGAATGAAAGAGACAAGACTCACTCAAGACCCATTTCACCAAAAGAAACCACTCAAAACGGATCCAGGGAGCTGAATGCAATCAAGCAAATAACGAAGGTGATCGCGAAACAAGAGGCCCAAACTCCTACAGGAGGCTCAGCATATCAAAGCACTAGAAAGCCCTAAAGCCATGATGTTAAAAGAAATGGACAAACAACCGAAGGAAGAAGGCTGATCACAGTCACAAAGAAACCCAAAGCATTCAAATCAAGTCAAGAAAACACCCAGCGACACCAGGATGGACCAAAAACTCCAAAACAGGGAAAACCGTAGCACCTATTGGAATTGGTGCGACTATTTGGCTGTAATCTACGCCAGACAAGGGATGGCATAGGTGATGAACTGGCAACACACGCCAGTGGGCATGACTGTCAAGCTGGAAACCACGCCAATCAAGCCAACCTCGAAAAGATGAAAATTTTGGAAAAAACAAAGGTCAGATATGATCCTCTGGGGCTGAACAGGGGCCTAAGACTCAGGGAAACAACCAGAAAAGGAAATATGAGCAAGCAAAGACCAACAATAAAATATAATAGACGAAAGACAAACTCGCACTGCTCCCCAGCGAAGTCGCCAATTTTTTGGTGAGGTAAATCCCCTTTGTGGATAGAGGCGATCCCACTAGCCCTAGAGTGGGTCTAGCCACAAACGAGACACGCTATGACATCAATTCCTAGCTAAGAATGGACAAATACTTGGTAGATCACTCACCATAGGTCCTGCGTTGTTGTGTCGTCTGGAAGAATGGCTACTTCCCACTCCTGATTCAACAGATCATGATCTGCTCGTTCTCACGCCTGGATACCTCCACATACATAAGAAACGAAGATGATACACAACATACTATTTCACATTCCTAACTATCAGTCAGTCGAAGAAGACTAAATCAAATGCGTCAAATAAACATAACACAGAGATGGAATCAATATCATAGTCGAGTATATTAAATTAAAGAAGGAAGAGTACAACCAGGCTTCGACGTTGCGATCTCCTCCAACAGGGTTCCAGCAGAGCACATCTCACAAAGCTCATTGGGAATCTAGACGGGACTCTCTCTATGGGATCCTCCTTGGTTTGAACTTCTCTATAGCGATTATTCAGCTATAATATCTCTTCTCCAAGTTCAGCTTCTTGGCTATATGTTCAGCTAGCTTTTGTAAAGGGAGAAGGCTTGTTTATATAGAAGTAGAAGGAGAGGTTAGGATCCCTATAATTGTGGGGGGAGTCCTATCCTCTAAGAATGTTCCATCAACAATTTACTAAAGGAAGAGATCCGTGGGTTATCAAGTTTAACCACTTGCAATGAGTCATTCTTGAGGTGGTTAAAGGAAACTGCCGCCTCCAATTTGTCAAAAAACATTCCAAGAAAGGCTGGCGCAGGCTCAACACAAGGACAGAGTGCCAGCTGGCATGGCCTCTAGTGCAAATCTTCCCCTTTGGCGCGAGGGGTGAACTGGCTACCCACGCCAATGCCAAAACATAGGTTTTTGAGTGCTTTCTGAGGAAATGTTCAACAAGAAGAATCATGTCCTTATGCAGAAGGATGCAAAGAAGGTATTTGCAGAGTTTGACACTGCTCACAGGTCACAGGAAAGACCCTCCAATATGCGGGGCGAGGGATTGTGGGGATGGTGACAAAATTTTGTGTAACACTATGAACATGTATTTCATATTGTATAAAAAAGATGTATTATAATTATCCTCTGATGTTATATCCTGAGTTTATTTAAGTCCAAATGTGTTATAATTTGAACCTTAGAGATCAAAGTTTGTGTTTGAATCTAGTTGTTGTTGGTTGACCTTCACGGGTATTGAAGTTTATATATTAGATTTGATAGGGGTAACTATTTCTATTGCATGACTGTTGTGTGAATGTGAGATAAGTGCTGCTATTCAGAGTTTGACTATATTTTATTTGAAGTTCCTTCCATCATAGACGACTATATCGACTGCTATGATATTGTGGCTAGGTAAGGTAGATGTTGTAGTAGTTTTTATGATGACAGTGTATGAGTATGAAATTGTTGAGATGTTGTTGCGACATGGTTTCATGAGGGTTAGAGTACATATTGCAATAGGTAGTAATACAACTACCTTGAATTTTGATGACATTATCTCAGCCTTGCTGTCAAAGGAAATAAGACGGAGAAATATGGAGGGTCAGAATGGATATGCCTTATCTGTACGATGAAGGTCCCAGAACAGAAACAATAATAAGGTTTCGAGTGGGAGATATAAATCTAGAGGGAGATCTAAATCTCCTGGAAATTTTGTAAAGGTGTGTTGGAAATGCGGAAAGGAAGGGCACTACAAAAAGGACTGCAGATCTAAAGCTCCTAAGAAAGGAAAGGGATTTGATGATGCTCCTTCTGCAGAGACAAAAACCACCTCAAGTGAAGGTGGGGATGTTTAGTTGGCTTGTTCTTCAAATACACATGTAGATCACGAGTCATGGTTGATTGACTCGGGTGCATCCTTTCACTTCACTCCCCATAGGGAGTGGTTCTGCGAGTATGATAAATATGATGGCGGTGATGTCTTCTTAGGTGATTATAGGAAGGCCAGAATTGTCAGACGTGGAAAAGTCAAGCTGAAGCTGCAAGGTGGAAGGATTAGAACACTTCTTGGTGTTCTGCGCATTCTTGCATTGGCCAGAAATCGGATTTCTGTAAGCAAGATGGATGATGCAGGTGTAAAGACAGTGTTCGAGAAATATACATGTAAGATGGTTTATGGAGAATTGGTATTAATGCAGGGAGTTTGGATTGGAACTCTATACAAGCCTTAGGGAAACACTGTTATTGATGGGTGCAATAGTTCTGTGGTTCCCAAAAGTGGAGCGGAAATCTTAGCGGTCTCTGGAGAAAAGACCATGCTATGGCATCAAAGGCTTGGACATATTGGAGAGAAGGGCCTTCGGATACTGCATGGAAATGATATGGCAAAAGGTATGTCTAATAGCTCTCTGGATTTCAATTTTTGTGAACATTGTGTATATGGGAAGCATAATCAGGTGAGGTTTTCTTCTAGTGCTAAGAGGGAGAACATGATATTAGAACTTGTGCATAGTGATGTGTTTAGACCTGTGTTGGTTCCATCACTGGGTAAGTCTGTGTACTATGTTTCATTCATAGATGACTTCTCAAGGAATACATGAATATATTTCTTGAGGAAGAAATCTAAAGTCTTTGACATATTTAAAGAATTTAAGGCTCTGGTGGAAAACCATACAGAGAAGAAGATAAAGGTGCTGAGGACAGATAATGGTGGGGAGTTCTGCAAGAATGAATTTGAAGAGTTCTGTAAGAAGTGTGGTATAGCACAACAAAAGACTACTCCATACACACCTCCGCAAAATAGAGTTGCAGAAATAATGAACAGAACGCTGATGGAAAAGGCAAGAAGCATGCTTAGTGGTATCGGGTTAGGACAAGAATTCTGGGTAGAGGTAGTGGAGACTGCATGTTACTTGGTTAACAGATAACCTTCATCAACGTTGGAGGATAAGACTCCACATGAGGTATGGACTGGTAAGAAACCCTCTCTTTCACATCTGAGGGTATTTGGATGTGATGCATATGTACATGTTCCAAAGGAGAAAAGGAGCAAGTTGGATAATAAATCTTAAAGGTGCATCTTTATTGGGTATAAGGATGGTTTAAGGGGTTACAAACTTTGGAACCCAGAAACAATGAAGGTTGTGTACAACCGAGATGTGGTGCTTAGAGAGGTGAAAGATTTTTTTAAACATGAAGTCCTTCCAAACGAACCTGAGAAGATAGAGTTTGAGCTAAAGGAGGATGAATCAGACTCTACAACAGAAGAAGACTCAAAAGAGGAAGAACCACAAACTCTAGCTATGAGAAGATCAGTTCAAGAAAGAAGACAACCATAAAGGTATAGTCCATCTACTTTATATTCAAATTTTTCTTTAACTATAACTGATGATGCTCCCAGAACTGTCAGGGAGGCAGTAGATTCAGAGGATGGAAAACTCTGGAAGGAGGCCATGGTTTATGAAATGGCATCTTTGCATAAAAATGAGGCATGGGATCTAGTGGAGTTTCCGACTGGAAGGAATCCCATCGAGAGAAAATGGGTGTTTAAGAAGAAGATAAATGTAGAAGGCAAGGTGGAGAAATACAAAGCTGGGTTGGTAGCAAAAGGTTATTCCCAAGTAACGGGAATTGATTTTGTTGATATTTTTTCTCCTATTGCCAAAGTTACTACTATTAGATTAATTTTTTCAGTTGTTGCTGCATTTGATTTTGAGGTAGAACAGATGGATGTGAAGACAACATTTCTTCATGGGGATCTAGAAGAGAAGATCTACATGAAACAACCTGAAGGCTTTATGGTGAAGTGGAAGAAAGAACTGGTATGTAGGTTAAAGAATTCTATGTATGGGTTAAAACCGTCACCAAGGATGTGGTATCATAAATTTGATACCTATATATGGGGACTTGGCTTCACCAGAAGCAAGGAGGATCACTCTGTTTATTTTAAATTAATTGGTGGCCGTGTTATTTATTTGGTCTTTTATGTGGATGATATGTTGTTGATTTGAAATGACAAAGAAATTATCCAAGATTTGAAGACCCAACTGTTCTCGAAATTCGACATGAAGGATCTTCGTGCTGCAAACTATATTTTGGGCATGGAAATTAAGAGAGATAGGGAAAAGAGGAAGCTCGGGTTAAACCAGAGGAAGTATGTCGAGACTATATTGTAGAGGTTCAATATGCAGGATAGTAAACCGGTGAATGTTCTGATTCCTGTAGGTACAAAGCTCTCTGTTGAATAGTGTCCCAAGACACAAGAAGAAGAGGAGGATATGTCCCATATTCCATATGTAAGTGCAGTGGGTAGCTTGATGTATGCAATGGTATGTACTAGACCAGACATTGCACATGCAGTGGGAATATTGAGCAGGTTTATGTCAAACCTAGGGAAGGAGCATTGGACAACAGTGAAGCGAGTTTTTAGATATTTGTGTGGCACTAGTGATTATGGCTTGTGCTACCAGGGAAGACCAGGATTGGAAAGAGTGTTGTACATTTGTGGTTTTCTTGATGCAGACTGGGCTAGAGATATGGACCAAAGAAGATCTACAAGTGGGTATGTGTTTAGCCTATTTGGAATTGTAGTCAGTTGGATGAGTAAAATACAGTCTATAGTGGCTCTTTCAACTACAGAGGCAGACTACATAGCAGCCACTTATGCATGCAAAGAAGTAGTTTGGTTGCAGAGATTCTGTTCAAGTATGGGGTTGGTGTAACAAGCTATAAGGATAGACTGTGATAGCCAAAGTGCAATTTTCTTGGCTAAGAACCCTGCTTATCATTCAAAGACAAAGCACATTTATGTTCAATATCACTTTTTGAGAGATATGGTTGAGGCTAAAAGGGTGCTGCTGGTAAAGCTGGACACTTTGAAGAATGTTGCAGATGCATTGACAAATTTTGTGAGCACTCAGAAGTTCTCTTGGTGTAGATAAAAAATGGGTGTTGCAGAGCTGGGCTAATGACTAAGCTCTCTTGTGGCCCCCTGCGGAAATAAAACAACAAGTGGGTTTCTACAACTAGTCACACGCAAGGGGGCCACAGGGGGGGCGACAGCCCCCCTGTACGTTGCACCAGGTGCAGCAAGGGGGTGACAAGGGGGTAGGCAGCCCCCCTACTCAGGATCCAAGGTAGCGGCCCAGGAAAAAAAATTTGGACCTTCTTTTTCGATGGGCAGACCTGCTCATGGTTTTGTGCATGGGTTTGCACATGGTTTTGGGGCATGATGGTTTTCGGCCCCTGGTATTTTTTAGATCTGGTCAAGGGAACTACGGTTATGTTCTAATCCAGGGTTAATGGATTGGGGTTTATGTATGCTTTGGCATGTATATATGCGTTGTAACACTAAAAGGAATATAATGGAAAATCAAGTTGTTCGTCCCAATTTGGGATTCTGGGTAAAATCTCTGTGTTTATCTATTTTATTTTTTATGCTCTCGCTATTGTTTATTTTTTGTTTTAATATTCGTTTGTAGATCATTTATGTATAGGGTTAAAACCTACACTTCTTATTGGTTGGTTCTAGTGAACAAATGTAAATAAATATTTAAAAAGAGAAGAATATTAATGGCGATTTTCTCCCTTTATAGGTGTCCACCTAAAATGTATATGTTCTTATGTATGATGCTTATGACTTGTTTATGTGTTTCTTAATGATGAATACATGTAATTTAAAGGTGAATTTTGATGAAAATATAAATTTTTAATAATTCCTGAAATACTAATTTACACCCTCCCCCCCCCCCCCCAATTTAGTATTTCCAATTATTGGTATCAGATCAAGTCCTTTAGGAATCAGTTTAACATATGGAAGGAGATCTAAGGAATTATGCCAAAAAATAAGAGAAAGAGATAAACATCTTTGAAGAAGAATTCAATTCATATAAAGGGCAGTGACTATACAAGTAATGTGTAAAACGTAGTGAAAATATTAGCGGTTGTCAGAAAAGGACAATCAAATGCAAAACAAGTCATTTTGGGAAATATGGATCATCAAGGCATGCTTATGCTCAATGATGCAAAATATTAGGTATGGAAAGAAAGGATTAAATAAAGATGAATATGTATTGGATATAATGTTTAAAAAATTAGATTAATGGTTATACTAAAAATTCCCCATCCAACCAAGTATTCTAGGGGAATGATATGGATTTTAATTCCATATATTGTAGTATACCTAATTCACAATTTGAGAAAATTATGAATTATGAATCTACAAAGGATGTATGGGACAAGTTGCAAGCCTATAATGATGGAAATAACAATGAAAAAAATCTAGATGAAGAAGAAATTCAATCACCAGGTAAGCTTTTATGTAGGAAGATAGGCCATCTTGCTTCCTTTTCTAAAAACCATGATAATGATTAAGAGAATTTGAATGAGGAAATACTCAATGTATCTGAAGAAAAAAGTGTTATTATATCAAAATATGAGTATGGACATGCATCTATTAGTGTTACAGGAGGATCTGACAATCTTTTAGATCCAAAGGAAGAAATATTACAAAAGGAATTTGATTTCATAAGGGAACTTATATTTTCCTTAGAAAAGAAGTTAAGAGTCTCAAGAAGAATTTGCAAGTATATGAGAACATGGATCATCATGTGGATAAATAAAAGAATATTGTAATAGTCCTACAAGCCCATCTAAAAGAAGTTAAAAGAGCCAATGAAGTAGTGACAAGAAAACTTAATGAAAAGGAAATTCATTGCGAGGGACTTGAAGCCAAATAATTTCTCAAGGACTGATCTAGAAAAGATAAATAAATGATCTTAAAAGAAATTGAAAGAGGATTCATTTAAGAAAGGGCTAGAAAATGATTCCCGTATAAAAGTCAACATATCAAAGTATGGAAGAAAAAGGAAGAGTATTAAGTGAAGTGTGGCCTAGTACTATGTGTGCTAATGGAATATGATCACTCGTACATAAAAAGTGTATGTCCTCGTCATATGGTTGGAGATAAGAGCATATTTATCTCTTTAAATAAAACCAAAGGTGGCAATTTTATTCTTGGAAATAATGCACCAACCAAGGTGATATGAAAATGTAGAGGAAACCTTGATGTTAAAAGTACAATTATTATAACATCTTATTGGTTGTGTAACAACCACTAGTTGATTTTCTAAGTAAAAAATATAAGTCCAATGTAATGGGACACATATTCAAAGCTTAATGGTGTGAAAAATATCCTGGTGGGTGAAAATTTCAGTTTATTAGTGGCTATGGAAATTGGAAAAGTAAAAGAAGAAATGAATGACATTTATTTATGAACATAAAGGAAAATAGGATAAAAGGGAGATGAAGAGTCAAACATTTTCATGTAAGGGAAATTAGAGGTAAAAATTAATAAAAAGGAGGCCTCAATGATAAAAATGCTTCTGAGGATCAATTCATGGATTTCTTTAAGTCTAGTTTTGGAGCTCTCAATTCATTCACTCTCTCTCTCATAGTCTTCAACACTTAGAGTATTCTTAGATAATTCTTGGAGCACTTGGGCATACTTTGGATTTGGAGAAAGAAAGCAAAGGAAAGTAGGAAAGTGCAAGGGAATAGGTGGATCGAAAGCTATAACTAAGTTGCATCACCACTTTCCAAAATCAACATGAAACCTATGATTTGACATGATATCCAAAAAAATTATAACTTGGTAAAGTTATCTTTAGGTTGGTAACTTTTTTCAACAGTTGAATACTAGGGCATGCAAGAGAATGAGATTGTTAGAGTTGGAAGGAATGAGGTGATAAGACCCGAGGCATCATAATTCGTGGAAAATTCAAAGCCATTATTTGACACTATGGGGGTTGGATGTGCCATAAATTACACCCTTTCCTTTGCATCAGTGACGAAGGACTAGATTTAATCTATGAGTAAACTAGATGCCTCCATAGTCGATAAAATAGTTTTGGGGATGCTATTATCATGTTTTTAAGGATGCTGCTACCATAATTAACCATATTCATATTTTCATGATGAGGGTTGGGTAGAGGATGACATGCATATTCTAGAAGATATGAAATCACACAATCCCTCATGCCTTTTCCAATCATGTTGTCAAACAATCGATTTGGGAAATATAGAATATATTTTGAAAAGTTCACCAATAATTACTTTATTAAGATTAATATATCATAAAGTGTGACTAGAACCTGGGAAAGGTGATAATTTTCCTCGAGTCAGTTAAACCTTACTCAATTTGCTATTATAATACTTATAACGACTAATTTATACTTACATTATTATATTTATAATGTATTATGATAGATAGAGACATGATTTTATATATTAATATTTTATAACTTTTTATTTATAATATTTTTCATCATATTTAATTTATTTTATTATTTAACACCTATAAACTTTGGTAATAGTGACATCTATTAATTTTAAATTGAAGTTAATGTGAATTATATATATGTGTACACACACACCTATATATATATATATATATATATATATATATATATATATGGGAATTGAGACAAAGTTTAAAGGTTTTCCGTAGGGTTTTGGTTATCCTTAGTGTTTTTGTATATGCCTTATTTTTAATATTTTAGGTATCATGGTCGTAAAAGTTAAAATTTTAACCCTAAAATGGAAAAATAGTGATGTTTCATAAACACTTTACAAAATAAGCATGAAAATAATGATTTTATGTTACCTCCAAAATAATGAGAACTTGGTGAAGTTATGGTTAAGTTGATAATTTTGTTCAATAGTTGCAGACCATGGCATGTAAGAGAATGAGCCTATGTTATAGTGGTGAAGGAATGAGATGTTAAGACCTGAGAAATCATAAGATGAGGAAAATTCAGAGCCACTATATAACATTAGGGGGTTGGATAGGACATATGCTACACCTTATCTTTCACATCATATATTAAGGACTAAGGGGTTGTTCAAAGTAATAGGGATAAGGAAACCACATTTTGTGTAAATTTAAAATATTTGGGGTCCCATATCGCAGTGCTTTTGGAAACAAGCCACATACAATAACCTCTCTAACACAGTCACAATATGGGGGGAGGTTTTAACAGAAATGACCCCACAAACAAATAAATAATTAGACTACACTCTCATATGGTTGACATCTTCAGAAATCACCAATGGTTTGGGTTCTTTGAACTCTTCAAGGGGTTTTATGATGAAGTGGCTCAAGAAATTTTAGTAGCCTTGCACTCTCGAGAAAATGATAGGCCCACTAGAGTTGTAAGAGGACTAGAAATTACCATAACCCTTGAGCTCATTTGCAAAGTCACCACCTTACCTCTAGGAGTTAAATGGAATAGAGAGGAAAGAGTCTCTAATACTACCTCTAAGAAGATTTTCTTCTTTCCCATTGAAGAATACGTCGAAGATAATAATGGGGTAAGAAGGGAAAGTCTACCTTACCCGTGGGATGATGTAACTTACCATATCATGAAGTATATATCCTATGAGGGTAGACTACATGTGGACTATGGGTACCATTTCAGATTATTGCATGAAATTAGTTTCAAAGGGGATCTCCCCTTATATCAAAGACTGAATATCCCATATTTCCTCCTTCGTTAAATCAGAGATATGAGCCAGAGGGTAAGGGAGAGAAAATATCAACACCTACTTCATCATGTTATCATTAAACTCATAGTGAGATATGATCTAAAAAGACTCAAAATACCCGTACCTTGGTCCACATTCATTGACATGGATAGAGAAGCATTCATTTGGACACAAACCATCACTCCTGCAGAGACCCCTACCTCTAGCCTTGGAGAAAGGGGCATTAAAGTAGAAGAAGAAGGGACAAAAAGGATAGAGGAAGAAGAGGAACAAGAGGAAATGGAAATAGAGGCAGAACCCACAAAATTTGTAGGAGAATAAAAACAAATTGAAGAGGAGGAATAGGAAGATGAAAAAAAATATGAAGAGAAATATGAAGAGGAAGAAGGAAAAATGGAAGAGGAGGGGATTCTAGACCCCAAGCTTACCACTAATATCTCCCCTCAACAGACTATCCTTTCACTAGGGACCACGAAAAAGGAAGTGGATGCCACTTTAGCCACTCTAAGCACCCATGTGAAAGAAAAAAGGAAGAGGCGGACCCCCGTGTACTTCAAGACTGGGAAGAGCACTAGGGTGAGACAAAGGAGGCCTAAAAATCCAACCAAGAGCCCCATCACAATTGAGGAATCACTTGATAAGAAAGGAGAAGTAGGGCCAGAGGAGGGAAATATTCAAGAGGTCACTTCACCCAAAACAACACCTGTGACCTACACAAGAAATCACTCCTCAATTTTTGAATCCCTCAATCAAGCACAATCACCCACAAACCTCCAAGAGGAAGAAAAGAAGGTGCAACGTGAGAAACAAGGTATGCTACAAGAAACATAAGGTTTTCTAGAGGAAACTTAGATAGTGATAAAGGAAACTCGTAATTTTCTACATGAAGAGAATAATGTCAAGGGGGAAGAGAAAAAGGCACCATTAGAAGGGCGGGATGCCTATGTGGATGAAAAAGAGGTATAATTTGAGGGGCAGGATGCTAAATTTGAAAAACAAGAGAAGCAAAAGGAGGAACCAAAGGAAGAACAAACCTCTCCAAAAACTATCCCATAAGACATTACATCAGTTCAACATCCTAGCCCACAACCAAAATTAAGATCCTATTACACATTAATTGAAGGATGGGGCTTGATCCCTCAAAAGCTCTATGTTCCCCTATTCTATGAGCTAGAAAAAAGAGAGCACACACCCACCACTGGATGAAAATTGCCAAAAATTATTTATGTGGAAGATGTGGGGATCATGGAAGAGAAACTCGCTGAAATGGGGAGAGATTTGGCTGATGTCAGACTTAAGGAAGCAGTGTTGAAAGAGCGGCTAGAAGAGGAACATGCAAAGAATGCATGATTGAATGGCCAATCACAACAAAAATACAAACATATTTCCACCATGGAAGACCTGTGTATGGACGAAATACAACACAGGCATCCCTCAAAATCTTATGCCATTTACTTGAAAGAGAAATGGATACAGCTCCATATCAAAACTTTAGCATCATATGGGTCATTTTCTTTCTAGAATTATGGGAAATTTACTAATTTTTGAAGTTAGTCCAACATAGAAGATAGGGCCAAATTGGCAGTGTTTTACATGCATAATATTGTCCTAACTGATCTGAACATATGGGAACCCAAACTCTAGGTTGGGAGATATTCAACTAATGGCCCTAGCCTCTTGGATTACCAATGAATATGCCAGGGTAGAGGAGGTCAAAAAGGTGATGAAGAATGAAGGGGAAAAGTCTCTCCAAATCAGGGTAGATCTAATCAGCCCTAAAGGGGTCATAAACAACCACCAAATGATAGCCAATGACGCCAATCTTGCAGCGAGATATCTTAACACCCAAGCACATGTAATTGCACATTATGATGATATATCTAGACTACCGGGAGAGGATTTTGTGATGGAATGTCAGAGAAGATGAAATGGCCTCCCACTTATCCTAAGAAACATGGAGTATCATAATCTATACATATTGAGAGTTTCCCTAGAAAGAGAACCCTTGTACAAAACGACCATGCAAACAAAAAAGATTAAGTGGCTTGGATTAAAACTCAGTCCAACTTTGCTGCTGGGACTGAGTGAAGGAAAATATCAAACTAAGGAGGAGAAGGAATGGGAGGAAGCATAAAAGAATGTAGGTTTTTACCCTCCTGAACAGCCTCCTTCCACGATATCTTGGGATGTCAGAGAGACCACAAGGCTTCTAAAATAAATCAAGAAAGAGGATTGAGTTTCTCAGAGGTTGAACAACCATTTGGTTTGGGGGGGTTTGATGATGAGCGCCATGATTAGGTACATTATAAGGGGTTAATCATCACCTTTTAGCTTAATTATTCTCTCCATTTCACATTTAATTGAATTTTGTCACATTTTGATTAGTGAGAATGGTGTATTAAGGGTTGTCATGCTTCAAGGCCTAATGTGGTTTAAATGCAATAAAATCAAGGGAATAATGCCATTTTTGAGAAATATTGCATAATTAGGGCTCAAATTAAACAACAAGAAGTGATTGTAGGAGGGTTGAACAACTTCTTATCTCCTAAAGGCATCCAATATCTACTCAATATTCTCTTCCAACAATTTGAAATATTAGGCATCCAAGCAAGTGCGTGATCAAAGGGAGCCAAGCTCCACTTATATCGATTTCCAAGGGAACAAATACCTACTTTTTAGGGAGTTGTTGGTAGCTACCCTCTAGCATAAATATGTCAGGGTAAGAGCTCACTAGGATTCAAATTTTGGATGTAGATACAGCAATATTGGATTTTTTATTAGACATTTCGGACTTTCATATGTTATGTACAAGACTGGTTATGATATAAAATAAACTTTTGGCTTCTTATCCACTGAGTTGTTTTCATGGATTTGAGCTTGTGGGTTAGAGCCCAATCCATTGGCCTCAGTCTCTCTTATGTATTTTTGTTTTATTTTATGTTGCAGTAGTTAATTTATTTAATTTTTGGTAGCATATAAAACATCAAAAATGTGGGCTAGTCCTACCTCTCTCACCTCTTCCATTGGAGCTTGAGGAGGAAGGTCTTACACCACAGAACATATATTCTTTGAAAAGTTAGATAGTTTTATTTTTCTTATCATGATCATGTTGTATGTGCAGAGATAGATTTATGTTTCAATTTCATAGGTAGGTTTATTTAAATTCAACTCATCTTTTCCACCATTTTTATGAAAATATTATCAATGATGAATGCATGAATAGGTATATTGATTGTAGGTTTGAATATAGAAGTATTGGAGGAGCCCTTCAACACCATAATATTCAATATTCACCCCTTCATCAACCACCTTCAATCCAAGTCACCTACAACCATGTTTTTGAGGTCACCACCACATCACCGAGAGAAACCTCGAGGGTGAAAGACGAGATTTTTAAAGAGTTATGAGATTTTATAAGGGGTTGTCTACCCTTAATCTACCAATATACACATTTACCCCACCTCTCCTAACCTTTTTCTCACCATTTCTAGCCTCAACCTCCACTCGACCTATTTCATGTAGCTTTTTAGGACATCGTGTAGCACTATAGGAAATGATGTAGTAGCTTCCTCTAACAGTGAAAAACACTCTCTCCTTCAACCCAAAATCATTCTTCCACCTCATATAATCCTATCCAAGCCACCGATAGAACTTCAACTCTGAACCTTTGGTCCAGGTACCCTCTTATACCACCTAGACACCTCCTTCTTTCGCTGCAAAATAGAGTCATTTTGAAGCGTGATTAGTTCATTACTAGATGCATCATTAAACACAATAATTAAGAAAAAGTTATATAGGAATTAGTTATTCATTTGATTCAATATGTGTGCTCTAGATTAGTTTCCTTTTCTACAATTCAATTTAGCAATCTAGATTATGAATGACACTTAGTGTAATTTCCTTTCTTGCATTAGCATAAATGTGAACTTCTCTTTCCAGTAAATAGCTAGATGAATCGGCGTGTTCTAGAGTAGTTTCTTTCCTTGTTGATAGAGTAATGGTTGTGATTTATTTGCAGTATTAAATTACATCTAGAAGTGTGACAAAATTCCTTTCCTAGAAGTAATCCTAGCAATAACACCTCTTATATAACTTAGATGAGAATGACATGAGTAGAACTCATATGTTGTGCATATAACACTGTCACCTCCAAGTTTGTAAGAACCCCGGGTTGATAAAGTAAAGTTGAGCAGGCTCTGGGAGTTGAAACACTCTTGGTGCAATGCCAGGGCTCACCAAGCTTCTTTCAATATTTGATACCAATGAAATGAAATGTTTTTTCTGTTGCATCTCTGTAGTTATGGTTATATCTATAATTTGTTTCATTCATGTTTAAGTGCGGATCATTTGTGTGCCTCAATATTTCTATCAAAATTGGATAATACACTATAAATTTTATTAATATTGTGAAAAAATATGGACGTATCAAAAAATGTCGTTATATCAAATTATTGTATGTTAAGTGTAAATTTGAGTACCTAATGTCCCGTGTCATCCATTTTGTCCTCATTTTATATGGCATGATATGTTTCCATGGCCTCATATAGTGCCTGTAATACAAAACATAGTTGATAATATTTATTACACCAATTATATCAATTCCATGAATATGTTATCCAAAAAAAACTTCACTTTAGTCATTCATATATTTTACATATCTATATCATGTTGATTTGGAGTTGGAATTTTTTTTTATGACCCTAGCTATATACATCGAGCCAAAATTTCAACAAGAAAGTATCTAACATCCCTATCACACATGGCTACCCTAATTTTGAAAATTTTCCTTTGATAATAGAATCACATTTAATCACCATTCTTGTGCATTTTAAACTATTAAGTTTGATATCAAAAGCCTCATGGAAAAAAATTGACATTCTCTCGTCTATATCATAGTATTTCTGAAATCATAAAGACCTTCCTCCTTTCGTTGAGGTTTCTTTGCATTCTTACCTATATTGTATCTACATATTCCTTTGTCATATCTTCTTCGAGCCACTTTCCTCTTTCTGATTTAGTACTTCTATGTTGTCCACATCATATGTCCATGGCCTCCTCTAGATCCCGCAATACACAATAATAGTGATAAATTTTATAGTACACTAATCAAATGCAATTATCACTAGTGAAAACAATAAGTGTAGGGACATAATTATTGGTAGGCTATATTTTGAATAGAGTATAATTTGTCCTTACATCATAAATATTAATTGAGATTAGCATTTTTTCCCCATGTAAAACACTTTACCACTATTGTGTATATCAATTTTGTTTCATTCCTCATCTATAACATAGTTTATGCAATCATTTTAGAGCTAATTAAATTACTCTGTAGTGAATGTAGTAGATTATTGAAATTATGGTTATTCTGCTCAATGTACTCTATTAATCTTTGATTTTATTTGAGAACAATATTATATTCTTGTAACATTACTATGTCTAGTTTTCTATGGAAAAAATAACTAGAGGGATTTAGACTAGGCACCATTTTGTTTTTGAATTTGACGCTCCAACATGATCAAATTATTTCACTTGAGTCAGTGCTAAAGTCAAAAATTGGCGAATCAAAATATCTAGCCATGGGAAAGTAAAAATTTAAAAATTCTCGTGTGCCAACACTTCAAAATTAATTACCCGCCAACTATTGAATTAAAAAAATTGCAAACTCTTTCTTTCTCTTGTAAGAACTTTTTTCATTGTTGATAAGTGCGGAACTGGGAAAGAAAATAATAGGCTCCTTTGTTGCCACCTGGGTCTCGATCAGTGACCCTTCTTTTGCTTGGATTCATGACAACAATTCAAATATTGAAAAACAAATTGTCATATTTTTTATGATCTTAAGTGGATTTTAAAGCATCTTAAGGATTTAGATGGATCTTACACAATATTTTTATTTTTCTCCGTCTTTAGTCTATAAATTGGAGCTCCTAAGTATAATTAAGGATTCAGACAAAGCTTACAGGTCATTTTTATTTTTCTCCCTTTTTGGTCCATAAATTGGATCTTCATAGTAAGGCATTGTCGGTTCCATGAACAGAGGGTGGATTTAGGGCTTAATTTTGGGATATTTATTCATGTATTGGTGCATAATGGTTTTATTATCAAAAACATTGTTGTAAATTTAGGCATATTGTGTGGATATGATGGCTATATTTCTTAACTCGGCTTGAATCGTTTCCCTTTGTGCATGTTATCTTCCTTTCTTGCACTCTATCTACCTTGGCTCGCATCCATGGATAGGATTTCTATCTCAACCTCAGAATTTTGAGAAGAGGGAATGAAGTAGACAATGAACACAATAACATAATACATTGTGAATTTGTAGAGATGTAATTGTTTAAATTCTTTCTTTGATTTTTAGATTTTTTCTCAATTTTTTTTTTCCAAAATTCCAAAATAAAACTTTATTTTATATATCTAAGCACATGAGACTAGAAAGGAGAAGGATTCTTTGGCTTCTATATTGGGGATAGAGGTAGTTAACAAACTTGATGGTGTGGACTTCAAAATTCTTGCTAGATACATATAAAAATGATCAATGAAAACCGCTAAAACATTATAAGAACATCAAGGAAGGTTCCCGCCCAGGTAAAGGCTCAAAGAAGGTCACTTGATGTAAGTATAAAAGTATGGAAAGAACTTGTAAAAACATACTATAATTTGGGTGAAAGGAAGAATTCCAGTGACTAGAGTATCCATGTATTTGAATTTTCTCACGGGATTATATCAAATTTCTTAAATGATTTTTAAATTTGATCTTTGCATAGTTAAATTTAATTAGTATATGTTTCAAGACAAGGAATCCAAGGCTAGTCTTTTATTATCTAGATGGAGAAAGAGGTATTAATAGTCCACTTTCAACAAGTTATTTGGATATTGTTTTGTTTATATGCCAATTTGAATTTTTTGCAACATATAGTAGAGGCTATTTACCCTTGTTTTCCATATTTAACCAATGAAAACTGTTGTACATTATAATTGTAAAATTGGTTGAAATATGTTTGAAACATGATAGGATAAATGGAATCCACTAGGGTAATATATCGGTGGAATATTTCCCACCATATCCATGGAATTTTTATTTTGAGCACATAATCTAGAAGGGACATAAGGAAGGGACAACTAATAGCATAAGTGAAAAAAATGGTACATCGACCCACTGTCACTTTAGTAAAGGTCCCCTGCTCTTTATGGACTTTCACCAATGGAAGGAGTCTTGGGACCATGCTACCAAAATTGAGATTTTCCAAATAGCGCTCTTCCTGAAGCTATAAGTCATTAGGGGAGATCCCAAGATATTACGATTGTGGATTAACCCCCAATCTAAGGTGAGGGAAAAATACTATAGTCAAAACCATTCTTTATTCCAAATCACCCAAAAATCCATTCCAAAAGTTCCCAAGGAGAAACAAGCATAAAAACTCAATTGCATAATGAAAAACATAACTTTAGGATTGGATTTCCCACCTTAAAACACAGGATTTCTATAGATTGGTGAGGGGAAATATGATTGGCTCAGGGAGCAGAGATAAATTAGCATAATACATTGGCTAGAATAGTGGCCATTAGGGGTTGTTGGCTATCAATTTAAGACAAATCTGGGAGAAAAAATCTCCTATGGGGTCACCCACTTTTGGTGGGTAATACTCTCCTCCATACCTTGTATTATCACCATAGAGATAGTTCCTCGCTGAAACGGAACCAATTCCTAGGAAATACACATAATTTCTTAAAAACTTTTAAAATATTGTTAAAATTTTATTAAAATGTGCCTAGAGGTGATATATTCCCTTGTGTAATAGAACTTCATATTGGAGATGAATATTTATGCCCAAATTGGCCTTATATTAGCATGATTTTAATTATTTTTCTAGAAAAAAGAATTGATAAGAGGCTATGGTTTATAACTTGGGAGCTTGAATATAATCAAAATTTAAAACTATAAGATGAAATTTTGAATGATTTAGAATAAGAATGGAGAGCCTATTAATATGTCTTTGAATAAAACTTAAAAGTATTCACTATAACTATTAAAGATAAATAAAATTAATTTGTAACTTTCTCAAATAAATCTTCTTTTATCATACACATGATTCAAAGAAGGAAAATGAATATGGAAAACACATAATAGAAATGACACATACTACAATTTACCAATACATACTAGAATCCACCCAAATAGTTTTATTATTATCTCCAAGGAAGCCAAAATGATTACGCAAGTACTCAAAATGCCAAAAATCTGAACCCTTTTTTATTGGTTCTCATGTTTTTTAAATATTACATCAAAATAAATAACAAAGGTAATATCAAAGCATCTATAACTACTTAACTATTTGTAACTAAAATGTCTTTTAGAACATTACAAAATGATATTTCCTCATTTTTGAGAAGTCTGAAGACTAGTTGAACATTGAATTTGAAGATTGGTGTTTGATTCCACCATTTGAACTTCTCCTTCAATATGAGTATTAAACCTTTCACACTTCTTCCAAAGTTCTTCATCTAGGAGCTTACACTAGATCATTTTCTGGGCAACTTTCAAATTTGAAAGCTCTGTATAATTAGGTTTTGCAATAAAAAGTGTCTTCATCAACCAAAGAAGTTGGAAGTCCCTATGAAAATAATTCATTATAGTTCTTCCCTTTATAATTGCATTAATTTCATGTGTTGTATCTACTCTTCCTTTAACAACCACTAGTTCCTTTTCATATAGTTCCCAAGAGGAGATTTCCTTGTTGGTCCCAACAACTAGATAGACCATATCTCGTCCTTTGTTCAAATTTGGACTCAAACAAAGATACTGACTTGTGAACCCCCTTTAATATGTTCTCATCATGAACATGAAGTAGGCTTTTCTGATTAATTTTACCGATTTCCATAATTACTCTAGCTCTGTCTCTGATATCTAATGCCCTTAGTTAAGTTGAAAATTTCCCATTTAAATATTTGATCATTTTTTAGCCTTCAATTCTTCTTTCCGTGGATTTTTGCATGTATAAATTCTTGATTAAACCCATTCATCATAATATTTTGTTGAGAAATTATATTAATAAACTCCCATTTAGAACAAAACACCTAAATGATATCATCTCAAACAATTTTTTTAGCTTTAATTAAAGATATATTTCCCTTCAATTTGGTTTTTAACTCCTTGATCTCATTTTGTGATGCATTTTTCTTGGTGGTCAAATAATCATTATTTATTTTGTTTTATTTAGTTGCCTCTCCTTGATATCAATTTGTTCCTTTCCCTGAGTCAGGTTGTTTTGAATTTTCTTTAGTTTGACTTTTGAAATTTTTGAGTTATGCCATGATCAGGAGATCATGTCCATAGTTCAAAAATGCTCAAAAACAAAGGTGTTTAGAATTGCTTGTAACCTGAGCGACTGAAAAGGACTCGTCATTTTGATTCTGGCGTCGCAAACGGTTCACAAAACAGAGGTCGTACGCAGAAGTTATGAAGCTTTGAATGTCGAGGCAAACATTAAAATTCTCCAGATTCACCTAATGACAATGTGCCAAGTGTCATGACCAAGCTCGCCAATTTTGGCGTGTGAAGGTGAAAAATGTTCAGTGACCTCCTAGGGTCAAATTCTCAGTTTTGGGTGCATGTGAATTTTTAAAAAAAATATGGTAGAATTGTATTTTATTTTATGATTTAATTTTATATATATTTATATATATTATATAAAATAATATATTATATGTTTTAAAAAAACATATTATATATTATAATATATATTATATATTATATATATTAAATTATTTTATTATAATTAAAATGCAATTTCAATATAAATCATTTATTAAAAAACCCAAAATATAAAAGTTTTAAAACCAACCGTGGAGGCACTTCATATGACCCCACCATAGGACACAAATGCCAGAACTGAGGGCTTTAACAACCAGTGGAGATGGAGAAAGGGGCCAACCCCCACTCATGGAACCTCGATGCTAAGACCACAAGGTTAATTTTAAAACGACGACCTCCAAAAACCGTAACATTCATTTTTTGTTCCGCGAAGTGTTCACATGGCAGGATCTAAAGGTTAATGCGATGGTTAAAATAGGTGCTAACACTAACTGGCAGCTTAAATATCGGTGGTCACACGGTCATTACAAACCGACATTAAATTTCAAGGTTATCGGAACCTAGTTCCACGGGGTTCCAATCTCGTGATGGTATGTCCGACAATTATGCCGCAAGGTTCGTTCACATGCCTTATCCCAACATTTATTTTAACTGTAAGTGCCGGTGGTTTCATATGGAAAAACCACTAAATCTGGCGGCCATTATCAAATTTAACGACACTATCTAGAGTTACTCAATATTTAGTGGAGGTTTTTAGGGGATATTGGGCATTTTTTGGTTTGGCCATAACTCCTGGGATATTCAACCAATTTTTATTCATGGATAGTAAATTTTGGGTATTCTTGAAATGTTGAACATATTGGTAGAGGTTTTTGAGCCATCAGAGGTCATCTTGTGCAGTTTTAGCTTTAGGAGATGTCAAGGAGCCACTAGGGTGTTTTCAGTGTATTTAGCATCCATTCTCTGTTTTCTGCAAATGAATAGTCATTCCTGACTAATTCAAGCATTCTGAAGCTATTTGTACATAGAGCACAGTAATTTGAGGCTTTTATTCAGATGTACTTACCATTTTTTAGAAATAAGATATGAGGGACATGCCATTGGGAGCTGGACCAATAGATGTAGCCCAGGAGGGGTGAGCTGCTTCATCAAATTTGCTGAGTACTATTACATGTGATGTTTAATTTTCTGTTATTTGCTGTTGTACAGTGTTTTATAAGAAATTTACATTCTTTAACCTCACACAGAAATATGTTTAACTAAGTTAAAACCATTTGTTTCACCTGCAAACTTCAGAGAACCTTATGCACACATTTTAATTACTATTTGGATGCTTAGCACAATAAAACTAATACATTCCATTCAGATCAAGTTGGTATCAGAGCTAGAGTTTTACTCTCAATATTGTTATTTTGCAAATTTTGTTTAACAGTTTGCAAGGGTTTTTGTGCTTACTATGTTGAAGCTTAAGATAGGAGAAGGTCAATTAGCAAAGACTTTAAGTAATCCACAACCAAGGAGGGAAAGAGTGACATTATCTCCACCTTCAATTTCAACTCAAAGAGAAGCAGAAGAAGCCATAAGCATGACTTCAAGAGAAGGAGAAATCCATGAAGAAGTTGATCCCAAAGAGGAAGAAAGAGTATTCAGAAAAGCATTTCTTGACTTGACAGAAATGGTGAGAGTTCTTTACCAAGAAAGAAATGAGAAAATTGAAGGAGAAGGGTCCAAAATTCACAGGGAGGGAGAGGGATTGTTAGGAGGCCATAATGATGAGGATACATCCAAGAAGGGTAATGGAGTAAATGGAGATAGTGGAAGGTTGCCATCATCTCCCTCATCTTCATCTTCATCATCCTCTACAGCATCTTCAGTACATCAATCTCACAAAGTCAAGAACACAGGTAAAATTCCTTTACTAAAACTTGATGTAAAGTTTCAATTGCCAATGTTTTATGGTGAAGTCAATGCAAGAAAGCTAGAGAATTGGATTAGGCAATTAGAGGTCTATTTTAGAATTCAAAATTTTCATGATGACGAAACCAAAATTTAGCTAGCTTCATTGAGAATGGAAGGTGCAGCTCTTGTTTGGTGGGAAGCCAAGAAAAAGGAGGAGATCAAAAAATATGGTAAGATTATCTTATCATGGTCTGATTTCATTTCTGCAATAAAACAACAGTTTTATCCATTAGCTCACATGCATAAAGCCATAATGGACTGGAAAAATTTTAAACAATTGAAAGGAAAAAATGTTCAAGTTTATACCCAAGAATTTAGAAGAAGAACTCTTTTTCTAGGAGTAGATTTTCATAGCCAAGACACTTTACTGAAGTATATAGGAAGTTTGCATACTTACCTAAGACATACCATTCTCATGTTTAACCCTACAAGCTTAGATGAGGTTTGTGTTCAAGCCACACATTTAGAGACAAGGGGAAAACAAAACTTAGATGGGAATGAGGAAAGTGAGTTTAAAGGAAAATGGAAGAAAAAGAGAAATGCAAATTCTAGAAATGAGAAGGGAATTTTTTATTGCAAACACTTTTCTAAAACAATACATGATGAGGACCATTGTTGAAAACTTGATCCAGAGTTGAAACCAGAAATTCTTAAAGCTAAAGATAAAGCTAAGGAGAAAGGCAAGATAGTTGCAATAGCTGAAAAGGACCTAGGGTCAGATTCAGGAGATGAAATAAAAACAATAGCCATGGCACTAAAGAACTTGAAGGGAAAAGAGATTGTAAATAAACTCATTTCTAGTATTTTTAACTGTCACATAGAAGCTCCAAGTGAAGAAAAAATATTTGAACTGTTTCATGTGAAGGTCATTTCCAAACATACCAAGGTTGACACATTGTTTGACAGTGGGTTGCAAGCGAACCTTATTTCTGAGGATTTAGTCAAGAAAATAAATCTTGAGACCATTCCACATCCGAAACCATATCCTCTTGGTTGGATTTATAAGGATGCAAATTTACAGGTTTCAAGGAAGTGCATGTTGCGTTTTGCAATAACATCACATTTTACTGACACGGTTGAATTAGATGTTGTTCTGCTTGATATTATAGGTGTGATGTAGGGAAGTCCTTACTTGTATGACAATAAAGCTATCTTCCATCGCCATGAGAAAAAGTATCATTTATTCAAGGATGGTAAGGAGTACATTGTGAGAGCACATCACAAAAAAATATACTCTTCTTTAATTAATGTAGGGTAGATGAAGAGGCTCGTCAATGCAAGTCAAAACTTGACATTGATGATGATTAATAAAAGAGAAGTTTTACATAATCCTTTTCATGTCAATGCTGATGTAAATAATGAGTTGTTTCAGACTGAAAGCAGGTTGTCTTTGAAAGAAGATCACAAGTAGATGCACAAATCGTATTTGGTGTCGAATGGTGCTGAAAACAAAGTGTTAGTGCAAGAAGTTGCAAAGGTCCAAGAGAGGGAAAAGCAACATAGCAAAGAAGGAACAAGGTTTAGCAATGATCATTGCTGGTTTCAGAAAGGCATGGTACAATGGTGTTGAAACTTGGTTAGGAATTGACACAAGTACAAGGCTTATTCAACAAAAAAGCGTCATAAGGACAGGACGCAAGGTGAAAGTAATTTTCAGTTTCCTTTTATTATAGACCAATGTAGAAACAATATGTTTACTGCAAGGTTAAGTTGTTGTTCTGCAAATTTAAAAAATGTGCAGAATGACAAGTTCAAAATCAACAACGGTTGGTCAATAGAATCAAGGAAAAATTTGTCGTTTCAAGAAAAGCTCCAATTAATGAAATCAGGGAAATTTCAGTGGATTAAGATGGGAAGAGTGGGGATACAATCTCCTCATCTTCATGTTCAGTAGTATAGAGATATTTTGGGGTCCAAAAGCTTCCCAGTGGGGAGGTGTGATCAGGAGATCATGTCCATAGTTCAAAAGTGCTCAAAAATGAAAGTGTTCAAAAGTGTTTGCAACTTGAGCGACTGGAAAGGTTTAGTCTTTTTTGTTCTGGCGTCGTGAACAGTTCACAAAACAAAGGTCGTATGCAGAAGTTATGAAGCTTTGAATGCCAAGGTAAACTTCAAAATTCTCTAGTTTTGCCCAATGACATTGTGCCAAGTGTTGTGACCAGGATCGCCAATGCTGGGATCTGAAGGTGAAAAATGTTCAGTGACCTCCTAGGGTCAAATTCTCAGTTTTGGGTGCAAGTGAATTAAAAAAAGAAATGGTAGAATTGTATTTTATTTTATGATTTAATTATATATATTTATATATATTATATAAAATAATATATTATATGTTTAAAAAAAAACATATTATATATTATATATATTAAATTATTTTATTATAATTAAAATGCAATTTAAATATAAATCATTTATTAAAAAACCCAAAATCTAAAAGTTTTAAAACCAACCATGGAGGCACTTCATATGACCCCACCATAGGACCCGAATGCTAGAACCGAGGGCTTTAACAACCGTCGGAGATGGTGAAAGGGGCCAGCACCTAAGGGCCAACCCCCAATCATGGAACCTTGACACTAAGACCACAGGGTTAAGTTTAAAACGACAGCCTCCAAAAACCGTAACATTCTTTGTTTGTTCTGCGGAGTGTTCACATGGCAGGGTCTAAAGGTTAATGCAGAGGTTAAAACAGGCGCTAACACTAACTAGTGGCTTAAATATCAACGGTCACATGGTCATTACAAACCGACATTAAATTTCAAGGTTATTGGAACCCGGTTACGCGGGGTTCCAACCTCATGACAGTATTTCCGACGGTTATGCCGCAAGGTTCGTTCACATGCCTTATCCTAGCATTTATTTTAATTGTCAAGTACCAGGGGTTTCGAAAGGTAGAACCACTAAATCCAACGGCCATTACCAAATTTAACATCGCCATATGGAGTTACTCCACATTTAGTGGATTTTTTTATGGGATATTCTACAATGTTTGTTTTGGCCATAACTACTGGGATATTCGACTAATTTTCATGCATGGATAGTCAATTTTGGGTGTTATCGACATTATAAACACATTGGAAGAGGGTTTAGAGCCATCAAAGGTAATATTGTGTAGGTTTAGCTTCAGGAGAGATCAAAGAGCCACTAGGGCCACTAGGGTGTTTTCAGTGTATTGGACATCCATTCTCTGTTTTCCTCAAATGAATAGTCATTCCTGACTAATTCAAGAAATCGAAAGCTATTTTTACAGATATCACAGCCATTTGAGGCTTTTATTCGCATGTACTTGCCAATTTTTAGTAATAATATATGAGGGATATGCCATTGGGAGCTGGACCAACAGATGTAGCCCAGGAGGGGTGAACTGCTTCATCAAATTTGTTGAGTACTGTTACATGTGATGTTTAATTCTCTATTATATACTGTTGTACAATGTTTTATAAGAAATTTACATGCTTCAACCTCACACATAAATCTGTTTAAATAATTTAAAACCATTTTTTTCACCTGCAAACTTCAGAGAACCTTATGCACACATTTTAATTACTGTTTCGATACTTAGCACAGAAAAACTAATACATTCCATTTAGATCATGCCATAACTTTTTAACCTTCTCTGAGGGGTAATTTGACTCACTTGGGACCACAATAGTGCATACATTGTTGTTGATTGATTATTGTAAGCCTTGCACTTATTTATGCAAAATGACATTTCTTTGTTTTAATCCACTAACACTCTCATCAACACTTCTCTTTCTCAAATTGAGCTAGTTCATTTGTTTGAGTGTGCTCAGTCCCAACCATTTTCAACTTATTCCTTAATGATTGTATTTTAGATTCTATGTTTTGAAACAGGTTTTTTATAGCTTCCCTGTCTTTTGGATCTATTCCCAATTTAACAACTAGCTTCTTATAGTCCTCATTTTGAATATGTAGTGCTCTATAATTTTCCTTTTCTTGCTTGAGCTAATTTGAAACTTTCTCTAAAATATTTTCTAATTTACTTATTGTCAAAGAGATTTTTCTTAGTCACTATAGAGAATTTATCCTTATTTTCTATGAAAATTAATCTTGTCAAGAAGTGGGATGTCAGTTACATTTATGGATAGATATAATATTTTAAAATCAGGTCCTTGTTGATTCCTTGAAAATCGCTGCAACAACATGGGGAAAACCATTCGGTCGGTCGAGGACTTGAAAACTGTCCCTTATTCATTTGAGATAGTGGCTCCGACTAGATTTATGCGACCAATTTCCCAATAAAAATAATTGAGTGGATGAGTTGTATTTTATAACTATGACTTGATGAATGAGAGAAAAAAACAAGCATTGAGAAGTATATAAACCTATCTCTATCCCGGGATGAATTATCTTTATTTTATATTTGATTTAAAAAAATAATCTTTAAGTGAATGCAAATGAAGATTTATCGATTACTTAGAGAAATGTAAAACAATTTAAGATAATTGATTTGATTAAATAGTTAATCAAATCAATTGACTAAGTACATATCACATCTATTATTGCATGTATTGTATATATATATAATGGTAATCAAAGCATGTTCAAAACTGAATTAATGTTGGATTTTATTAATGAAGGAAATTTAACTATTTCTCATTTGAAACAGAACATAAACATAAAGATAAAAATGCCATATATATCCTAACTCTGCTCATTTGAAAAAAAAAGCCCCTAGTCCAGCCTTTTCTATCAAGAGAAAGTTTCAGAGTACAAAAGTGCAACTTCCGTAAAGTATTCTTTTCAAAATTTCAGGACACTTTCTTTAAAGACATGAAAGGGTTTATATGGTAAAATAAAAATTACACAAATATTAAATACATAGAGAGCTGAGGAGGTTTAAACAACTCACGTTAAGTTAAGTGAATTAAAAAAAAAAAAAAGATTTTGGTGGGATGACTCGCTTCAAGATTGTGTTTTTGTCTCTTTTTCCATTAGTTCCTTGAGTTTAAGGACGTAAGTCATACAATGAACTTGAGGAGGTTGGCTTGGCCTAATGTACGAATCTCCTGTGTAGATCACATTTGATAGTGGAGGCAACATGTAAGAAGAAGTTTCGGTTATACAACACACCATTATTCAATATATATGTGGCTTAACTAAGTACTTCCAGTACTTATCCCAATCAAGTTTTTCCACCATTTTGATATCTTCTTCTTTCACATTTAACATCTCTTGCCATTTTTTCATTAAATTATTCACAACAGGTAGAGATCCAAGTGGTCATTCATCTATTAAATTGACAGAAATCAAGTTATGGTTGACTGTCTCAATAATATTGTTGGCAACATCTCTTGCCTCGCATATTTCTCTATTTGCTTGCATTAAGTGTATATTCCAGTCAGTGAATATGATTTCGTTTTTTCAATCTTCGATTCTAGGAATATTTGTCTTTCGGCCTTTTTCAGAGTATTGCCAAGAAATATATTGAGAAACTTTTTCATCAAGCTCGTTAAAACTGATTATTTGGTCTGCCACTTGATTCATTAGTGAATCACTTCTTTCACATAACTCATTTATGTGAAAAGTCTTTGACCAAATACAACTTGTTGTACCAATAAAGTGTTGAGTTCTAGAACTTCCATTTTAAACTCATCCATTTTAGGATTATCTTTTAACTCTTCAATAGTGAATTGTAGTTGGTGTATCTGAGCATCCTTAGCACCAACATCATATTGGTGTTGCAAATTTAGTTGATCCATGCTCTGTTGAAGTTGTGACACTTGTGCTTGTAATTGATGATTAATGCTTTGCTTTTATACCAGCAATTGTTGTTTTAATTGAAGGATTCTTTCATCCTTCTCTTCGACTAATAGCTGAACTTCAGTGGCTTTATCAATGGTGGAAGGTGCATAAGCATATGCAAACTAAGTTAATTGTGTTAGATCTTGAGATATATTTTCTTGTGGGTCTTTCCAAAATACTTCCATAGGCACATCCCCAGGAACCAGAGCCTATGATTTTTTTACTCTCCCCCTTTTCTTTTGTCTGCTCATCAAAACTTTGTGTTTTGCATTGCAAGAGATATCTAAAGGAGTTGTCTCTTCTATTTTCAACACAATTTCTGATGTTGGGTAGGCCGGGATGAATTCAACCCCTTCTATATTAACATATTTTTTAGTACAACCAGCAGTGAAAGGGTTCTGGATTTTATCTAGAAGAGTTTCTTCTTTCTATGGGAGATAATTGATTATCAAATTTTGGGGTTCCTTGATTTGTTGGTGAAAGTCTTTCCAGACTTCATCTAAGTCACTGGAAAACAATGGGTCCTTAGTTTGAGTTCTAGTAGACTTATCTCCTTTTGTTCCACTAAGGACTTAACTATCCTTTTCCGTGTTCTTTCTTCGGTTGCTTCTGCTCTTTTGTTTGTTGTCCATTTTGAGAGATAGGTTGGGATACCTCCAAAATATCTAGAGGAATACCTTCAAACCTTTTATTCATGTATTTCTTGAACTTTGCTAGTTGCTGAGGATTAAGATGTTATGTTGCCAATTTCTCCATTGTTGAATAAGTATCAACTAACTCAAATGAATAATCAAAATCATCATTTTCATGAGCAAATAGCTTGATTTTCACTTGAGTTTTGAAATTGAATGCAAATTTTTTTGGGTCATATAACCTGTTAGGAATTGTAAATAGTTTCAAACTTTGGATTTGATAAATTTCTAATCTAGTATGTTTGAAATTTTTTAATGCATAGCCACCACAATAAATAGGAAAGGAAGGCCATGCAACTTTCTTTTCTTCTTTCAAAACTTTGGTCAATCCATGACTCACTGTGTGATAAGAAACTTCTCTTGCGAGAACCATTTTCCAATGGATGTGAAGTCAACTTGGGCTTCCTTAGACAATCTTGGGGCCTTTTGATCAAACACAACTTGAAATAATGGGAGCATAACTCTGTTGGAAATCTTGTAGAAATATGATCTAAAATGGGTTGGATAACTTGTTATGCTTTTCAAGAACCTCCCACTCAGTTAAACAGATAAAAGATCTAGCTTATACTTGACTTTTGTGGAATTTTATTCTTGAAACAGGTGTATGTTTTTTAACTTTTTAAGTGCTTTAAGTCCATTTGTTTTTGCTGAAATTAAACATGTGCAACGGCCATATAATGCAGAAAATAAACGTCAACACATAAAACAAATTTAATCTTGGATATCACCTGAATATCATGGGCTACGTCTCCTTAAGCTCTTGTCATCTTGACTTTCATCTTTGGGATTATGTCAAATTTATTTTACAAGTTACAAAATCAACTCCAATGGTTAACTTAACTGAACCAATGGGTTTAGAATACCATTATATCCCTGTCATGGTTGTCATCACTCTGAAAACAAATCTAGGCTTCCTTAGACTTGATTCCTTCTATCGGTGCACTTGAGCTACCTTGAGCTTCTCTATGACACTAACTCCTTCAGAATTATTCTTCTATCCTTGAAACCTCACCTACTATCTCCACCACATATCATATCTCCAAACATAGACTGATAATTTTCTCAAAATGAGCACTGCATCCCCAATCTAAGCCTCCCTCCATGGTTGGCCCTGGGTTGCCCAAAAATTCTCTGTGGGTCTTAAACCTTAATAATTCTTCAAATGGTTGTGAAAATCCCTTCATTGGATTCTGAATGCCAAAAATATTTAGAATAGACTATTGGTTCACTGAAATTGGCCTCTAGCTACTCCGATTTCGCCTCCAACACCTAGTGGCACCCCTTGTCTCTTGGGTCAAAGAAAACTTATCTGTGGGTTCTTGACCTATATAAGTCCTAAAACTCTTATGAAAACCCCTCCAATTCGTTCATAATGCTCATTACAGTCTGGAATTACTATTTTTTTACTGAATAAGGCCTCTAGCTGCCCTGGCTAGGCCTCGAACTGCTACTGGCACTTACTAGCCCTAGTGGCCCCTGGAACTTCACTGAAGCATATCTGCCTTCAAAAGTCCTCTAAAGGCTCTAAAAACAACACCATTAGTTCCATAACATTTTAAACATCCAAAATTTACTATTGGATTTATGAATAAGGCCTCTAGCTGCGCTGGCTAGGCCTCAAACTACTGCTGGCTCATGGTGGCCCTAGTGGCCCCAGAACTTCTCTAAAGTAAAAACCTACTCAAAAGTCCTCTGATGGCTCTACAACCCTCACCAATGAGTCTATAATGTTTTAGATAGTCAAAGTTGACTATTTTCACTCCAAAATTGGTCCAATCTAGCTCAAGATAGAGCCTGAATTCATTTTGCCCAATGACCCCTAAAAATCCTCCACAAAACTTTGAGGAACTAGATTTAACTCCAATTAAAGTGGAAAATTGCAAAAAACGGCACGCTCCCTAAGTTAAACACCAATTAAATTGTTCAATTAAATTGTGGTTGGGGGGTTGGGCACATGGCCCTAACCCCACGGTCTTCAAAACCATGACTGTAACTGTCAGTCTTCTAACCCGCAGAGTTGTTATGGTTTTAAACTTTATTATGCGACCACGCTGTAACGTTAAAGTTTTTTGTGAAACCGTCGACAGATGTTTCAACGGTATAACAAATTGTTTGTCTTTGCAATGCCATCTCACCACAATTCAAAACCCGTTGGCTGGAATTTACGGTTATGGCTAAGCCCTTGGGTCAGGGTCATGGTCGTGTGGGGAGGGGCTGGCCCCTCCAACACCAAAATCGAAAACCATTATAATTTAAATTTAAATCGTTCCACTATATAGTTAAGACTTACATGCAGCCCGACTAGCATGACGTGGGTGCTTGGGAGGTCTCGAGGTCAACTCCTGATGACCCGACTAAAATTTTACAATGATTTCCTAAGCCATGTGGCAGCCTCCAGGCTTGCCACGTGGCGACCTCCCATTGGTCCAAACCAATACGTACAACCCAACTACCAATAAACATTCGCCACTTGTCAAACTTCCATTTTCCTAGAAGGAATATTCTAGGGAATATTCTGAGGAATATTCCAAGAATATTCTAGGAATATTAATATTCCATAGAATATTCTTTTTTTTTTAATATTCAAAGACTAGTCAAACTTGGTCAAAGTCCAAAAATTGCAGTTTACTGGACCTTTCAAATCATGATAACTTCTTCATAAAATGTCGGTTTTTTGAACTTTTCATGACATCAGAATCAGGAAGATGAGATCTATTAGGTCACTTAGGTTTAGCACACTTATTAACACTTTGAATTTTGAGCTATCACTTAGGTCCTTGATCCAAATCTGATCACACCACCCCATTGGGAATCTTTTGGACCCCAAAAGACTGATATACTAATCTTTAAATTAGATAAGAGTACAAAACCCTCTTCTTTTCAGCCTCCATACACTTGCCTTGCATGGCTTGTGCCTTTGAACAAAAAATCGAAGGTAGTCAACACTTCCCTTCCTAGATGCTCTTGTCCTCCTGTCAAGAATTGTCTTCCTTGAAATCACCCAGAAATTTTTGGCGAGAAATTTACAGAAGGTAGTTAAACATTGCTTCCTTGATCATTGATCCAAGGTGGTTCAAACAAACGTGAGATTACAATAGAAAACATGCATACATAACTGAAATTTTCATATGTACAAATGGTTGTATGTCTTACTGTGTGAAGAAGTCAAACCATTTCTTACCAAGCCACTTCCACTGCGAATTTTGCTACTGGAAATATTATTCATGTGAAACATCTGTTCTCACATCAATGATGAAATATTTGGTTCCAATTGCGTCATTATTTCTGTCCTCTTGCCTCAAATTCTTGGGACGATTAGTTGGATGCAATGTCCAACAATGGGAAACAACATGTCCCCTCTTTTGGCAATGTGTGTGTTAGTCATCATTATTTTTCACTATTTGTAGATGACTATAGATTGGTTCTAGATTTCTGAAAACAAAATTCCCTGAATATTGTGAGTTTTATAAATCTCACTGCCTTCATTATCCTTATAGAAACTTTTCACTATTATACCAGTTTTCCATTTCATGGTCACCCTGTCACTCCTACAAACTCCTTACGGGTTGATACCTCTCATTGTCAGCCTCCTTCCTTGCCTATAACCTCATTGCCATATTTTCCCCTTGTCACTAAACTCCACTTTCCCTCTATGGTTTTCCTATAGCTAGCTCATTCCCTTTTTCCCTAGGTCCCTCAAGCATTGATGGTCTCAAAACTATCTTTGTAGGCTCTTTAGATAAATCTAGTACATTGGATTTTGGATCTTCAATACAACACTTTTCACCATAATTTGTTTTCACTTGAAGGTATCCAAGCCAAATTCAGTCAAGATCAAGTCAAAGGACCCTCCCACTAGGTCATTAGGGTTTTGACATGTTTTTAAGGTCATCATTGGATGTTTCAAGCATTGCTTTTCCTTTGCCAGAATCTGGCTCAGTTGTAATAGAATGTCAAGACATGGTTAGTCAAGAAGGACCTAAAAAATTTCCAAAGAATATTACCTCCTCAGTTCAAAGTCTGCAAATGAGAAAAGTGGACAAATTTTGGCACTTCTACAGGAGTGTTGAAAGTTGTGTCAGCAGAAGGTGTTGATGAGGTAGACTATCTACTCCTAAATGAAGACATCTTACAACAAAGGAAAGGGAAATAATTTGGTCTTGAGGAGAACTTGGGTTTATACACTTGATGGTCCAGTTGAGTTCCAAAAACAGTGATCAATTGTAGAAATGACAGGGAGAAGGTACACAAGGCCAAAAATGAAGAAATTCTATCAGAGACTATTGATGAGATTTGGAAAAGGTGAGGTGAACTGGACAGAAATGAATGAACTTGAAAGGGCTATAGAGAACTTATAAGACAACACTGATGATTGTTGTAAAGCACTCCAGACACCTATGGTTTTGGGAAAGTGTCCAGAGAAGGTGAAATGATGAGTTGAACTCCATGATAGAAGCAAAGAGGATTTTGAAGATGTCACTATGTGATCAGATCCAAAACTTGTAAAAAATGAGCTTGCCATGTTGAAATGAGCAAAATATGAGTTGAGCTCAAAGGTGGGAACAAAAGAGGTTTTTGGAGATGCTGCTATATGAACAAATCCTAAAGTTTTCAAAATCAACTTGTCATGCCTCAAGGAGTAAAAGCAAAGCCAAGTTAATGTTTTTAGTCACCTGCAAGCAAAATAGTAAAGACTATTAGTGAGAAAGGCAAAATGACTTTTAAAAACATTAGAAAGTGGGTTTCTATAGTTAAATCAAATCAATAAGTCTATAAAAGCCCATTATACATTTCAAATGAATCATTCTTGCTTGTCAAAATACTAAGAGCACTCAAGAGAGAAAAACTTGTGAGTTTTCTAAGCAAATTTGGAAATAATTTCTTGGCGCTCCGCGCTCAGCTTGGCACTACGCGCCTGGGATCAAGCGTTGTGCCCTTGGCAAAATTCCTCCATACAAATTACACTGGCGATGCATGCCTGGAAGTGAGAGTTTGGCGTAGGGGAAGGCGTTGCGCCCTTACCCAACATGACCCAGTGAGGTTTTCCACAAGCGCTGCACCCTCAGCACCGGCGTTGCATGCTCAAGCATGGCACTGCGCCCTCAGCCTAGCGTTACGCACTTGGGTAGGAAGGATTCCTAAACCCTATAGCCACTCAAAACACCTGAAATTGCTTCCAAGCCTTTGCTAGATGGTCCTCTAATCATATTGAGGGGTAAGTACCTGATATACACTCATCTTCAAGCTATTTTGGTGATTTCTTAATGAATGGAATATAAACCCTAATTAAACCCTAGGTTTCAAGTTGGAGATCACTGTTTAAACCTCATTTCATCTTTCTAGACAAAGTGTCAGTGATAGAAAGGGTAATTGTATAGCTGGAAGGTTGTCATTGAGTTGTTTTGACTTATCACTCATTCTCATACACCTGTACCCTCACTCACTCATTTCCTCATTTGCAAAAACTGCCATTCCATTGCCCTCTTTTCATGTCAATTTTCACATCAGTTCTAGGGTTTCAAAACAGAGTTTTCAACATTTCAGATGAGGGAGATAGTGGTAGTGTTGGAGAGGCTCAAATGCCAAGGAGGAATGATCACAAAGGAGGCAAGATAAACAGATATGAACCCCTAAACATAAGGGAGCTAAAGGCATCTCCCCTTATTGTTTCCTCTTTCAAGCATGTAGGATGCTATGAATTTTGTGAAAAGGTGCAACAGGTGCAAAACCACCCCGAGCTAACTAGACTATCTATCATTAACATGCATGAAAACCAAGTTAATCTTGCAGGGGTCACCTTTGAATTGTCTACAGATGCCATTTCCAATGCCACAGGCATACCTAGTGTAGGGGAGAAATGGTTCAAGCAAGAAAACCTAGACATGAGTTACTTTGAGCCATATCTAAAACCTAGGTATAAGGATCACCACAAATCCATCTTTCCTTTTTCACGTCTGTGTTGAGGGTATAAAAGGTATCTTTTTAACACCTATTTATCTCACATTAATTACCAATCCAGGAACGACTTTTTGTTTCAAGAGTGTACTCTGATTGAGACTTCAATTGAGCTAAGAGTAATGCTATGAAATATGTAGTACAATGTTCTGAATACAAGATTAAATGGATGCTTGAAAAGGAAATCTAATTACAATAACATGAACTCAAATGCTCTTAAAATCTATCTATTCACTCAACTACCATCAATCGAGGATACAGTAGCAATAACTCATTCCTCTAGAAATTGATGCAATTGAAATCAAACTGAAACAAGACAATCAATTTGGGAACATGGAAGCAATAACCAATATTCTCTACAGTTGATAGTCCTGCGTTAAAGCAATTAAGGAGAAATAGAAATTGAACTAAAGCTGCTATTGAAAGTAAACTAAGAAATCTCTTCGAAAGCAAACTCTTTGCAATCTGTTAACTAATGAATTGGAAATGAACAGCACACTGAAATCAAACAGCAATGTAAATGAATAACCAACTAAAACTAGAAGAATCGAACGGCAAATATTAACTAATGAATCTAAACAGCAGATCTTTAACTTAATGAAATCAAACAACAATTCTATTAAACACCAAAACCCTGTCGACAGCAAATGTTGCTAAATAATAATTTTCATGAACAGCAATCCAACGGAACAACAATTAATTGGAACAGGATATCTAATGCTAAACAGCAATGCTCTGTAAGGTTTAACAAGATGATTAATACAGGAATTAAAGTTCTTACTGAAATAGAACATCAATGTGATTCATTAACATAACGAAATCAATCAATAATTCAACGGAAAACTAATTAACTTGCAAATGTAATGAGAACAACCACAAACTATCACACGACAATAATTGAAAGATAATGATACAACCAGCAGATCGATCCACTAGGGTCGGGCCCTCAACCACTGGTGAAACGCTACTGGGCTTTACTCCAATGTTAAGAAATTAAATGGCAACGAACTCTTGTATTAATCAGGCATGAATAATTTTTACAAATAGTTGGTACTCTCTTAACAAGAGTCGATGCACAATTCCGAAAATTACAACAAGGAAAGTCTCTTCAATGGAAATACATGCTTCTCCTTTTATAATCAGAAAGAGGAGAAATTAAATAGTAAATATGATCTCTCATAACAAAATTGGATTGTCCCTAACCAATTGATCAACAAGAAAATATATTTCCATAAATCTTTCAACAAGAGCAAGTCGAATTTGGATTTGCAGCTGAGATAATTTGGAGGATGGCCGCAACAGTAAATCTGAGAAAATCGTGCTCAAATAACCTTGTGTTTCTCTCAATACAGGCCGAATTTTAGCAAAATGTTCCATGTTAAAGTTAATTTGGTCCGTTCTGGACAAAACCCATGTTCCGGATTTTCCAGATTCTTCTCCATTGCCCAGAATCTCAACCGCAAAACTGTCACTTCTTATTCCAGCGAATTTTTGAGTTGGAATATTTGATGATGATTTGGAGATCAAATCTGCAATCTGGAAAATATCTTGGAGGTTAAAATGGTGAGTGTTGGTACAAAATATATTAATAAACCATCATTGATAAAATTATGCATAATAATCATCCATTTATTAAAAATAAAGGAGAAGAAATAATATTCATCCATAAGAGCATAAATCATTATAAAATGGATTTATATGATAAATTATAATAAATGACATAATAAAGAAGAGTAAAAATGTATGAAATAAGTGTTAAAAAGTGGTCGTATTCATGACCCAACATACCCCCAAAATGAATATATTGCATGTCCTCATGCAACCCAAAAACAAAACCCATGTGTTAACCAAGCAAAGAAAATTTGTTCATCCCAACTCATGAAATGGATGGAACAAATGAATTTTTCCTCAAATAATGAATATTCAATTTTAGCAATCTTGATGAAGGCGTAACAATTTTTACAGTTGACGTTCAACTATATGTATATGAAGTTGCAGAAAAATGTGACATAAGTAACAACAACCTTCATTAATCATTTTCTCAAAAATTAGATCATTTTGATGCACGGATGATGAGATATAAACAAAATGGTTGTAGGTGATAGTGCATAATTTTCGAAATTTTATGAACTAATTTAGTGTGAAATTATCTGGGATTGTGTATTTTAATGATACCTCTTTGTTATCCAGAAAGCACAAGAATTCAGTTCATAGTTTTAAAGATATATGCAAATCAATTTCTGCACTGTATAAAAATGAAATTGTATGCCTTAAACGAGAAAGAGAGTAGAAAACATCCATCATGTGTAGCAATTCCCCCCCCAAACTGAAGAATTAGCTTGTCCTCATGCGATGCTAGAAAACAAAGAGAGGTGGTTGCTACACTATGCTGAAATCTATGTTTGGTGTAAAATAACATGGAATAAGGGAGGTGTTGAGAATGAATAAGAATATTCATGGATGATAAAGAATATTACAGACATGGTCACAAGAAAGAAATGAAATAAATCAACACTCCCCCAAACTGAAAGATGAGACGTGTCTAAAAAATGGGAAGTGGTAAAGATGTAGAATGAATGATGATAAATAATGCTCAATGGATTTTCATGAAATTCTCCTAAATTCATAATAAATCAGAAAATTATGCTATTTTACCTCAAGTGTTACCTTCGAAAAAATGTGGAAGGACATGTAGGGACTGGCCTTTGTTGAAGCTGATGTACGCTGAACAGATACTGAAAGTGATGCAAAATGTGAAAGCCATGCAAGAACATCATGTCTGAAGAATTGTGCGTGTTCGCGAGCCTTTGCTGTTAGTTGCAATAGTGTGGTCGTGCTACGAATAGAATTTTCCCCCATACTTGTTGTTCTCCTGTAAACAAATTATGATTCCGTGTGCAATTTTCTTGAATCCATAGTGTTAATTTTGAAGAGCAACAGTTAAGATGCATGCCAAAAGTTCAATCAGTAAAAATTCTGTAGAAATGCAGTATGAATATTGTGGCAAATAGAAGAGCATCGTATTGCACAGCGATTGTATAGCATGGAAAGACATACATACTTATGATATGATCAAAAAATTATTGCATTACTGAAATCAATGCATATTTTGAAATCGTGAGTAGATATGGAAATTTTTATGTAATTATTCGGAAATAAAGGAAAATGACAGCTGATGTGAAAAAAAATACTTATGCGTTCGTTATCCACATAAACCATTATGATCGATTTATAAATAAATTTCATGCATAAGCGGTTCTGAACAAAGGGTTTAGGGGCATACTCTCATTTGATATTAGATAAAGATATAAGAAAAGGGTTTATCATTACTATTTATTTGTGAAAAATATGACTTCAATACCATCAACAGAGCTCTGTTGCCCACAGGTGTCTATAACCTTGACAAAGTTTCTTTCTCACCCTTGGAACCATTATCCTTTATTTATGCCTAGGGAAATGCTATGTGATGTCATGATGGAGGCCACTGTGCTGGCTTGGGAACCAGATGAATCACAATCCCATTCACCAGGAAGGAGTGAAAGGTGGGCAGGCCGACTCGTGATGAAACTTCCTGTTCCAAGGACTTTCTATTTTTCTGAGTTGTCCATTGGATCATATCCTTGGTGTGGTGGCCATAATGAGAATGCCACTTCATTGCTCCCTTATGATCATGGTAGGCTGGCTCTTGAAGAGATCCCCTATCCTCCACCTACCATATCATAGAATTGTTAGTAATTATATAGGGATTTTTCTTTTCTTTTATTTTCTTTTCTGATATAGCACTTCCCTACTTATATATAGAGGATGGATCAACACTCCTTAAGAGTAGGGATGGTGGAAGAAGTCCGAACATCTCAATAGAGAAAGTATGCCCTTATTCTTATTCAATAAATAAAAATCAAAGAGAGTTATGAAAATTTAGGGAAGAACCAACATGATAAAGATAACCGATCATATTAATTTTAGTGAAAATAAAGACAACAAAGTGATATAGATGGTTGTGTCATTTCCCTTTTCTTATCACTACAAAACGATTTCTTAAAAATGACAATTTCTCTTGATTTGATGATTCCAGTAATCTCTAATTTGTGTACCTTTGCATAAATTGTATGTTTGTCTTTCAAAGAGTCATGAATAATTCAGAAAATTCCTCAAAATGCTATTCAAGAACAAGAAAAATGCACTCAAAAAGTGTTGTTCCTTTGGAAAGAAACAACAAAAACAATCTGCGAAAATGTTGTTCCTTTCGAAAGGAACAACAAAAACAGTCGGCAAAAACATGATGTTCCTTTTGAAAGGAACAGAAAAAACAAGCGGTAAAAATGTTGTTCCTCTGAAAATAAACGGCAAAAATAGGCGGAAAAAATGTCATTCCTTTTGAAAGAAACAACAAAACTGCTGTTCTTTCGAAAATGAACAACAAAACTGATGTTTCTTTTGAAAGGAACAACAAAAACAATCAATGAAAATGTTGTTCTTTTTGAAAGGAACAACAAAAATAAACACACAAACGCACCGATTCTTAAGAGGAACGACTGTTGTTTCTTAAGAGGAACAACAGCGATTCCTTAAGAGGAACAACATGAAAAATAATGGCACACAAAAAGCGCTGTTCCCTATAAAGAACGGCAAAGAAAATGCATGCAAAAATTACTGTAGGGAACAACAAAGGAAAAAATAGTGGAAAGAACAAAGCTAATGTGCAATCCATTGTCAAGCAAATCCAATCAAATGGAAAGGAAAATTTATGTACAGGTTTCAAGAAAAAAGTATTTTTTTACAGAATTGGTGCTACCGAAGAATTGCCTTCTGCAATTGAAACTTGTATGGTGGGGTCCTTATTGTTCAATTTCCACTGGAGCGGAAATTACAATTTGAAGGGATCAACACCTAAAACACAAAAACATAAAATAAATCAGAAAAGAAACAACACTTTATTAAGTTAAAACAGCTATGATGTTATTTCCTAAGGGAATATCAATCTATTGATGGAAAAAATGATATTTTTGAAAAATGTTTTGGTAGCAGTGACATGAATCTTGAAATGGAAACTAATTCTTCATTTCTTCTTGTTATGAATCTGTTACGTAATGAACTAGATGAAATGCCCTTGTTTCACTTAACATTTCTCTCAAGAATCGCTCGTCCATAAATTGACCTTCTTTGTTCTCCTAAGACCTGCAAAAAACGAGTGTCTACTTGCAATAAAACATTAAATCATAGAGAAAGAGAGGTGATCAGGCTCCCCTAATCCAAGAATTATATAAAAAAAACTAACAAGTAGTTACTCTGTAGAACAAATCCACGGAAAAAGTAAATTAATTTATTACCTGCGGGAGAGCAGTGGCCAGTCATGCTAACCAGCAGTGTTTCAATCATAACTTCTTTGTTTTTTGTCCGATTTGAGTGATTCCAAAGCCAAATGAGAGCTAATTCAAATTTTTATCTCCGATATAAACAATTTTTAAAAATTCAATGATATGATATGTCAAATTTTCTTAGAAAAACTGCATAATAGAGTCATTTTCAATTTTCTAGCTTAGACCAACAGTTAATATTTCAAGCATACATTTTTCGTTTGATGGTGGATTGAACTGATTCAAATTGAAGATTAAAGTAGATTCATTTATTGATCTCTAATAGAAACAGGTTTTGAATACAAGAATAACTGATGGGTCAATTACGTTAATGCATAGCCGAGAAAACAGAGTTTCAAGAGTGCTGATTTATGATAGACAGTCAGTATTTTGGTCATAAATTCCTCATACGATATCTATATTGAGTGATTAAAATTTTTTTGTAAACTAGATTCATAGAGGAATCTACCATAGAAACAGGTTTCAAAAATATAGCCATTTAGGTATCAAAAAACGGACTGTACCAACTCTATTCTTGAGCTTCCTACTAGACACCCTGCCAATGTTTTGGTTCTAAATTTTTTGTTTCAAATCCAAATGGAGTGATTAAAATTGGATTGGAAATTAGACATCAAGGGCTACTTAGGATAGAAACAAGTTTTAAAAATATTCAATTTTTGTCCCTCAAAACATGATTGTCCCAACTTTGTTTTCAGAAATTTCATCAAGCGCACAAGCCAAAAAAATGATATTCAAGCAATTTTTCCATATTGATGATAAAAATGAATATAAGTGTTTTTAGAATAGTTATTTGCAATATAATTCATCTACATACACAAATAAATTATAATATTTATCATCAATGTTGATTTCCACAGCGTGTTGCAACAAATAGACAACTATTTTTACAAAAATAAAAAAAATGTGTTTGTTTTATTTCCTTATTTATTTTATTTTCTCTACTATCTTACTCTTCTTTGAGAATCGAATATATTTATGTATAAGAGTATTTCCAGTGGAACCATTTTAGAAATAAGGCCTCTAGTATGTACATACCTAAATTTGAAAAATGCATGTTGATAAAAATTAGGGTATGAGAAGCCAAGTTCCCTTGAAAAGATGGTGCCAAAAATTGTTGAAGCATAGAGTGATGTTGCAAACAAATGATGGATTGAAACCAATATTCAATTTATCCCTTACGTTCTTGATTTCCCATAGCCATTGTATCATGAATTTTTTGAGCTTTTAAAATGGTTTGTTGGTGCAAACTAGAAGAAACCTCATTTTCTTTCATAACTTCTACAATTTTTGGATTTGATACATTCTGCGTCTCAGTGTAAGTTTTCTCCAATAGTGCATGTGAGATAGAATGGGTGGGAAGGGTGGATAAATTTTGCAGTTCAACACTATAAGCATGTTGTACTGGTTTATTATGGTGAGGGTGTGGAATGAGTTGAGCAGGAAATTGTGTAGGGAATGAAGCCTCTTGATGATGTAGTTGATTGGGTTGAGTGGATGATTTTGATAGGCAAGCAAGATGTTGTGGAAGAGCTGGAATATGTGTTTGTGCTACAAGATGAGGGAGATTAATCATGCAATCATAAGGTGAACCATGCCAAGATTGTAGACAAGATTGGTGGTGGTTATATTGAGATTGGCATGGCTGCCCTAACATATGAGTATTCCATAATGGATTATACAAGTAAGAGAATGGAGAGGAAGTGTTTTGAACCATACATGTTGACCTTGTTGCAGCTTCCCCATCTCTTTGATATGCCACTTCCAAATTAGATAAGGAAGAACAACTATCTATGGGATGCTCCTTTCGGTAATGAGGGCAAAACACTTCATCAAACTCTTGATTTTTCCAAACCTACAAAACATTCAATTGTGAATTTAGAGAGCTAAAAAATCAACTTTAAACTTTTCAAATAAAACATTGATTTCAGCTCTTATGTCTCTTGTTCTTGTAGTAAATTTGGAAAAGAAAGAAGAAACTTCTCTAGAATTCTTATCAGCCTTGGAAATTCCTCTTGAATACCTTATGCACAATTCACAAACATCATCATATGATAATTGAAAAACATCACCTTTTCCTATCAGATTTAAGAGTTCTAAAAATTCATCTTTGATTCCTTTAAGAAGGAGTGTTTTCAAGATCTCTTTTTCCAAATGTTTATGCTTTGATTTTTGAAGGTTATATCGAAATCGCTCTACATAGTCCTCCAATTTTTCATCTTCCCCTTGTATCATACCGAAAATATCTTCATTGGATTTGCAATAGTCTTGGTACTTCTTCAAGAATATGTTCTTCATGTCCTCCCATGTTTGGATGTAGTTCCCACTTAGGCTCATGAACCATCGGAGAGCTGCTCCTTTTAGAGTAAGAGGAAACACTTTCAAACTTTGATCATTAGTATAATAATCATATCCTCTACAAAGTATTTCAAACTCAAATAAGAATGTATCTGGATCTTCATTTTTCAAACCATGAAAATTTGGTAGAGACAATGGGGGAATTATGTGCATTTGTGTCACTCCTCCTAGATCTTTGATAGGGAATTCTAAAGTTGCAATGTGAGCCATTTCTTACCATAATAGAAGATGTTCTTCATGTTTTTCTTTAAAGATCCTCCTTAAAATGTTCCTATCAATTCGTTAATGAGATGGGTGGTGCTTACATCACCACTCGAGTGGAATTACAAGATTTTTTTTCAAAAATTCTACCTCTAAAATTTAAAAAAAAAACGCAAGCATTCATTCCTACCTTAAGCTTTCACTCAATTCTGCTGTGAAGCGGGCCAGTGAACAAGTGTGTTCCTTGCTCCGTGCACAGGTTCTTACCTTCCGTCTTTAATACCCAATTCTTCCCAAGCAGAAAAAATTAAATATGCATCACTCTTTCTAAATGGCATACACTCTCCCCGGCAACGGCACCAAAATGTTGAGGGTATAAAAGGTATCTTTTTAACACCTATTTATCTCACACTAATTATCAATCCAGGAATGACTTTTTGTTTCAAGAGTGTACTATATTTGAGACTGCAATTGAGCTAAGAGTAATGCTATGAAAGATGTAGTACAGTGTTCTAAATACAAGATTAAACGGATGCTTGAAAAAAAATCTAATTACAATAACATGAACTCAAATGCTCTTAAAATATTTCTATTCACTCAACAACCATCAATCGAGGATACAGTAGCAATAAATCATTCCTCTAGAAATTGATGCAATTGAAATCAAACTGAAACAAGATAATCAATCTACGAACGTAGAAGCAATAACCAATATTCTCTACAGTTGACAGTCCTGCGTTAAAGCAATTAAGGAGAAATAGAAATTGAACTAAAGCTACTATTGAAAGTAAACTAAGAAAGCTCTTCGAAAGAAAACTCTTTGCAATCTGTTAACTAATGAATTGGAAATGAACAGCACACTGAAATCGAATAGCAATGTAAATGAATAACCAACTAAAACTAGAAGAATCGAACAGCAAATATTAACTAATGAATTTGAACAACAGATATTTAACTTAATGAAATCAAACAACAATTCTATTAAACACCAAAACCCTGTCGACATCAAACGTTGTTAAATAATGATCAACATGAATAGCAATCCAACGGAACAACAATTAATTGGAACAGGATGTCTAATGCTAAACAGCAATGCTCTGTAAGGTTTAACAAGATGATTAATACAGGAATTAAAGTCCTTACTGAAATGGAACAGAAATGTGATTCATTAACATAACGAAATCAATCAATAATTCAACGGAAAACTAATTAACTTGCAAATGTAATGAGAACAACCACAAACTATCACACGACAATAATTGAAAGGTAATGATACAACCAGTAGATTGATCCACCAGGGTTGGGCCCTCAACCACCGGTGCAACGCCGTCGGGATTTACTCCAGTGTTAAGAAATTAAATGATAACGAACTCTTGTATTAATCAGGCATGAATAATGTTTACAAACAGTTCATACTCTCTTAACAAGATTCGATGCACAATTCTGAAAATTACAAGGAGGAAAGTCTCTTCAATGGAAATACATGCTTCTCCTTTTATAATCAGAAAGAGGAGAAATTAAACAGTAAATATGATCTCTCATAAAAAAATTAGATTTTCCCTAACCAATTGATCAACAAGAAAATATATTTCCATCATTCTTTCAACAAGAGCAAGTCGAATTTGGATTTGCAACTGAGATAATTTAGAGGACGGTCGCAACAGTAAATTCAAGAAAATCGTGCTAAAATAACCTTGTGTTTCTCTCAGTACAGGCCAAATTTGGGCAAAATGTTCTTTGAATAAAATTAATTTGGTCTGTTCTGGACAAAACCCATGTTCCGAAGTTTCCAGATTCTTCTCCATTTGCCCAGAATCTCAACCGCAAAACTGTCACTTCTTATTCTAGCGAATTTCTGAGTTGGAATATTTGATGATGATTTGGAGATCAAATTTGCAATCTGGAAAATATCTTGGAGGTTAAAATGGTGAGTGTTGGTACAAAATATATTAATAAACCATCATTGATAAAATTATGCATAATAATCACGCATTTATTAAAATTAAAGGAGAAGAAATAATATTCATCCATAAGAGCATAAATAATTATAAAATGGATTTATTTGATAAATTATAATAAATGACATGATAAATAAGAGTAAAAATGGATGAAATAAGTGTTAAAAAGTGGTCGTATTCATGACCCAACAATCTGCTTGATAGATATGCACCCATGATGAGGATCATAATGAAATATTTCACATGTGAGGGAAGATTCTCCCGCCTTTACTCATACCACATCAGGCTGCTTATGCAATTTACTAGACTGAGGATGCTGCATATACCATATTACCTCTATAGAAACATTAACAAAATTGCCTATATAGTGCAAAAGAGAGATTTTCCTCAGCAGATGCAAAGTCTATTCCATCACTCACTTATCAAATGGTGGTTATGCACCAACTACAACAGAAAGGCATTCCATGAGAGACCTTCATTGCCAATGAGGTTTTCACCACTCCACAAGGCCCTTAGCAGTAAGATGTCCCTTCATCTTCTCATCCTCCCATTCCTCCTTCACCAGCACACCCCACTACTCATGCATCACCCTCCACTCACATTCCCTTACCTCATGATGACCCTCCCACCTCACCATCCACTCACATTCCTTCACATAATGATGATCCTCCTTCATCACCTTTTCACAATCCTTCACCATAATCTCATGGTATTAGTGCATAAAGTAGTGAGGCAGGTAGAATTGAGGCAGAAGGCAGTGAGGCAAATAGTAGTGAGGCAGATAGAAGTGAGGAAAACGGTATTGAGACATATGACACTAAGATGGTTGACATAGAGCCTTTTCCTTTGACCTATCAAAGAGGCCATAGGCCGATGTTTTCTCCACAGATTGTGGAAGGTGTTAGGTTCCCGTGATTTGATAGATTGGTAGAAAAAATGCACAGGGTAACATCAGACTAGTCTTTGGAGTCCTAGGACCTAGCCTTCCTGGACTCAGAGAGGGCTATCTCTATTGTTTGCAAAGGATATGAACTTGTTTTCTTTATATGGTTGATTTTAGGCTAGTTGTTAAGTGTAGGGTTTGTTGTTTATTTTGGTTGGGTAAGATGAATAGGTAGAATATATGGAGTGAGAGGTCTTCAAATCATTGGGCTATGGAGTCTATGAAAGTCATGGATATCTCAACAATGAGTCAGAGTGCATCACAGGTCAAATCTAGTGTGGTCAATGGATCTTTAAGGTTATGTGTGAAGTGAAATGGACATTAAGTTGGTGAACAAGGTAGGGCAAAGGGCAGTGAAGTATCCTTTGTCAAATACCCATAAACAAGAAGGTCTCAAATATTGATAAGCAAAAGATAATAATCTTGAGATAGTGCAAACCATTAACTCAACGAAAATACTTAAACAAATAGACATTCAAGATGAACAAGTCAGTGGAACAAAGAAAGCAAGAAAACTTATCTAACTTTAGTGATTTCACCTTCAAGGTTTGAAAAAATATAAGATGACAAATAACTTTAATCAAAGAAGAGGGAACTCCTAAGCATCATTTTATCAAGCTACAAAGAACTTTGAGGCAAACTTCTTAAGCATGGACAAAGGGCGTGATCGAAACATGGCCTCTTTGGCTAAACCTAATAAGTAATACTTCAAAGAGAGATTCCAAAACAGATTTTAAATAGCAACAAATAGGCAGGGCTAACCATAAAAAATATTTGAAAACTACGATATTAAACCATTCATGGAATAAACAAGCTTAGGGGGTTTAAGGAGCAATCAAGAATTCCTTAAAATGTCCTAGCAGAGGAGAACATCAAGGCAATAGAAGGCAGGAAGGAATAAGGTGCTTCAAACAACATTTCTTAGCCTACACTTTTTTGATCTACTGCAACATAGAAGGATGGACACTATGATAAAGAAGAAAACATGAACAAATTAGAGACACATCCCCATTAACCAAGCTCAGAGATCTTGCAAGAAAGCCTTTATCATCATCCATCAAAGCAAATCATTCACAAGCTCCACAGCACCAAATTGCTCTTCAACCTCAAAAAACCATGTATTGCTCTCAAAAATCATCAAATTCCAACATTTACATTGAAACCCGCATGCTCTATTTATCTAGCAAAGGATGTAAAAAACCCTATATAGGGTTAGGAAAATGTCAAAATCACTCATAAATGTCATTAATGTCCAAGAGACCATGCAAGGCCCAAGGCACAAAATATCCCATGATATAAATGCCAAAATAACTTCTCGCACCTAATTCTAGATTGATTAGCCTCAAAAAACACTAAAATATTATTTTGCAATAAATGAGTTTGTTTTGTTGACTTTTGGCCAAAAACATGCGACACAGCCCATAAGCGCAATGCCACCTCAAGCAGAAAATAGGTCCTGTGGCAGCCACGTTTTGGACCCCTTCCCGATGTCAGAGTTTGCTCCGTGATGGCTCGTTGGAAAGCCTGACTAGTCTAATTTCTAGATCTACCCTTATTTTCTTTATATAGCTCCTTTAACCTATTCAAAGTTTCAAAATCCCAACATTGCTTTGAGTGCAACGCCAGACCTAAAAAGGAGGCAGAATGGTGAAAAATGAGGTGTTTTTTGACCTTTTGATGGGTTAAAAATGCTCAAATTTCTTTGTAATTTTTTGAGAATAGTGTCCTAGTGATGAGAAGTCCAAAAATATATAGTTGTACCTCTGAGGATGCTTGAGGGAAAAGCGTAGCACCAGTGGCACTACGCTTATAGGCCTCCAATTCTCAAAAAACCAAAAATTATCCAAATTCCTTCAAAATTGGTGGATGTGTGTCTCATGGGGTCTGGGAGACCTGTTGAGAAGATTGTGCCGAAACTCCAAGGTTTTAATGACCTTTTTCTTCTTTTGGTGCTTGGATTTCAATGAGGGAATCTTTGAGTTTGGCACAAGCAAGTTTGTTTTTCATTTCATAGTCCTTGGTCATATTTTCTGGAGATCAAGGCCCCTTTTTACCTTCTTAAAATACTTGTGTTCATTCTTATAATACTGAATGATACATTGTGACATGCCAAAGTCTCTCTCTAGCTCCCTAATTTGTGCATCTTTGCTTTGGAGTAGTATTCTAGTGGCCATCTGCTCATCTTCATTATCACTATCAAGGTCAATGAATTAGGGTTCCTGTTTAGTTTACCTACCTCCCTTACCTTTCTTACCCTTTTTCATATTTTTTTTTTCCCTTGTCAAGCTTTTGAGATGATGTAGATGGCAAGGTCCCTTGCCTTTTGGAGGTAATAAACACTATCCTTGGCCCTCTTTGATAGGTCAATGCAAGAGGGGTGATTGTGGTCTTTGTGGTGTCCTTATCATGGCTGTGATCTTCAATTTTATTATCATCCTCTGCACTTTCCTTACTTTCATTTTGTTCATCACCATGACTACTTTCATCTTTGTTTTCTACACTGGCACTATTCTCATTATCACTGAGGGGTTGATTGTGGTCATGCCTATCATGACTATTGTCATGACTGTCATGACTGTCATGAATATTTTCCTCTTTGTTGTCTTGTCCCTCACTGTCTCCCTTATCATCAGCCTCTTTCTCACTGTGGTTTGTTTCATTTGTATCACTACTACCTTTAGTTTCTGCATTGTCTTTACTGTGATCATCTTTGTCATTGTCCTCTTCTTCATTTTATGTTTCTACCTTTTCTTCACTTTCTTCCTCTGCCCCATCTTCATTATCATCATTCCCTTCTTCTTTTTCTTCATCAATTTTTGTCTCTGACTCATCATTTTTCTCTTCTTCCCCATCATCTCTATATTTTTCCTCATTATCTTCCTCTTCCTCACTTTAAACTGATTTAGTGTCACTATTACCCTCACTGCCATCACTTTGTTCATTATTTCCACTCTCATCCTCTTCATTTGATGCATCAAGAGAAGGGGAAGAAGGGAGGTTTCCTTGAGGTGAGGGCACTTGTGTAGATGAGGAGGGAAAGTTTGGTTGATGAGGAGGTTGTGGGCTTGTGAAGACTTCATGGGCTATGAACACATCCCAAGGTGTGCCCTCATGTTCCACCTGATGTAGAACCACCATCTTGATCAAGGAATGGTGAAATAAACTCTACATTTGTTGTGAAGGATTCCTTCTCCGGACAACAGAAGAAATTTTGTCCATACTCCTATAGAGGTAGTAGGGCAAGTTGAGCATCTTGACCCTTGTGAAATGCATGAGGAGTCTGACATGGTAGGAATAAAGCCTGGAGTATCTACCCTCACAGGTGAAGTACTTCATGATAACTTTCATCAAGGGGTAAAATATCAGTTTGAGGTGTGAGAAAGGAGAAATTGCCTTGCAGCCTTCTCTATACCTAGTCTTCACAAATGGCTCATAATAGTTCTTGTCCAATTTGGCCTTCTTAAAGCAATTTTCACGAACAACAAGGATGCCTGCAACATTAGAGATGGCATCTGCTGATAGTTCAAAATCCACCGCTACAATATTCAAATGTTTGTTGTGGAGGTTGAGGACAAACAACCTTGTCAGCTCTGGGTGGTGTTGTACTTGTTTGACCTTCTCATAAAATTGAAAACATCCCATATTCTGGAAATATGAGAGGATCATGGGAGATGAGGTGATAGCCAGTGTGCTCTGGGGTTCAACTCTGTTCACCTTTCCTCCTTTGTGGTTTGGTCCCATAGGCCCTTGGACTCTTTCATTGCAGCTATTGTTTTCTGCCCCTCACATGGTGATGGAAGTTGTTTGTGGACAAACTAGGGTTTGGGGGAGAAAAATGAAAATGGTGGTGAGCGTAACCTCTGTGAATGAGTGATGTAGAGTCTAGTTTAAGGACTAAGTTCTTTGGAGTCTAAGGGGGTTTATCTTCAACATGAATTGTAACCACACTAATTCACTCTCCCTCAAATGACACTTAATTTGTTCATGGAGGCCAAAAACAGAGGTTTACTTTGCATTTAAGACCTAGGGTTTGCACAACTAGGGTTTAATCATTCCATAGCTATCAACATGAAAAAATAGTTGAGAGGAGGAGGAAAAGGGCACCTATTAGGCTTAGCTCCTTTGCAGGCCTTTGGAGGCAAATTGGAGGAGTCTCCTTAACCCCTTGGAAATTTTTTTGCAATTTGAGGGACTTTCTGCATTAGCACATTGCCCTGCCCGAACTATCAGTTTGGCCTATGGGCGCAAAGTCAGCAAGTTGTGCCTTTTCCTGAGTGCAGCGCTGGGCGCATGCAGGCCTATCAGACCTCTTGGTGCAGCGCCGATAGAGGTAAATGGGTTGTCGTGCTCGTGTGGGCATAGCGCCAATGTTCAGAACTAGTGTCGGGTCTCTGTGTTGAGCACAGTATCGACGTTCAGGCCTACTGGTCGGGTCCTAGGCGTGTCAGGCCTGTCTACGCTTAACGCCAGTGGATTCGCGTAGCGCCAAGTTATTTTGAACGGGGAAAATGGGATTAGTGTAGCGCCAAGCTTTGTAATCACAGCACCACCCAATTCGCGTAGCTCCAGTATCCCTTGCCTGGAAAACTACAAAAAAATCAGACTTGTCTCTTGAAGGCTTCTTTTCTCTTGTAATGGAAAAATAAGATGGGAAAAAGACTAAGAAGGCCCTATATATATTTTTAGATTAATAAAGGAAACTCAAAAACCCACTTTGTAAGGTTTTTCAATGTTTTTGTCATTTTCTTCACTAATGTTCCTTTGACCTTTTTGCAGATGGCTTGAAAACCTTTCAAGGCAGCTTTTCTTCTTTTTGTGGTGATGGCTTGCTGAGGAGATGAATATGTCCCCTTTTTATCTGTGAGGGTCTAGGCACTGCTGAACCTCTCTCTTTATTGAGAAACTAAAAAAAAATATGTTTTTTATACCATTTTGAAATCTCTGAGTGTAAGTGATCCAAACATGTGTTTTTCTTACTGTTTTTAATAGTGATTCATTCACTTTGACAAAGACTACAAATTAGGTCTGCCATGTCTTCCCTTGGCCACTTATTATTTTTTCAGGTGCCCATGACTCATTTGTTTTTGTTCCCTTTTGTCACTCTTTGGAGTTTGACAAACTTTAGTCACTCAACAGTGATATCATGCTCAACTTGATTTTCCATTTTGACACTCAACCTTAGTTTTCTTCCTTTGATCATTTGGAGGGTAGTTGATTGTACTTGAAGGCTTGATCTCCCTCACACTGATACTCTTTGAAATTTCCCCCTTTTATGTAGTGAAACCCTTTTACCTTGGCAAACCATGGAGGTCACCTTCTAATATCCTTTGAAAACCTTCTGCCATCCTGCTAGAGGCCCATCATCCTCATTTCACCTGCTTTTCCTATCCTTCCCAAACTTTAGGTTTTAGGGTTGTTAGAGAAAATTAATTAGTGTTGTCTTCTAAGTTCTCTATAACACTTTCAAGTTCATTCATTTTTGTTCAGTTCACCTCACCTTTTTCCCTTCTTCATTTATAATTTCTAAAATCTTCAATTTATGCTTGGTTGTGTTGATGTGGCTTCTGTCCTTGTGGTCTTTTGCATTGGCTTTTTGCCTGGCAACAATGTTTAGCCAATCAGTCCCAAAACCCTGATTCTCTTTGAACATGGGCTTGTTGCCTCTCCTTTGCCGTGGCTATCCTTAGTGATGAGTTGGCCTCTTACTTTACCTCTTTTTCTTTTGATAGCCATCTCAATCATTCCTGTAGAAATGTTTAAGATGGGCAGCTGTCTTTTTGCAGAAGTTGTGCTTTGACCAAGTAGGCCTTCCTTGAAGGAATGTCTGATCCATTTGGACAATCATGTGTTAACCTTGTTCCTCTTTGATTGCAGCCTTTTGGCACAAGAAAAACAAATATTTAGAACACCAAACAATCCTATAACTTATGAAACCCTATATGACCTAGTGGGGGGGCTCCTTGGGCTTGTCTTTGACTGAAAGCTTGACTTGGGGTTTTTAGGTGTAAAACAGAGCTTTTGAAAAACTGATGTATTGAAGATCCAAAATCCAATGTACTTTATGTATCTAAAGAGCCTACAGAGATATTTTTGAGACCATCAGTGCTTAAGGCATCTGGGAGACACAAGAATGAGTGGGTTGGTTGGAGATCCTAGGTGGCAAGTGGAGGGTTAGGCAAGGAAAAACAGAGTGCTAAGGTCATAGGTGGAAAAACATAGTGAAAATGAGTGGTATGAGCTCATGATGGGTCTTCTGGGAGTGGTGGGTTGACCATGACATGATGGGATAATGAAAAAGTGAAAAATTTATCCTAAGGATAATGAAGGCAGTGAGATTTCTAGAACTCACAATATTCATGAATTTTGTTTCTAGAAATCTAGGATAAGCATTTAGTCATCTATAAAAGGTAAAAATTACTGATTGCTAACAGTGGCTCCACTTGGGCACGGCAGCTCCTTTTCAAGAGGTGTCCAAAACTTCATATCTCTAGTTTTATGGAGACCGATGCCTCATCCATTGGGCATATTTTTACTTCTTTTCATTTGTTGATGCTTCTTTGAAGTTGTGATCTCAATAATCTGAAAAACATGATTAGCTCAACTTCATCTCTACCTACCCAACCTACTTTCCTAACATTATTTCTTCCTTGGGTGCACTTGAATTGGAAAACCCTTAACATTCTTTTTATTTTGAAAGAAAAAAAAAACTATCTACTTCTATCTTATTTATTCCAAGAGTTCAGGTTATGCTAATGAACTCTTTTTATTCTCTACCTAGACTAACTAATTGTCAAGATTATGCTGTATGACATACTTCATTCTCTAAGCTATAGACATGAAATTGAAAGCATGGTTTAAATCAGGATTAGGCAATTTGACTTGCCATGGGTTGTGGCATTAGAACAAGCTGCACACAAACATTATTTTTGTACAAACAACACTAGAAAATTAAGGGCTATGATATATCATTTGCTATGCATCCCCATTTTTCTCCTTGGTTCAGTTTTGAGCATGTGGAACCAACATCTTTCATTCCTAATCTATCATTTTGGACAAGTCAAGTTTGAATGATTTGACAAGCTCTCTTTCACTAACTTATCCACACAAAATTAAAAACATGTTTCAGCCATGATTATGCAAGATGACTGAAACAAGACCTTATTTTTGAAACAACAGTGGCATTTAGGCTTGCACACTTTCAGTAGTACTATTTTTTGGGTATGGGGCTATACCACTTTTCAAATCTGCCCTATTTTTCTTTCTTTCTATGTTTTTGTGTTTTTTTTACTTTTATTTTGGATCAGCATTCTAAGACTAAACAACTAGAAATATACTCATAGTACTAGGATTATTTGCGCTTATCTACCCTAATCTAACTTGGAAATTTCTACTATTCTAGGTGATGCAATAGTGTCAGTGCAGCCAATTGAGCAACAACAAAAATAGGTAGATAATCTGACTGCTTGTCAGAGGGAACCATAGTATACCTTGATTATGTGTCTTCAAAATCAAGGCTACCATAGGTGGTCGCAACTTCTGATGTATTTGATTCTTGTAAATAATCCATGCCTGGGAACTTGAGCCAATCAGGACCTCCATGTAATCTACTACAAGATCAACAAAATCATGATGTAAACTTTCTTCTCTTAGGCCTTTCATGACTAGTTGGTTATCTGCATCCCAAACATTAGCTTTGAAAACCTCATCTTCACTCTGGTTGTTGAAATAACAATCATCTTTTGCCTGTAAGTCAAAGGGTAATACAATTTATTCTTCCTTAGGGGAAGGGAGACCTTCCAAAAATTCTTTAGGGGCACAGAAATTGTATGACTGATCTTGTGAATTTAAAAGTTCAATGACAGTGTCATATTTTTCAACCACTATCTCTAGAAAAAATTTCTTAACTTCAAGGTTAATTTTTCTTGACCTTAAAATGATGAAGACAGCTTTTGGGAGATCATAATCAAGTTGAAGATCTAATAACTGATTTGAAATTTCATTACATAGAATTTCTGCCACCAACCATGTCATTTTGTTCAATCAGTCCGAAAAAGGGTCACTGCACCTTTATAACTAGTCTAGAGTCTTCTACCAGTGGAGTCTCTAGGTCTATTAAGATTTGGGGAGTCACCAGGTGGACATACCATGTTGCCATGATGGGAGTGAATGGGATCCAAGGTTGATTTACAAGGGGAGGGTTTGTGAGAGGAGGTGTAGGATGAAGTAGAGTGGTTTGCACAGTGGTGGTATGGATGGGTGTGGTGGAAGTACTTGGACCAGTAAACTGATTCTAAGCATATTTGGGATGGAAATAGCTAAAGTGATGGAGAAGATGAAATTCAAGAGGAGTGGAAGGAGAGGCTTCTCTAATAGAACTCTGCTGCAAATCTATGTGCTTGAGGTTAGTCTAGTCAATCTCACTATGTGACTTGGTTCTGAAAAGGTTCCTTTTGTATGGTGCAAGTCAAATTGGGGATCTTGCAAGGCTATAAGATGTTCAAGGACAAATCTTGCTCTATGAATGGTCCTAACAGTAGTTAAGTTTCCAGTTTTAGAAGTTTGCCACATAATTTTTTCTGGGCCATCAACTATTGTGGGAGGGTTTGGGTCCAGATGAGATCTCGTACTAATCCTTTGTGAAGCCAGATTTCAAAATCAAAATGTAGAGAGCTTGGAATTTTACGAATATTTTCAGAAGGCTGACCTCTCTTAGTGCTTGGTAAACATCACATAGTATGGGACTAGGCTTCTAAACTTCTCACAGCTGATTTGACACAATCCTAGAGAAATCTAATGAGAACTAGTGAAGTAATAGGCCTACTGGAGGCTAGTGGAGTCGCCAGGTAGATATTTTTAGTTGTTTTGAAGATATATGTGTATGTTCCACCACCAAAAACTAACAAAAAACCAATCTAGGAATGTTTTTGGGGTTTTCTGAGTTCTTTTATGTAGCCCTAAGGTTTGTATGAGTGTCCTCTATTTGAGTCAACATTTTTCTAGAATGGTGAAACAACCATATTATACTCTTTGGCTGACAGTTTGAGTTCTCTATGATTTGATAAGGGTTTCTGAAGTCCTAAGGAATACTTAGATTGTCACTGACTCAGAGGTCCCATCATGATCACCATTGTGTTAGTGATAGTGATGAGGTGGTTACAAATCACAGGATACTGTTTGAGAAGCGCTTCTAAATTCTTTTGGGATGTATAAGCTTGTTACTTACTCAGAAGGTCCCACCGTGATCGCCATTATGTTAGTGTGGTGATGAGGTGGAAGATTCACTGGATTTTCTAAGTATAACTGAGGGTCTAATGGGTTTTTAAGAGGTATTCAGGAAACTATATACTCAGAAGTCCCACCGTGATCGCCATTATGTTAGTGTCATGTGCTTTGATAGATTGGTAGACCAAATACATAGGGTAACATCAGAATAGTCTTTGGAGTCCTAGGACCTAGCCTTCTTGGACTCAAGGAGGGCTCTCTCTATTGTTTGCAAAGGAGGTGAACTTTTTTGCTTTATATGGTTGATTTTAGGCTAGTTGTTAAGTGTAGGGTTTGTTGTTTGTTTTGGTTGGGTAAGAAGAACAGGTAAAACAGATGGAGTGAAAGGTATTCAAATCATTGGGTTATGGAGTTTATTAAAGTCATGGATATCTCAACAAAGAGTCAGAGTGCATCACAAGGAAAATCTAGTGTGGTTAATGGATCTTTAAGGCTATGTGTGAAGTGAAATGGACATTAAGTTGGTGAACAAGGTAGGGCAAAGGGAAGTGAAGTATCCTTTGTCAAATACCCATAAATATCAAGGTCTCAAATACTGATAAGCAAAAGATAATAATCATGAGATAGGGAAAACCATCAACTCGATGACAATACTTAGACAAATAGACATTCAAGATGAACAATTCAGTGAAACAAAGAAAGCAAGAAAACTTATTTAACTTTAGTGATTTCACCTTCAAGGTTTGAAAACATATAATATGACAAATAACTTTAATCAAAGAAGATGGAACTCCTAAGCATCATTTGATCAAGCTACAAAGAAATTTGAGGCAAACTTCTCAAGCATGGACAAAGGGCATGATCGAAACATGGCCTCTTTGGCTAAACCTAATAATTAATACTTCAAAGAGAGATTCCAAAACAGAGTTTAAATAACATCAAATATGTAGGGATAACCATAAAAACATATTTGAAAACTACTATATTGAACCATTCATGGAATAAAAAATATTAGGGGGTCTAAGGAGCAATCAAGAATTCCTTAAAATGTCCAAGCAGAGGAAAACATCAAGACAATAGATAGCAGGAAGGAATAAGGTGCTTCAAACAACATTTCTTAGCCTATAATTTTCTGATCTACTGCAACATAGAAGGATGGACACTGTGATAAAAAAGAAAACATGAAAAAATTAGAGACACATCACCATTAACCAAGCTCAGGGATCCTGCAAGCAAGCCTTCATCATCATCAGTCAAAGCAAATCATTCACAAGCTCCACAACACCAACTTGCTCTTCAACCTCAAAAAACCATGTATTGCTCTCAAAACTCATCAAATTCCAACATTTACAATGAAACCCTCATGCTTTATTTATCTATCAAAGGAGGGAAAAAACCCTAGATAGCGTTAGGAAAATGTCAAAATCACTCATAAATGTCATTAATGTCCAAGAGACCATGCAAGGCCCAAGGCACAAAATATCCCATGAAATAAATGCGAAAATAAATTCTTGCACATAATTCTAGAGTGATTTGCCTCCAAAAACACTAAAATATGATTTTGTAATAAATAAGTGTGTTTTTTTTACTTTTGGCCAAAAGCACATTGCACAATCCATAAGCGCAGCACCACCTCAAGCAAAAAATAGGTCCTGTTGCAGCCAAGTTTTGGACCCCTTCCCGATGTCGGATATTTATCCGTGATGGCTCGTTGGAAAGCCTGATGAGTCTATTTTACCGCTCTATACTTGGTTTACTAATAAATCTCCTTTAACCTATTAAAAATTTCAAAATACCAACACTGATCTGAGCGCAGCACCAGACCTGAAAAGGAGGCAGAATGGTGAAAAATGAGGTGTTTTTTGACCTTTTGAGGGGTCAAAAATGCTCCAATTGCTCTGAAATTTTGTGAGAATAGTGTAATAGTGATGAGAAGTCAAAAAATGTAGATATTTCCCTCTGAGGGTGCTTTAGGGAAAAGCGTATTTCCAGTGGCGTTGCGCTTATAGGCCTCCAATTGTCAAAAAAACCAAAAATTATCCAAATTCCTTCAAAATTGGTGGATGTGTGCCTCATGGGTTCTGGGAGATTTGTTGAGAAGCTTGTGCCAAAAATCCAAGGTTTTCATGACCTTTTTATTCTTTCAGTGCTTGGATTTCAAGGAGGGCCTCATTGAGTTTGGCACAAGCAAGTTTGTTTTTCATTGCATAGTGCTTGGTCATCTTTTTCTGGAGATCAAGGCTCCTTTTTACCTTCTTAAAATACATGTGTTCATTATTATAATACTAAATGATATGGTTTTCCATGCCAAAATCTCTCTCCAGCTCCCTAATGTGTGCATCTTTGCTTTGTAGTAGTATTCTAGTGGCCATATCCTCATCTTCATTATCACTGTCAAGGTCAGTGAATTGGGGTTCCTGTTTAGTTTGCCTGCCACCCTTACCTTTCTTACCCTTTTTCATATTTTGTTTGCCCTTGTCAATCTTTTGAGCTGATGTAGATGGCAAGGTCCCTTGCCTTTTGGAGGCAGCAAACACTATCCTTGGCCCTCTTTGATAGGTTAATGCAAGAGGGGTGATTGTGGTCTTTGTGTTGTCCTTATCATGGCTATGATATTCAATTTGACTATCATCTTCTGCACTTTCCTTAATTTCATTTTTTTCATCACCATGATTGCTTTCATCTTTGTTTTCTACACTGGCACTATTCTCATTATCACTGAGGGGTTGATTTTTGTCATGACTGTCATGACTATTTTCCTCTTTGTTGTCTTTTCCCTCACTGTCTCCCTTATCATCTGCCTCTTTTTCACTGTGGTTTGTTTCATTTGTATCACTGTTGCCTTTAGTTTTTTCACTGTCCTTACTGTGATCATATTTGTCATTGTCCTCTTCTTCATTTTCTGTTTATGCCTTTTCTTCACTTTCTTCCTCTGCCCCATCTTCATTATCATCATTCCCTTCTTATTTTTCTTCATCAATTTCTATCTCCGCATCATCATTTTTCTCTTATTCCTCATTATCTCTATCGTTTTCCTCATTATCTTCCTCTTCCTCACTTTGGACTGATTTAGTGTCACTATTACCCTCACTTCCATCACTTTTTTCATTATTTCCACTCTCATCCTCTTCATTTGATGCATCAAGAGAAGGGGAAGAAGGGAGGTTTCCTTGAGGTGAGGGCACTTGTGTAGATGAGGAGGGAAATTTTGGTTGATGAGGAGGTTGTGGGCTTGTGAAGACTTCATGTGCTATGAACACATCCCAAGGTAAGCCCTCTTGTTCCAGCTGATGTGGAACCACCATCTTGATCAAGGAATGGTGAAATAAACTCTGCATTTGTTGTGAAAGATTCCTTCTTTGGACAACAGAAGACATTTTTTCCATACTCCCATAGAGGTAGTAGGGAAAGTTGAGCATCTTGACCCTTGTGAAATGCATGAGGAGTCTGACATGGTAGGAATAAAGCCTAGAGTATCTACCCTCAGAGGTGAAGTACTTCATGATAACTTTCATCAAGGGTGAAAATCTCTGTTTGAGGTGTGAGAAAGGAAAAATTCCCTTGCAGCCTTCTCTGTACCTAGTCTTGACAAATGGCTCATAATAGTTCTTGTCCAATTTGGCCTTCTTAAACCACTTTTCACCAACAACAGGGATGCCTGTAGCATTAGAGATGGCATCTGCTGATAGTTCAAAATACGCCCCTACAAGATTCACCTGTTTGTTGTGGAGGTTCAGGAAAAACAACCTTGTAAGCTCTGGGTGGTGCTGTACTTGTTTGACCTTCTCACAAAATTGAAAACATCCCATATTCTAGAAATATGAGAGGATCATGGGAGATGAGGTGATATCCACTGTGCTCTGGGGTTCAACTCTATTCACCTTTCCTCCTTTGTGGTTTGGTCTCATAGGCCCTTGGACTCTTTCATTGCAGCTATTGTTTTCTGCCCCTGAAATGGTGATGGGAGTTGTTTGTGGACAAACTAGGGTTTGGGGGAGAAAAATGAAAATGGTGGTGAGGGAAACCTCTGTGAATGAGTGATGTGGAGGCTAGTTTAAGAATTGAGTGCTTTGGAGTTCAAGGGGCTTTATCTTGAACATGAATTGTAATCACACTAATTCACTCTCCCTCAAATGACACTCAATTTTTTCATGGAGGCCAAACACATAGGTTTAATTTTCATTTAAAACCTAGGGTTTGCACAACTAGGGTTTAATCATTCCATAGCTATCAAGATGAAAAATTATTTGAGAGGAGGAGGAAAAGGGCACCTACCAGGTTTAGCTCCTTTGTAGTCCTTTGGAGGCAAATTAGAGGAGTCCCCTTAACCCCTTGGCAATTTTTTTGCAATTTGAGGGGCTTTATGCATTAGCGCAGTGCCCTGCCCGAACTGCCAGGTCGAATTTTGGGTGCAACGCCGGCAAGTCGTGCATTTGCCTGAGCGAAGCGCCGGGTGCATGCAGGCCTACCAGGCCTCTGGGTGCAGTGCCGGCAGAGGTAAATGAGTTTTCATGCTCGTGTGGGCACATCGCAAACGTTCAAAACTAGTGTTGGGTCTATGTGTTGAGCGCAGCGTCGACGTTCAGGTCTGTCGGTCGGGTCTTGGGCATGTCAGGCCCATCTACACGTAGCGCGAGTGGATTTACGTGGCGCCACCCCGCATTTTCACTGCACCAAGCTATTTCGAATGGGAAAAAACCAGATTAGTGCAGCACTAGGCTTTGTAAGCGCAACACCACCCGGTTCGCGCAGCGCTAGTAACACTTGCCCGGAAAACGACAAAAAACTCAGACTTGTATCCTGAAGGCTTATTTTCGCTTGCAATGGAAAAATAAAATGGGAAAAAGACTAAGAAGGCCCTTTATATCCTTTTAGATTAATAAATGAAACTCAAAAACCCACTTTATAAGGTTTTTCAATATTTTTGTCATTTTCATCCTTGATATTCCTTTGACCTTTTTGCAGATGGCTTGAAAACCTTTCAAGGCAACTTTTCTTCTTCCTGTGGTGATGGCTTGCTAAGGAGATGAATATGTCCCATTTTTATCTGTGAGGGTCTAGGTACTGCTGAACCTCTCTCTTTATTGAGAAACTAAAAAAAAAAAAGTGTTTTTTATACCCTTTTGAAATCTCTGAGTGTAAGTGATCCAAACATGTGTTTTCCTTACTATTTTTAACATTGATTCATTCACTTTGACAAAGACTACAAATTAGGTCTTCCAAGTCTTCCCTTGGCCACTTCTGATTTTTGCAGGTGCCCATGACTCATTTGTTTTTGTTCCCTTTTGTCACTCTTTGGATTTTGACAACCTTCAGTCACTCAACAGTGATCTCATGCTCAACTTGATTTTCTATTTTGACACTCAACCTTATGTTTTATTTCTTTGATCATTTGGAGTTCAGTTGATTGTACTTGAAGAATTGATCTCCCTCACACTGATAGTCTTTTCAATTTCTCCCTTTGATGTAGTGGAACCCTTTTACCTTGGAAAACCATGGAGGTCACCTTCTGATATCCTTTGAAAACCTTATACCATTGTGCTGGAGGCCCATCATCCTCATTTCACCTACTTTTCCTATCCTTCCCAAACTTTAGGTTTCAGGGCTGTTAGAGAAAATTAATTAGTGTTGTCTTCTAAGTTCTCTATAGCCCTTTCAAGTTCATTCATTTTTGTTCAATTCACCTCACCTTTTTCCCTTCTTCATTTATAATTTATAAAAATCTTCAATTTATGCTTGGTTGTGTCGATGTGGCTTCTGTCCTTCTGGTGTTTTGCATTGGCTTTTTTCTTGGCAACAATGTTTAGCCAATCAGTCCCAAAACCTTGATTCTCTTTGAACATAGGCCTGCTGCCTCTCCTTTGATGTGGTTGTCCTTAGTGATGAGCTAGCCTATTACTTTACCTCTTTTTCCGCTGATAGACATCTCAATCATTCCTGCAGAAATGTTTAAGATGGGAAGCTATCTTGTTGCAGAAGTTGTGATTTGAACAAGTAAGCCTTCCTTGAAGGATTTTATGATCAATTTGGACAATCATGTGTTGACCTTGTTCCTCTTTGATTGCAGCCTCTTGGCACAGAAAAAACAAATATTTAGAACACCAAAACAATCCTATAACCTACGAAACCCTAGATGACCTAGTGGGGAGCCTCCTTGGGCTTGTCTTTGATTGAAAGCTTGACTTCGAGTTTTTAGGTGTAAAACAGAGCTTTTGAAAAACTGATGTATTGAAGATCAAAAATCCAATGTACTTGATTTATCTAAAGAGCCTACAGAGATAGTTTTGAGACCATTAGTGCTTAAGGCATCTGGGAGACACAAGAATGAGTGGGTTGGTTGGTGATCCTAGTTGGCAAGTGGAGGGGTTAGGAAAGGAAAAACAAAGTGCTAAGGTTAGAGGTGGCAAAACATAGTGAAAATGAGTGGTATGAGCCCGTGATGGGTCGTCTGGGAGTGCTGAGTTGACCATGACATGATGGGATAATGAAAAAGTGAAAAAATTATCCTAAGGATAATGAAGACTGTGAGATTTCTAGAACTCACAATATTCATGAATTTTGTTTCTAGAAATCTAGGATAAGCATTTAGCCATCTATCAAAGGAATAAATTACTGATGACTAACAGAAGGGGCCTTGCCTTCATCATCAACAAAACAGCTTGACAAAGGTAAGGAAAATGTTGAAGAGAAAGTCATTGTTTAAAAAGAGGATGAGCATGAAACTGAACAAGAGTTTCAAAAAATTCACCTTGATAGTGAGAATGAGGATGAGGAGAGGATCACAAACATGCTGCTCAAGAGCAAGGATGCTCAGATTAAAGAGCTGCAAGCCAATTCTTGGTAGGGCTAAGAATGTCATAAATTTCCTTGAGGCAGAAAACAAGCAGTTGGAGACAGAGAAGGCCATCACTGAGGTCAGAGCTATCAGAGCTTGGAAAGAGGCTCGAAAAGCCAAGGCTAAGCTATATGAGGGCTTACGAACTCATGATCACATTGAGGATGAGGAAGAACATTTTCCTAGGAAGAGGCCAAGGACAATTGGATTGAAGAAAGCCTTAACCAAAGAAAGAGAGCAAGAGACATCATTGGCAGAGCAGCTCACCCTAAGTGAGCTGCTTCCCATGGAAATCAGTTATGATAGGGAATCTTGGCTAGAGAGAGAAAATGTGCACATAGAGGGTCAACTGGAGAAGGCCAAGAGAGACCTTGACATGCAAAGGAAGATGGCAAAGCATTATGCCATGAGGAATAGAATTGCAAGGGCCAAGCTCAAACGAGCCCTTGCAAAGATTCAACTCCTCAAAGAGGAAAAGGAGAAAGACAAGCTAGATATCCTTTCTGATGTATCCCTTCCAGCTTCCCAAACATGATCAGTAAGTTAAAATCCAATTTTGACACATTTTTGTACTTTTTGACATTTTAACAGTTAGCTAGCAGAAAAAGGGCCAAGCGCGCAGTGCCATTGGTGCTTCGCTCTTTTTTGGGGCACCCAATGGATGAAAAATTTACATTTTAATGATCCTTAGGCCAAGGAAATCGCCCTAAAAAATTTTCAAGTAATTTGGAGCAGAGCTGGTCCCTCAAAAGTGCCAGAAACAAGAAAACAATCACCTTTCTGCCCTCTTTTCAGCACTGGCACTGTGCGCTAAGAATTCTTGGGAGAATGAATTTTTGAGTAGGAAATTGGACACCAAACTAGAAACTAAAAGCATATTTGGAAACTAGAAAGGATATGCTTTCCAATGAGCTATCATGGAGCTCATTTGGACACTGAGACGAGCTCCAAATCTTAGCTGCAGAATAGGTGATTTTTCCAGATTTGGCGTTGCGCCCTTGGCCTGGCGTTGTGCCCTTGAATATTGGCACTGTGCCCTTGGCTTGGTGTTGCGCCCTTGAACGTTGGCACTATGCCCTTGCGGGAAAGTCAAAAAAATACACTTGGAGATATTTTGAAAGTTATTGAGAGGCCTTGAAGTTCAAATGATTCCCAAATTAGCTCAGAGGTTAGCTGAGAAGTTATTTTTTCATTTATGAGTTTGGGATATTTGTGCCTTGGTCCTTGCATGGTCTCATAGGACAAAATGACTTAAATGTGTAATTAATGACATTTTGGAACCTTAGCTAGGGTTTTATTCCTCCTTTGGCAGTTAAATACTGCATGTAAGCCTCATTATTTTTGTTGGTTGTTTTACCGAGATGAATACATAGACTTGGAGTTTTGAAGAAATTGGCTTTGGAGCTTTGTGACTTTTTTGGATTGAATGCCATGGAGAAAGCACTTTCATAGGATCCATGAAATTTTTTGAATGGTGATGTGGTTCTAATCTTGTATTTTTTTCCTTATGTTTTACATATTTTCCATCTTTTCTCTTGCATTAGAACAGAAAGTTTAGGTTAAGACATGTTGTTTAGAGGCACCTTAACTATGTCTGCTTTCTATTGTTTAAATGTTTTCCTCTACTAGGTTTGCTTGGAGAAATTAGGAGTTCCTTATTTTTCCATGTCCATCTAGTTTGTTTCCTTGATATTAAATCATAAGAGTATGGCTAAAGAAGTTTATGCTTTTCCCCGTCCTTTGGTTTTGCTTGAAATGTTGTTCTCAAGGCTTTCTTTGAAGTGTACTAATTAGGGTTTAGGCTAAGGAATTTTATGGTTTGCCTTGTCCTTTAGTCTATCTTGAAATGGTTACTTTGAAGGTCTTTATAGTTTGATTAAGGAATTTAGGAGTTCCCTACTCTTTAATCATTAATTTTGTGTTATCTTGCATGTTTTCTTTCTCTGGAGGTAGATAGCTAGAGAGGTTAGGAGTTCCCTACTCTCTAGGGTTTGCTGGATAGTTGTTTTTAAGTTTACTTGATAAAGCTAGGTCAAAGAAGTTTATGGTGCGCCCTGTCCTTTGATTATTTCTTATGCATGGTGCTCTTAAAATACTTTTCTTGTTATACTATATGTTAAAGGATTCTTAATTTCCCTTTAAACCTACTAAATTCACCATTTAATGTTCGTTTCACTCACCTAAGCTAATAAGATCTGTTTGGATTTGTTAAACTTTCCCTATGAAACACCATTGACCTATTGTAGCACTTTTCAAGACCTTTTGTAGACTCCATAGCCCAATTGTCTGAATCTCTCTCACTCTATCTATTCTGGTTGACAAGCAACCCAACCAAACAAAACAAACAAGAAAACCCTATCATCATAACTAGCCTAAAATCAAAACCCTAAAATCAATCAAGTTACATATTTTACGCAAATATAGAGAGAGCCCTCTCTGAGTCCAGGAAGGCTAGGTACTAGGGCTCCAAAGTTGGTTTGATGTTACCCTTGTTCAATTTGGTCTTGTTGATTTGAAAAATTATAGGGACCTAACATAATGGCAACTCCGCTGGGGAGCTGAGTAAGTAACAAGCTTAGAAATTCCTTAAGAACTCATCAATCCCCTGTCAAACTTAGAAAAAACAAGTGTTAGCCAAGAATGGTATCTGATTTATTCACCATACTAGCACCATGGTGACCATACTGAGAGAACATTTATTGAGAATCTTAGTGTTACATAAAGAGCTCAGAAAACCCAAAAACATCTTTAGATTGGTATTTAGTTGTTGATGGTGGACAACAAGTACATCCTCAAAATAGTAAGCATCATCCACCTGGTGACTCCACTGGTCTTCAGTAGCCCTGTTGACCCCACTATTTCTCACAGAATCCCCTTGGAATGTATCAATCAGCCATAACAATGTAAAGCCCAGTTACATACTGTGTGAACTTAGTACCCTTACAAATAGATCTGTTTTTCAAAACTCTCATAAAATTTCAACCTCTCGGTGTTTTGGGTCTGAAATCTGGCTTCACAAAGAATCAACACCAGATCTCACCCTAACCCAAACCCTCCTACCATATTTTTTGACCCAGAAAGAATATTATGGAAAAATTCCAGGATTGAAGACTCAACTATTGTTAGACCCATTTACAAAGCAAGTTTTGTCCTTGAAAATCTCACAGCCTTGCAAGATACCCAATTTGACTTACACCATAGAAGAAACCTATTCAGAAATAAGTCTCAAAGTGGGATAGACCAGATAAACCTTGAACTTACAGAATTATAGCAGAGTCCTAGTAGAGAAGCCTCTCCTTCCACTCCTCCTAATTTTCAGCTTCTCCAACACTTTGGCTCCTTTCATTTCGAATCTACTCAAAATCAGCCAGCTGGTCCAAATACATCTGCCACCCCCATTCATACATACACTATGCAAACCACTCCACTTCATCCTCCACCTCCACTCATAAAACCTCCTCTTGTAAGTCCTCCTTGGATTCCATTACCTCCCATCATGACAGCATGGTATGCCCCTCTGGTACTACCACAACCTTTACTGCCTATGCCAGAAGACTACCAATCCAAAATCCCTCACTTTAATGGAACTGACCCTGCAACTGCCCAAAATCATGTATACAAGATGAATGATGCTTTTGACTACCAAGAAATAGAAGAGGAGACCATAAAACTGAGAATGTTTGCCCACAGTTTAGGAGGAGAAGCAAAGAAATGGTTCAAGAACTTGACTCCTAATAGCATTCATGAACTCCCTTTCCTTTATCAAACATTAATAAACAAGTGGGAGGCTAAGAAACATCCTCTTCAAATTTTCTTAGAGTATGATAACCTTAAGAGAAATGTTGGGGAAAGTGTCCAAGACTAATACACTAGATTCAATAGTGTTTACAATGCACTCCCTCCTCACATGAAACCTCCACAAGGCCTAGCCCTAGTGAATTTTCCAGATGGATTTGATCCCGACATGGCTTACCAATTGAGAGAAAGAGATCCTCTCCCTTTAGAAGACATGTGAAGGGGAGCAGTAAGTGTAGAAGCCATTCTAATTGCTAAAAGGGCTAGGATGAGAGTGGAAAAGAGGGTTACATACAAAGAAGAATATATGCCCTCCACATTTGATGCTAAAATTGACAGCCTAGTTAGGAAAATGGAAAGGATGATGGAGAGAATCAACTTGAATGAAAGAGAACCCCCTAGGGAAAACCAAACAAATCCTCAAAACAGAAATAGAAACCAAAACTTCAGAAGAGATCCTCCTCAAATCAGACAAAGAGAAAATGACCAACAAATCAGACCTCCTTTCCAAGAGATGAAGAGGAAAGAGAGACTGAAGAGCCAGAAGAAAACCATGTAAATCTAATAGGCTCTGATAGTGAGGATGTTGTTTTTCTCACAGAAAAAGAACAAGGTTTGTTTTCCTCAAACCAAACTGAAAGAAATATGAGGATTCTAAAAAATACAAGATAGGATTTGAAAATGCTATCATGGAGGTTCATAGGCAATATGACCTCCGAAGTAGGAAAAATCAGGACACCCCTAAGAGGAACAAACCAGAAATTTCTGCTACAAAGACCCCTGAAAACATTCTAAAAAAGATAACAGAAATTACCAACATGATGGCTAAGACTCCTTATCAAAACAAAGGCAAAACCAGCCAACATAATGGTGACCAAATCTGCCCTAGTACATCAACTAGTGGCCCTGAAAAAACTGCTCTAACTAACATTCCAAATAAAACTCAACAAGCTAAAGTTGTTGAAAAGAACATGTATGATAAAATTGATGTGAATATACCAGGAACACAAACACCATTCAGTATTGAAGGTGAAATTTCCAAGATCAAAATAGCCATACCCCTTACTGAACCGCTAGCTCAAGATGTATATAGGTCCCAAGTTTTGAAGGCTTTGAACATATAAAATGACACCCACACTGTAAATTTGACTGATGACAAGCCAAAACTGTTGTTTGGACCTGAGGTAGAGGGAAAGTTTCAAGAGGGAGTTGTTCCTCCATTCTATGCCAGTTTAAACATCCATGAAAAAATCCTACACAATGTCGTGCTAGACTCTGGTGCTTCACATAACCTCATGCCAAAGGTAGTGATGGAGAGATTAGGCCTCGAAATAACCAAACCATACAAAGACTTTTACTCTTTCAATTCAACTAGAGTTAAATGTCTGGGTCTAATCAAAGATCTGTGTGTCAACCTGGCACAAATACCAGCAAAGAGCCTATTCATGGACATTGTAGTGGCTGACATTCCCCCAAATTATGGCATGCTCTTATCTAGATCATGGGGATCCAAACTCCAAGGAAACCTCCAGATAGACATGACATATACTACCATTATGTGTAATATTCCCAATTAGCCCAAGCTAATGGGAATATACAATTTTTTTTCATTTTCCTGTTGCATGAATAAATGTGTAAAGGAGGACAATAAAAACTCCTAAAACGGTGAATAAATCAATGCCACATGTGAAAAAAGCTAAATATGGGCTATCTAAATAAACACCCTTATGTGTGAAAGGGATTGAATCATTTGACTAGTTCAACCATGACCAAATCAACAATGATGTCTAGAAGAAGTGATCCTCATTGATGCACAATGCAGTCTTAGTTGGAGGTGGCACATGTGAAAGAAGCTAAATCATTGAGATGGTTTAGGGTTTTGCAAGATCTCAATCTTATAAAAGGAAGAGGAAAACAACATGAGAGGGTTGTTGAATGATATGTTATTTCTGAAGTTTTTTTTTCTGTTTAAACATTTCTTATTCTCCTCGCTATTTAGCAGAGAATAGTGTTGTTTAGCACTGGGTGTTCCTGATTGAGAATCCCACCTCTTTCCTTGAGAGACCTCTTGGAAGAGTATTGCATTTCTTGTCCACTATCAGGCATTTGGCCAAGCAATTCTTCCAACTACAATGCAGATTCTGTTGAGGGTTTGGTTGTCTTTGTAAGCTGCAGCAATTGGAGGCCATATCTACTCAGATCTAGGCCATTCTAGTGCCTCTTTTCAATGGGAAAGTCTTCTATCCCATTGGAAAGAGAGTATTGGATGATTGGAGCACATTTTTCAGATCTTGGCTTGAGGCCAAACATGTTCTAGATTCTACAACACGATTTTCATTCCAGTACTGCGTTATTTGCAAGTGTACAGTTGCAGGGTGTTTTGGCACACTTTTGGAAGAGAGACTTCTAGTGTAGGGGATCTGCCCTTCACTATGAAGATTCATGGATTTCAGATCTATTCCATGTCATATTCAGATCTGATCTAAATACTGTTGTATTTTCTTCAGAATTTCTAAATCATTCTGCAGATCTGCTGCATAAGATCTCAGATCTACTCCATGTACTTCACTTTTTGTTGAAAACCCCAAGGGGCATTTGAAGAGGAACCTATCTAGTGTACAGATCTGATATAGATATAAATTTGTGTACATAGATCTGCTCTAGATATAAAGTGTAATCTATAGCTGTTATCAGCCAATAAAATAACATTTTCAAGCTTATTCAGTCATAATCTATGGTTGCAGCACCTCATTTTTTAGGATTTCTTCATGTAACAGTATTCTATTTCTGTTTTACAACTTGTGGGCCACAATATAAATCTGATTTGCTGATGTAAATGTTAATTTTGAGCCTCCATATTGGCCTCCTGCTCTTACTTTTATGAACTGCGTTATTTCTCTGCAGTATTGCTTAATATTGCTACTTGTTCCCATTTGGGGATATTACAGTGGTATTCAAGAAATAATCTTGGCACAACTTGTAAGAAGCCAATATGTATTTAGAAGAACAAAAGCCTCTTACTGACAGAGAGAAGAGGTATCTTAAAAGAATACAGAAGAAATTTGATTACACAAATGATGACAAAGACAAGGGTAAAGCCCCTGAATCTGGAAGTGATGATGAAGGAAAGGACTTTGCAAAGATCCTTTTGAGAGCCATGCAAGATCTTCCTAGAGAGATCAAAGAGATGAGAATGGACATAATCAAATAATTTCCTAAGAGATTTCATCTTGGAGAAATCTCTGGCATATCTTGCCACTGGAATGATCAACCACTGCGCCAGCCACAGAATTCCCAACGCTCTACCATGCCTACATTTTTGGTTGTGGGAAATGAAGGGTTTCAAGAGAAAGCATCCCTTGAATACTAATTTGAAGAATATGAGTCTTAGAATCAGAGATTCAAAGATCAGCTAATTTTTTAAGAGTTTTGTCACCTCAAAAACAAAATAAGACCAAGGCATCAACATAGAGATGGTGGATTCACTCGGAATCATGATCAACACCACTCTATGGGAACATTATTTCTACCCAATTTTGATGGGTCATCCAAGTGTTCTGCTAGAGCATGGGTAGAAAAACTTGACATCTACTTTTAGTTGAACAAATTCCCTGAGATGGAAGCTATCAAGATTGTAGCGCTGCACTTTCAGGGTGAAGCACATGACTGGTGGTTCCATGGCTTGTCTACATTGGGTCATGCCAATATGACTGCTTATTCTGAGTTCACTAGAAGGGTGGTGGAAATATTTTACAGAAGAGATATAGAGGCATCATTCATGAGCCTTGCAAAGTTAAAGCAATAAGGTAATACAAAGTCTTATATTTCTGAATTTTTGAGATTACCTGTTATGGTTCCTGATTTGTTTGCATCTAGAAGGGTGTACATGTTCATCGATGGTCTTGATGCACGTCTTCATGGGTTGGTAAAGTCTACCAATCCCACTACCTTGAATGACGCGATTGAGAGGGCTAGACACCTTCAATATGCCTTACCAAAAGCAAAGACAAACTTTCAGCATATTGGAACAGGGTCTCCTACAAGCTGCAAAACTGGTCCATTTTGAATATTTTTTATTAGATTTCGTCTAGCGCAGGGGTATTGGGGTGGGTCAAAGCCCCGAAAGCATTGTAATGGGTAAGAGGGTAAACCAGGGGTTCGAAAGCCACGGTTTGCAGACCAGAGGAAAGTCTAGGCTAGATTATTATAAATAGAGGAGCATTTTGTACTGTAAAGGACAAGAATTATAAGCTATTGATGCGAATTGTGGGTTAAGCTATTGGTTTGGGTTTTGGGGAAAGGAATCCTGCTGGCTGTGTGCATGGAGATCCAAGTCCAGCTGTGTGTGGACCCTACTGTTGTGTGCGTAGGTTGGGAATGGAATTGTAAGGAAGAATTGATGAATGAATGAATAAGAAAGATTGATATAGAACTGAATCTGTGAGTAATCTTGTGCGAAGTATTGGTAATTATTGTATTGCGCATTTTCTGTCTTTAAGCTGCGAAGATCTGTGTAAGTGTGTTTCTGGATCTGGATCTATTCTATTCTATTTATGTAATGTTGTGTTACTGTCATAAATTCATATAATTATAGATCTAGCACACGTGGATGCGAATAGAGACTTAATTAACCCTGCGCAGAGTGAGGTAATTTGGGAATTACATGGCTTGGCGCAACTCTGCTTGCCTTACCCATCCTTTCTTAGGGTGCGAAAACCTGGTTCCAGAACCCACCCATACTACTTTGAGTGAGACTTTGACCTGCGCAAGCAGGTCACTGCCGAAAGGGCCAGTAGTATAGGGGTTTGTTGGCAAACCTTGCACACCGAACCTGGGTCAGGACCCCTCGAGCCAACAAATGGTTTCGTTGCCGGCACTAGAAGAAATCTGAGAGACGGATCGAGTAATGACAAGAGAATATTGGAAGCCTGAAAGGAAGGAGATCGAAGACTGGTTCGAAAGGCAGATCCAAATTCGCAGTAAAAGAAAATCGCAGTGAGAAGTTAACAGTGGAAAGGTGGAAAAATAGGTACATCCTTATAGAGAGCTACAAAATATTCTTTATGACATTTTCGATTGAGCTCCAAGAGTGGCTGGCCAGACTTATAGAATTCCAGAAGTGCTGGAAGGACGAACGAGTCACTCAAGTGACCCCAAAGCTGATCCAACAGCTGGAAAATACTGATAACACTATCACGCTCACGGTAGATCACTGACTGGCCAGTGTGCTAGGAGGATTTGTGATCGAATTTTCCATTGATCAGTTCGTCTCATACTCTAAGGCCGAACGACGATTCTTTAAAGGGTTCCAGGGAAAATTTCTGAGGACATTACCATTGTTGATTAAGATATTACTGTGTGAAAAGAGAATTATGTGTAGTCATACTAACTGAATGACCTCGAATCTAGACGTGAGTGTGACGCGCAGTGGTAAATACTATCGGACCAACCTTGACGGAGGGAGATCCACCTATAATCTGTTGCAAGAACCAGCTGCGCAAGATCCCCCAGCTACACTGCCACCTAGGCTGCACAAAGGTAAGAATTCACCCATACCACCACCCCCCCTAAACAGTGATATGGCTGCACACCTAAAACTACCTACCTTCAAGGGCGTAGGAGATGAGGATATAGATAGGTTTTGGTTCATTGTAGACTCCATATGGACTGCGCAGAATGTGACGATTGATACGGTAAAGAGGGTGCATTTGTTGTTGGCATTCGAGGACAGGGCCCTGGACTGGTATATGCGATACATTGCCCAGAACGGGAGCGCATCCATTCAAGATATCAAAGATACTCTAAAGCAACAGTTTCGAAAGCCGAAATCTTATTCCCAGCTGGTAGCGGAAGTAAAGGACTTCAAACAAGGTGCGTCTGAGTCAGTATGGGAGGCTGATCAGCAATTGAAGAAGGAAATCAAGGAGGGATAATTCGAGTATGATGATAGACAGCATACGGAATGGTTCATTGCTATGTTGTTACCCCACCTGCGCATGCCAATGAGTCTGTTGAGTCCCAAACTTGCATTTTTCCTATACACCTTTCTAGACTTTTTCCACTTACCTGGACCTCTTAAGTCATCAACATCATTGCATATTAATCATAAAAGAGCATTTAAAGTGGTTTTTAACTATGTTTTGTGTCTGTTGTTTGAATTAGATTTTTGCTCATTGAGCTGCGGAATCTTGTCACTTTCCGCAGCTGCTTCAACTTTCCGCAGCCATTTTGTTAAAGTCTATATTGCAGGTGTCTTCAGGAAAATCAAGCCACATGGGCAAGTTGGAAATAACATGGATATGGACCGAGTCCTATTGGCTCAGTCGAATTCACCAAAGAAGGCCGTGGTCAAAGGTAGTCAAGCGGTGGTCAACCTAAGAGTCCTACGGTGACAGAACTCCGTTTTTCACCACGTGAAGACTTGCGTGGCTGTTCCTAAGTCTCAGGGGACATATCAACACCTGTGAACTGCTCCATAAGCCGAATCCAACGGCCACCCTCCATAGATTTAATCTTCACGGCAGCCATAATGCTAGATTTCTGAACGTGGTTGTTCACGTGTCTTTTATCAGCGCAGATTGTAGGAAAGTAGTTATGTCATCCTCTATTATAAATAATGCGTTCTCATACGCATAGTAGCTAGCTTTTGTAATGTAATTTTGCTGTAAAGAAAGCCCACTGTGCCGTGACATTATTTCCTTGTTATGACTGCATTTTGAATACATGAGAAGACTTTGTTCATAAGCATAATTCGTGGTTGATAGCTGTTCCCCGAGGATTGTGCAGAGGGCCCCTGTACACGCCGAGGTTTTGTTTATTGTTGTATAGTTTCATGCTTTATTTCCTTACGTTCATTATGCCATAGTTATTCACGTGTATATATTACATCTCTTATGGTATTAATGTTTTATTTCTGTCCATAATTTTTCATGCTTTATACTGCTGTTAACTGATCAGTGTCTTTGTTCCAGATTACAGTAGGCAGCCCGGGCATTTGCACATAGTTTTACAATGACTAATGACATGGAATCAGTCTTGTCCTTCTGCTGATTTATTTTTCTTAGATTTTAATTCCAGCACTGTTTTATTTATTTCAGTTTTGTACATTTGCTTTATTAGTTAGATTAGATATTAAATTACTCATGTCATTATCAGTTACCTCCGAAAGCCATAGCGAGACTAATGGTGAAGGATTGAAGTATGAGTGTGTAGTTTGATATTAGTTTATTTTTCTGCAAGTTAGATATTAAATTGCTCATGTCATTATCAGTTACCTCCGAAAGCCATATCGAGACTAATGGTGAGGGATTGAAGTATGAGTGTGTAGTTTGATATTAGTTTATTTTTCTGCAAGTCGGATATTAAATTGCTCATGTCATTATCAGTTACCTCCGAAAGCCATAGCGAGACTAATGGTGAGGGATTGAAGTATGAGTGTGTAATTTTATATTAGTTTATTTTTCTGCAAATTAGATATCAGATTGCTCAAGTTGTTTATGATTACCTCCGAAAGCCATAGCGAGACTAATGGTGAGGGGTTAGAATATGAGTTGATGTAATTTGATTTTAGCTTTACTTTGCTTGCAATTCTTGGATTTCTTTGAGCACAGTTTCTTTTGTATTTAAACAGCAGCAAGGGTAATGGGTTTCATGATCAATAGTTCACTGTTTGTTTGACTAGTATAGTGGCACATTTTCATTTTCTTTTAGGAATTAATTTTGTCATTGCATGTTTTAAAACCCTTTTGAAGTTTCAAGTTTGGGATATCATTATAAAGGACATCATTTCCTTGAACATTTATATCCATACTTGTCTTTTAGAATTTCCATCTCACATTAGGAAACCAACCAAGATAAAAACCCAAGATAAATTAAAAAAAAAAACCAAAAACGACAAAAAGTAAGAGATAGGTTATCTTGCACATATAGTGCGCCACACTTCGTCAGCTTACGAATCCCGGATTGAAAAATTAATGTAGCAATTTAGAACATACTAAATTGACCAAACATGTTGGCGCCATTGCCGGGGAAGTTTAACTAGGTAGCCAATTTCTTAAAAAAATATATATATAAAAAGAAGGGAAAACTTGATAACTTCTTGAAGTATGCTCTCCTCTTGGACCTAGTGTGATCTGGAGGATCAGAAAAGAGAGTTATTGGTTCAATAATTTCTTAAGTATGCTCTCTTCTTGCACCTAGTGTGACCTGGAAGATCAGAAAGAGAATTATTAGCCCAACTTAAAAATAAATAAAAAATGACATGCATAGAGCAAGAGATTCTAGGGGAAGGTTTATAGCTAGAGCCAAGAGTTCGATTTTCACAACTCCATCTTCTTCAAGGCATAGAAAAGATTCACCACCATCTACCCTTAGCCTTAAGATTCTTGGAATTCAAGGAGCAGCTGAATTAGAGGATTCTCCTACACCATCTACCAAATCTCATTTAGAAGAGGACCCTTTCTTTACTTCTACAGGAGAGTATATTGTAATTAAAGAAGTAGAATCACCTGAAGAAGAAAAGGAAGAGACTCCCTCTCATCCTCCCTTGATAGAAGAACCAGAGGACTTTGAGGACTCTAAAGAAACTATCATGATAGAGGAAATAATAGATGGATTCGGAGGTAGAGGTAGAGGTAGAGGAGGAGGAAATAATGGAGGCAACAATGGTGGAGGTGAAGGTAATAATGGAAGAAATAGGGAAGGAGACAACTTGTTTGGATTCCCTATAGTTGATGAGGAAACTCATACAACGATGAAAAACATCTCACCATCTGTCCTCCCCAACTTTTATGGATTGCGAAGTGAGGATCTTGAAACATTTCTGTTTGAGTTTGAAGTCGTGTGCCGAACCTATGACTATATGGAAGACTCTCAAAAACTCAAACTGTTTCCTTCAACATTGAAGGGAGCCGCTTTGAAATGGTTCATGGGATTAGCCACCCAATCTATTAGGACTTGGAATGATATGAAACAAAAATTTTTGGATAGATACTTGGACTATTCCATGCCCACCAATCACAAGGATGAGGTATTCAAAATGGTGCAAAAAGAAGATGAAAATTTGGAGGATTTACTTGAAAGATTTCAATACAACTTAAAAAGAGCAAAGATGAGCAACTTAGATGATGAAAATTTGAAAGCCCTTATATTAAAAGCCATCAGAGATGAATGGATAGATATTTTAAACATGATGGGGAAAGGAGACATTTCTCAACTTCCACTTCGTGACATAACAGAACTATGTGTCCATCTCTCAAGGGGAAAATCTAAAACGGGAAAAGGTCCTAGAGATCCTTCTCTTATCAGGGCAAACAAATCTGCAACTGGATCAGTAAGTAGGGCAGAGATTGGAAATATGCTTGATGAATTCAAAACTGATATCTTAGGGAGCCTTAGTGAACAACTAGACACCCTTAAAATTCAAAACAAGCACAAAGCAGAAACCGATGCTCTAGCCATCTTTTGTCCGAAATGTAGGAAGAAACATGCTTTAATGGAATGTCCCTTGGATGCAAAAGTTGTAGAAACATGTATGATTTGCTCAGAGAATCATGAGACCAAGGATTGTCCTTCAATTCCTGGACTCAAAGTTGTCTTTCAAGAAGATCCAATTTCAGTAGAATCTCTCTGTTTTGTTGCAAGAAGACCTTGTCAGGGGCAACAAACTCAAGGGTTTAACAACCCTATGAATTCTCAACCCCCACCAAATTAGAATCCTTGGCAACAACCTTGGCCCCAACCTCAAAATTCATATCAGTCATGGGTACAAGGTATGCAAAATCCTTATGGGAGATTTTCTCAATTTTATCAATATCCTCCATCTTTTCAAAATCAATAAGCTCCACAACTTCCAAACCCAAATCTACAACTTCCATTTCCATTTCCACAACAAAAACCTTCTCAACAAAATCCAAATTCTCAACTCATGCTTCCATTCCAACAAAAGACAAATCAACTTCCAGCTCAGCCATTGCCAAATCCTAACAATAAAAATCCTCAGAATACTTACATGATAGAAGGACAACAATTTCCTACCTATATGATTGTTCCTCTCAATGATGTACAACTCAGGTCTGGTAGAGTTTTAGAAAAACATTTTATAGATGTCCAAGAGCAAGATACCTCTAAGGAGGACTATCTTAAAGTCAATAAGGGTTCTGAGGAAGCATCTCTTCAAAACTCAAACATTCAAAAAGAGAAAGAAAATTTATCCCCTACAACTCCTATAGTTGAGCAACCTGCATCTTCATCCACACCTCCTTTCCCTGAAAGATTACAAATTGATAAAGGGGTGGAAAAACAAATCTTGTTGCCTAACTATGATTTTCTAGATGAATTAAAGAATGTTTGTATCAAGATTCCCTTGCTACAAGCCATTAGAGAGATTCCTATTCTAGCAAAAACAATAAAGGAGTTGAGTCTCAAAAGACCGGGAAGGAAACTAAGAGATACAAGAAGAATCCACCTGGTAGGAAAAATTGCAGATATCATGATGGGAAAAATTACCATGCAGAAGTATGTAGATCCAGGTAGTCCAATTTTCAAGACACATATAAATGGGATAGAAATTCCAAACACATTTATTGACTTAGGGGCTGCTATCAACATTATGAGTAGACAGATTATGGAACAGCTAAAACTTCCTAATCTTCTTTTTACACCTACTTTACTGCAACTTGCAGATCGATCAATTATCAAACCAGATGGTGTATTAGAAGATATTTCAGTCTCCTTAGATTCTTGGGAATATCCAGTAGATTTTATGATTTTAACTCCCAAGAGTAATCTAGGAGGGAACCCACTTATCTTAGGAAGACCTTGGCTAGCCACAGCTGATGCTTTCATTAGTTGTAGATCTGGGGATATGTACATTTCTAATGGTAATTCCACAAAGAAATTCAATTTGTATCCTCCAGCAAAAGCAATCACAGAAGTAGGAGACAATGAATGGGTTGATGATGAGGACACTATACAACCTGTCTTTACCATTTCTAAAATTAGTGAGGATAGTCAAATTCCGAACACATTAGAAAATTTTGAGACATCTTCAGAATATGACCCCACACAATTTCAGTTGGAATCTGACATTGAATATTTATCATCAAGACAAATGTCTCTTTACTCTATGGAAGAGTTCGGTAGTTCTACCATTGATATTTTTCCAGGAAAAACATTAAATATCAACAAAAATTTGGAAAAGTCACAACAGGAGGAACTAACCAAAATCTTGCAAAAACATTCTACTGCATTTGCATGGGAGTATACTGACATGAAAGGTATTGATCCTAAGACTTGCATCCATCATATCTATATTGAGGAAAACAGTAGACCAATCAGACAACCTCGAAGAAGGATGAATCCAAATCTTAGGGAGATAGTGAAAGAAGAGCTCCAAAAACTACTCAATGTAAACTTCATTTATCCAATTTCAGATAGCCGATGGGTTTCTCCTTTGGTTATAGTACCTAAAAGAATGGTAAATGGAGGGTATGCATTGATTACAGGGAATTGAACAAAGCAACTTTGAAGGATCACTTTCCTTTGCCCTTTATCGATCAGGTATTAGATACATTAGCAGGCAAAAAGTAATTTTCATTTTTGGATGGTTTTAGTGGCTATAATCAAATTCAGGTAGCACCTGAAGATCAAGATAAGACCACATTTACCTGTCCATGGGGGACTTTTTCCTATCGAGTGCTTTTTTTTGGGTTATGTAATGCACCTGCAACATTCCAAAGAGCAGTACTAGGAATTTTTTCTGATCTAATCCATGATTGTGTAGAGGTTTATATGGATGATTTTACAGTTTATGGTAATTCATTTGAAGAGGCATTAGAAATTTGGAAAAATTTCTTATAAGATGTAAAGAAACAAACCTTTCATTAAGCCATGAAAAATTCTTTATGATGTTTACTGAAGGGATTGTTTTAGGACATCATATTTCAGGAGATGGGATTAAGGTTGATAGATCAAAATTTGAAGTCATCTCCAAGTTACCTATTCCAAATTTTCAAAGAGATGTTAGAAGTTTTCTCGGATTTACTGGTTACTATAGAAGATTTATAGAAAACTTCACTAAAATAGCATCTCCACTCTTCAAATTGCTTACAAAAGACTGTGAATTTAAATGGGATCCTGATTGTCAATCGGCCTTTGAAACTTTGAAAACAAGAATATCTGAAGCACCTATCTTGAGAGGACCAAATTGGAAACTCCCTTTCCATATTTCTACGGATGCTTCAGATACAGCTCTAGGAGCTGTGTTGGGTCAAAAAGATTTAGTTCCTTATGCCATTTATTATACCATTAAAAATTTGACTCCCACAGAGTTGAATTATACTGTGACTGAAAAAGAGTTTTTAGCTGTTGTTCATGCAATTAATAAGTTTAGACATTACATAACAGGCTATGAAACTTTTATTCATACTGACCATTCTGCAATTAGATATTTAATGAATAAACCTGTTACTAATGGCAGAGTGACAAGATGGCTTTTACTTTTGCGAGAATTCAATATTACTGTGTTGGATAGACCAGGAAAACAGAATACAGTAGCTGATTTCTTGTCTAGGATTCAGAATACTAAAGAAGATTCTCCTGTAGAAGATAAATTTCCTGATGAATACTTGTTTGCAGTAACTATTAAGACCCCTTGGTATGCGGATATTGCTAACTATTTGGTTACAGGGAAACTACCTTCACATTTATTTCCAAGAGAAAAACGAAAAATTATTCAGGAGAGTTCAAAATATTCATGGATTTTCTAACGAATTGTTTAAAACAGGGCCAGATCTTGTGATCAGAAGATGTGTCAGGGAGGATGAAATGCATGATATCCTCAAGGCATGTCATGATGAACCATGCGGCGGACACTTTGCTGAAAAAAGGACAGCCTATAAAATCCTCTCTTTAGGATATTGTTGGCCTTCCCTCTTCAAAGATGCAAAACAATATGTCAAAAGGTGTGATAGCTGCCAAAGAGTAGGGAAACCTACCCTTTCAAATGAAATGCCATTGCAACTACAGGTACTCATCGAACCCTTTGAAAAATGGGCTTTAGATTTCATTGGACCTATTAATCCACCATCTAAGCAAAATAAGTATATATTGGTTTGTACTGATTATGTTACTAAATGGGTGGAAGCCAAAGCATTAGTGTTTGCTACTGAAAATTCAGTTGTTAATTTTCTTTATGAGGATATTTTTACTCGCTTTGGTGTTCCAAGAGAAATTGTGACAGATCAGGGAAGCCAATTCACATCCAACCTGGTGGAGAAGCCGATGGAAGAATACAAAATCAAGCACAGAAGATATACTCCTTACCATCCGCAAGAAAATGGTCAAGTGGAGTCTACAAACAAAGTTCTCGAAAGTATCATCACCAAAACTGTTCATCTACACAGAAGAGATTGGGCAGAAAGGCTTCCTGAAGCCTTGTGGGCCTACAGAACTACATGGAGAAATACAACAAGACATTCTCCCTATGAACTTGTTTATGGGAAAGAAGTCTTGCTCCCCATTGAGTTCCAAGTCAAGACCTTCAAGATAGCAGTTCAGTTGGGGATGGACTTATCAGAAGCCCAAGAGCATAGAATGGAGCAGTTGAATGAGCTAGATGAGATCAGACAAGAAGCAATTCTAAGAACTGATCTAGTTCAATATCAAAGAGCTAAATGGCATGACAAATACATCAAAGAGAAGAAGTTTCAAGAAGGAGATTGGGCATTGCTATTTGATTCCAAGTTTAAATATTTTAAAGGAAAATTTCAGACTCATTGGCTTGGGCCATATGAGATCGACAAGATCTTTAGCAATGGAGCGGTAAGAATCAAGACCATTGATGAATCTCAAACTCCTCTTATTGTGAATGGCCACAGATTAAAGATCTATCATAAGCCACTCTCAAAAGAGGAATTTGTCAAAATGTTTCAAGATAATTCTGCAATAAGGCTGGTGAAGAAGAATCCTTCTTCTCCACCAGCCTAGCCTTTGTTCTTTTCAGTTTCATTAAAAAATAAATAAAAATCGTATAAGCCTGAAAACCAATCACTGATTGGCAGTCTTATACAGAAAATGTAGGGTGAAAATCAGGAACACCTGACACCCTATATTTTCCAAAAAAATTCTCTCTCTCTCTCATTTCACAAGTTTTATGACAACCCACTCCATTTCACTCCATTTCATTCCACTCCACTTCATTTCATTTCACTCCATTTCATCTATTTCATTTCATTTCACCGATAAAATTTTTATTTCATGACCATTTTCATTCAGTCAGTTATCATCTATCCATCTCCATTCACCCAAATAATTGTTGTGTCAGTTTCCGCAGCTGACACCAGTTTCCGTAGCCAGAAGCAGTTTCTGCAGCCACCACTCTGTTTTTCAAAAAAAATTATAGTCAGATGTTAGTTCAACAATCATAAAATCAAATGCAGGTATGAGGACATATTTTGAAGACATGAGGCATTCAAAAGCATCAACGAGGAGCAACTGATTGAAGACTAATGAAAAATGGCAAGAATTCCAAGGTATGAGTAGAAATTTATTTCAAATGGAATTCAAGCACATTTTTACATAGTTATAAACCATAGCTCCATTATATGCAATGATTGCGTTGATAACTCCATAATCGTTCCACAATCTCTATACGATTCCCCCACAATCCTTGCATTCATTTTTAAACGGCCTCATAATCAAGCCTCCGGTCTTCACTCGTGTTCGGCTATACTTTGATACTCCACCTGTAATTATGGAACGTGGTTGATTTGACTACGGCTTCTCTCAGCCACACAAAATCTGCAGCCGTTTCATAAACGTGCTTGCGTCTACTCTGCAGCCACCCAATTTTAAATACTGCCAGATGCATTTTACTCCCCCTACTGTTTTATTGACCTCACGGCTGCATTTCCACCGTGCTCACATAAGCCTTCACCCCATTCTGTTCTCTGCTCCGCTTCATTCCGTGTACCTATTCTCTGATATCCGATTACAGTCACTGGTCTCCTTCATAAACCTTATTCATTTTCGCTAATTCAGCCGTCTTACCTCCGCTAAACCCTCCTCACGCAGACGAGTTTTAAAGAACAAAAGGAAGGATGGGTCGGTTGTTGAGGACAGAACCAGAGGGACCCAAATTTATGGAAGGATACCCGCAAGTCAAAGACATATTGAAAAAGGCAAAATGGCTTCGGTTTATTCAAAAGTTTAAAGGCTACAATAAGGAGGTAACAAAAGCTTTTGCGAGGTCTTTCAACGGTCTAGAGGTGGAAATTTGGGACCTCAAATTTACAGTGACTGAGGCATCCATAGCAGCTGCTACAGAACTCCCTCAAGAAGGTGAACGCTGGTTCAAGAACAAGAGCATTGGCGAGGAAGCCTGGAGAGTGATCCTACGTAACCCAGGTATGGATGTCACCATTTTCAAAAAGGGAATTCCTGTCCATGCTTTAAAAGAAGAGTGGGCCAGTTTACTGTTGGTTATTCAAAATTTTATCACTTGTGAGGGACGTTTTGGATCAATGTACATGTATCATACCCGACTGTTGATGAATTTCCTAGACAACCAGACCCTCAATCTGCCATAATTTTTACTAAACAGTTTGAAAAATATGTCTGTAACCATCCAAAAGCATCTGGGGGACGTAGAACCACATTTGTATCACCATGGTCTCATGAAAATCTTGATAGAAAAACAATTAAAAGGGAAAAAGGACACCTGGGAGCAGTTTTTAATTAGAAATTTCTTTGAAGAACCCCAAGAAACCCCTGAAGGTAGTACATCAAAAAGAAGTAGAAGAAAGAGAACAAATGATAAAACTCAAAGCACTCCTACTAACACAGTTGAAAGAACTAGTAGAGAAGAAAGACTGTCAAAAAGGAAGAAGGAAAAGACTAAGGATAAAAAGCCAACAAAATCAAAAGAGAAAAGAAGCATTGAGGCTGCGCATCAAACCCCTTCCTCAGAAGAAGACCATCAAGTATTGTCTGAGAGACTAATTCACCTTCAAGAACAGTCAACCATGGCCAAAAAGAAAGGAAAATAAAAACAGAAGGAAAAAGATAGTAGTCCACAGCATGTAAGAAGAAGCAGCAAGCTTAAAGGAAAGTGGAGGAAAGCACAAACAAAAGGACCCCATTTTATTGATTTGGGAGAAGGAACACCTGAACAAACTCCAGCTGGCCGTAGTCCACCTCATTCTCAGCCAAACGTTGAAACTAGTCCTCAAGATGTTGACATGAGTCCTTTTCGGCCAGATTTTGAAGTCAATTCTCCTCCACAACATTTTGGGGATAGGCCAACGAAAACGACACCCGAGATAGATCCAAAGCAGCAAGAGGTGTATGATTACATAGAATCCTTAGAAAGAACAGCCACGGGTCCCAGCACTTCATCCACTCAGCCTCACACAGCACAAGAAGCTCTAGTCCAATCATTGAAACAAGAAGTCTTTGAGTTGGAGGTTCTAAATCGACATATTAAAAATGAAAATGAAGCATTAAAGGAGCAAAGAAGATTGGACAAGATCATTCATGACAACACTATGCTACATCTGGGACTGTGGCACAAAAAGAACAGGAAATTGAAGAAGAAATGCAAGAAGATAAGTAGAGCACTGATTAATCTCAAATTCAGATGCTTGATGAAGAAGCCCAGGATGTTAGCAAAACCAAGAAAGAAGAGAAGAGGACTGGATGTACTGACAGAGGTATCAGAGCATATGAATTGAAGGAGGATGATAAAAATCTTGGTTGCATGGGGACATGCAACACCTTCACAGTGGGGGTATGTTGAGTCCCAAACTTGCATTTTTCCTATACACCTTTCTAGACTTTTTCCATTTACCTGGACCTCTTAAGTCATCAACATCATTGCATATTAATCATAAAAGAGCATTTAAAGTGGTTTTTAACTATGTTTTGTGTCTGCTGTTTGAATTAGATTTTTGCTCATTGAGCTGCGGAATCTTGTCACTTTCCGCAGCTTCTTCAACTTTCCGCAACCATTTTGTTAAAGTCTATATTGCAGGTGTCTTCAGGCAAATCGAGCCACATGGGCAAGTTGGAAATAACATGGATATGGACCGAGTCCTATTGGCTCAGTCGAATTCACCAAAGAAGGTCGTGGTCAAAGGTAGTCAAACGGTGGTCAACCTAAGAGTCCTACGGTGACAAAACTCCGTTTTTCACCACGTGAAGACTTGCGTGGCCGTTCCTAAGTCTCAGGGGACATATCAACACCTGTGAACTGCTCCATAAGCCGAATTCAATGGCCACTCTCCATAGATTTAATCTTCACGGCAACCATAATGCTAGATTTCTGGACGTGGTCGTTCACGTGTCTTTTATCAGCGCAGTTTGTAGGAAAGTAGCTATGTCATCCTCTGTTATAAATAATGCATTCTCATACGCATAATAGTTAGCTTTTGTAATGTAATTTTGGCTGTCAAGAAAGCCCACTGTGCCGTGACATTATTTCCTTGTTATGACTGCGTTTTGAATACATGAGAAGACTTTGTTCATAAGCATAATTCGTGTTTGATAGCTATTCCCCGAGGATTGTGCAGAGGGCCCCTGCACACGCCGAGGTTTTGTTTATTGCTGTATAGTTTCATGCTTTATTTCCTTATGTTCATTATGCCATAAGTTATTCACGTGTATATATTACATCTCTTATGGTATTAACGTTTTATTTCTATTCATAATTTTTCATGCTTTATACTGCTGTTAACTGATCAGTGTCTTTGTTCCAGATTACAATAGGCAGCCCGGGCATTTGCACATAGTTTTACAATGACTAATGACATGGAATTAGTCTTGTCCTTTTGCTGATTTATTTTTCTTAGCTTTTAATTCCAGCACTGTTTTATTTATTTCAGTTTTGTACATTTGCTTTACTAGTTAGATTAGATATTAAATTACTCATGTCATTTTCAGTTACCTCCAAAAGCCATAGCGAGACTAATGGTGAGGGATTGAAGTATGAGTGTGTAGTTTGATATTAGTTTATTTTTCTGCAAGTTAGATATTAAATTACTCATGTCATTTTCAGTTACCTCCGAAAGCCATAGCGAGATTAATGGTGAGGGATTGAAGTATGAGTGTGTAGTTTGATATTAGTTTATTTTTCTGCAAGTTAGATATTAAATTGCTCATGTCATTATCAGTTACCTCCGAAAGCCATAGCGAGACTAATGGTGAGGGATTGAAGTATGAGTGTGTAATTTTATATTAGTTTATTTCTCTGTAAATTAGATATCAGATTGCTCAAGTTGTTTATGATTACCTCCGAAAGCCATAGCGAGACTAATGGTGAGGGGTCAGAATATGAGTTGATGTAATTTGATTTTAGCATTACTTTGCTTGCAATTCTTGGATTTCTTTGAGCACAGTTTCTTTTGTATTTAAACAGCAGCAAGGGTAATGGGTTTCATGATCAATAGGTCACTGTTTGTTTGACTAGTATAGTGGCACATTTTCATTTTCTTTTAGGAATTAATTTTGTCATTGCATGTTTTAAAACCCTTTTGAAGTTTCAAGTTTGGGAAATCATTATAAAGGACATCATTGCCTTGAACATTTATATCCATACTTGTCTTTTAGAATTTCCATCTCACATTAGGAAACCAACCAAGATAAAAACCCAAGATAAATAAATAAAAAAACCAAAAACGACAAAAAGTAAGAGATAGGTTATCTTGCACATATAGTGCGCCACACTTCGTCATCTTACGAATCCCGGATTGACAAATTAATGTAGCAATTTAGGACATACTAAATTAACCAAACAGAGTCATTAGACCTTTGAGTCATAGGAGAAAGCTATGGAAGTCGCTATGAAACTAGAAGCTTCACCCCGAGAGGATACGACGGCAGGGGTACAACAAATCCAGGAACAACTTGGGGCTATGCATATGGAAATATAGAACCCGCGAAAGGAGTGAGGAAGGGATGGCTACGCAGATCTTTGGTGCATACGATGTCAGGTGTCTGGCCATACGAAGGATCAGTGCCCCCTACTAACAGAGTACATGCAAGCGGGAGGACCTAGTCTGGTATGCCCAGGAGCAAGTAGGGAACCCATCCTATCACGACCAGGGTCAAGCGGACCTGCACTATGGTGTGACAACTGTCGGGTAGCAGGACTACATGATACAAACCATCGCCCTCAGTTGGGTGAATATGTCCCAAAAATAAAGCAACAATGGTGCAGATTCTGCTGATCGGTGGGACACGATGAGCAGAATTGTCGTACTTACGACTTGATGATGGATCGTGGGAACTTTTATAGGGTACAATCAGACCCTGCATCGCTGAGAATTTATGTGCACTTTGGGGGATCACCAGCCAGAGGCAGAGGAGGTTGGGGAGGAAGCGCAGGATGAGGACGTGGGCAGCTAATATGCTATAACTGCGGGGAAATAGGACACTTCGCCAGAGAATGCCAAAATCCCACCAAGACATCGTGCAAGTATTATAGGCAGCTAGACCATGTGGTGGAGGATTGCCCAATTTTAATAGCCAAGATGCAGGAAAAACAGCCCACCCCTACGCAGAACGTGCAAAGAGTTAAAACCGAGGTAAGGAATGCAGATTTGAGTGTAAAATTCATGACACGCAGTGGGGTGGTCACCCAGGGAGAAAAGGAGGAGCTTGCCTCTTTGGAAGGAGTGAATTTCAAAGAACAAGCACCACTGGCAGCCCCCGCACAGCTGCTGACGCACCTCCAGATAGAGGACGGAGTTGAGCCCTTTTTGAAGGCATGTCTGAAGCTGCTACGAAACCCACAGGCCATAGGAAATCTCCAAGCACTACTGAATACCTACGCATCTTGGCCCAATTTGATCCCTGGGACCAAGGATGTACACAAACTATACAGCTATAAGAAATGCACTGGAAGAGAAATTCGGTTGACCGTGCAGACTGGTGACTACGAGATGCATCAGGTTATCTTAGATCTTGGATTAGATGCCAATGTATTACCAAAGCAGACGTGGCAATGAATGGGAGAGCCTAAATTAGAATGGTCCACCATCCAACTACAAATGGCAAATCAAAAAAAAATCATTCCTCTAGGTAGGCTACCAAAAGTAATGGTTGATATCGCGGGGGTAAGGGTCCTAGCTGACTTTGAAGTGATAGAAATTGTGGAAGATGCAGATCCCTACCCCGCGCTCCTTGGACTAGACTAGGCTATAGACATGGGGGGTGTCATCAATCTCAAAAAGCGCAGCATGGTGTTTGAAAACAAAGGTGCGCGCGTCATAGTGCCACTAGATCCAGCAGAAGGCGCGCGGTATACAGAGCCAACCTATGAGGAGGAAGAAATAGATCACATTTATAAATTGACTACGTGGGATGAAGATCAGGTTAACCCCATGGACGAAGGAGTGCTCTGCCGGGAAAAGGACAGTGAATGTTTTTCTGACTCTGATGAGGAACTAGAAAACTGGCAAGGTCGGTTGCACGAGGTTTCGACGCTACGATGTCTTCGGACCATTAACCCTGCGTGGAGCACCTGCGCGAGGGCCGGTATTCCTAACTCAGGAGAAGTATTGGAGTAGGATGATCCTACACTTAGGGACCCTAGTTGCCAGAAGAGCTCTGAGGTCAGTCGTCCTATGCATATACTTGCTGACATACAAAACTAAAGGGTGTGATTGAACCCTGCTCGGACAGGCTCACCTTGTTGGGTGTGGAGCCTGGTTATCTTGTTTACTTTATATCCCAGCATTGGACCCCTGTACCTTAAATGGGGCGGAAACGCCACCCGTAATTAATCACTACCGTGGGGGGTCCAGGGGGGGCAGCAGCGACTTTATGGAGTCCCCCCTGGCGGGGGGTTTCGGGGGCAGTGCCCCCGAAGCTAAAAACAAATGTAAAATTGCCTTGTAAAAGTATAGTAATTTCTAGTCAATCTGGGCCGTTCATTAGGCTAATGATCTGACGGTAGAAGTTATGTTTAGTTTAAGGTTTTTTGCCCTAGAAGGCAACCCCTCTCTTTGTATGAGGGTATTGTATTGCGGCTGTGTATTATAGGTGTGTTCTCTAAGCAGGAAATAGATACGGAGACTGTGAGAGAGAACAAAGGATATTACAGCAGATCTGCTGTAGGTTTTGTCTCTTCATTTTGCTAGATAATAGAAAGGAAGGACTGGCTGTTCGGGGTGGACGTAGCCCAAACTGGGTGAACCACGTATATCTGTGTCTCTATGGTTTTATGTGTTTTGTGTGCTTGTATTTTCCGCATATTTTATGTGTTGCATTGCTCCATAATATATAATTTTCTAGCAACTGGTATCAGAGCCCAGGAAGGAACATTGGGTGATAAACTTGTAGGAAAGAAAGGGTTCCCTAGATTGGAGGTGGGAAGGAAGCAGAGGATGGTAAGTTTAGGGATTAGAGAAATTTGCGAAACCAAAACTTCCCCTTGTCTGAATATATACAGATGGAAGGTCCTCTTAGTATCAGAGTCTCCTTTCTACCATTGAGCGGAAAAACATATGACATGACGGATGCGAAATAATGCATTCTCGATAAGAAGCCACTCGGAACGGTACGGATTATTTTGCCGCGGCGTCGATCCCGCCTTCCAATATTGAGAAACAACAACAGAGGGTTTGATGCAGACGTTAGCGAAACTATATGAAAAACCCTTGGCCTCAAACAAGGTATTTCTTATGAAACAACTATTTAATATGAAGATGTCGGAAGGTGGATCTATTGTAGACCATTTAAATTAATTTAATACAGTTACCAGTCAGTTAAGTTCTGTAGGGGTAAACTTTGATGATGAATTTAGAGCTTTTTTATTCTTGTGCTCATTACCAGAAAGCTGGAATGGTTTAGTTATGGCCATTAGTAACTCTGTCTCTAGATCTAGTACTTTAAATTTTGATGATGTTGTTAGTGCTATCCTTAGCGAGGAAATGCGACGGAAAGCTCCGGTGAGACATCGGGTAATGCTTTGAGTGCAGAGTCTAGGGGAAGAAGAATGGAAAGAGGAAAGAGCTCGAGATATCGCAGTAAATCAAGAAAAGCAAAATCAGATGGATGGGGATAGTGTCTTTGAAATGCGGAAAGAAAGGACACAAGAAAGGCTGTAGATCTCGAAGGAAAACAGGAAACAGCGCATGAAAACAATCATGAAGAAAATGTGACGTGGAATGATGCATTCAGATGCTGCAATTCTTACCAGAGAAAATGTTACTGATTCTTGAGTTGTAGATTCAGGGACCTCATTCCATGCCACACCTGATAAGAAATATTTTCATGACTATGTTCAAGGAGATTTTTGACAAGTCCATTTGGGTGATGATAAACCATATAAAATTGTTGGAATGGGTAAGGTTATTGTAAAACAACAGAATGGAAACCGATGGATATTAAAGGAGGTAAGGCATGTTCCAGATCTGAAGAAAAATATGATTTCAACAAGGTAGTTAGGCATTCAAGGTTGTGTGAAAAATTTCACAAATAAAACCTGGAAGGTCACCAAAGGAGCCATGGTAATAGCAAAAGGCGAAAAGGTTGGTACATTGTATTTATGAAATGGTATTTCTAACTCTGTTAATGCTTTAGCTTCCAAAGGAGTAGATGCATCATTATGGCATCATAGGCTCGGACACATGAGTGAGAAGGGGATGAAGATTCTTCACTCAAGAAATTTGTTGCCAGGTTTGAAGAATGTTGATTTGGATTTCTGTGAAAATTGCATTTATGGAAAACAAAAGAGAGTCATATTTCTCAGAGTTGGGAAAGAAAAGAAGAGCGAAAAAATGGAGCTTGTGCATACAGATGTATGGGGACCTGCTTAGGTATCATCTCTCGGTGGCTCTCGCTATTATGTTACGTTTATTGATGATGCTGTTAGCCACCAATAAAATTTGTCATATCAAATGGTGGCTAAAACGTTTTTGGAGCCTTCAAGGAACAAATTTTATTGCAAAAATTTGTTATCTCTTGAAGAATCATGAAGACATCATGCCCTCTGTTCAGATCTTCACTGCCGTTTCCATTTCTAACTCAGAAATTCTACTGATTTCATAGAGAAAATACTACTGCAAAACACCATTTTTCCTTCCTTCCACCTCAAAACTAACCTTCATTTTACCTTCTCTTTTTTCATAAAATTCCTCCATTTTCCATGTGTTCCCATTTCCCCTTCATAAGATCCATTTTACAAAGTTTAAAACTCATTTTTAAACTTTGCCGAAACCCCCAAATCCATCAAAAACTGTGAAAATTTTCATAAAAAAAATAAGTTTTTTGACTATGTGCTTAAGCCCCTTTGGGATAAGTCTAAACCACTTCCCCACATGTATCCTGCCGCTAAAACCAAGAGCTAAACTCTTTCGGTGCTTATCGCATCAGCAACAAATGATGAACGCAAGTCTTTGGGCCTTTATAAGACTTCCGATGCGATTAGCCTCTGGTTGTAAGCTCCCGATACCCTTGTCTCATTTGCTGAACCCTGGGCCTGCAATCGGGTGCTAAACATTGTATAAACCCATCTTTGATGCGTATTTCCCTTTGTAAATACATAAAACTCCTTTTTCCTAAGTTTCTACCTAAACGCGCCGATGCAATCTTTTTTTATTAATAAACATCGTTGATCTTAAAACCCGATCAACGATCCGCACGTTATCACATCGGAGAAATTCTAATGGGTAGATTGAAAAGCCTGCACCATGCTTCCGATGCCGATTGGCCCTTATACATATAAGCCCTGGGCCTATTACTTTTCATATAAACCAACGTCCCCGCATACGGGCGCCAAGCCATTTCATATATATAACCTGCCCCAAGCCATAAAATCTTTGTATTTCGTTAAATTTTTTTTTTTCTTATATTATAAGGGGTCCCTCTCATTCATTGGTCGAAGGCTTTCTCCGCCGTTGATCTTGGACCAATCCGATGGCCCGCGCAATCTCGCATCGGCATTTTTCATTGGGCGCGTTAATATTATGCCACCCCCGATTGGTCATTCCTCGATCCATCCTCCACCGTCGATCTGATCTGTAGATCGAAGGCCCACAGTTAATTGCTTCAACGCCCCCCAGGTCAATTGCCTCGCCAATTGACAAAGCCCCGATTGCATCTAGGCCATCCACGTGTCCAGATCGGACCATCCAGATTGTGTCTCCCGACTTTGGTTAAAATTCATACGCCCCGCTTCACAATGTTTTTGGCTGAATCTCAACCATTTATCTCTGCAGATCAATGGCCCTTATTAACCCATTCTCCACCTTTGTATTATTTCATTCAACCCACAGATCACATCTCATCCATCGATCTGTTCCATCTAACGGCTCATATTAGCTCCGACAGACCCGACCACTGTGGGTCCTGCCTCCCTCTAGATCTAATCTTAGCCATCCAATCCTTGATCCGATGGTCCATATTGAAATTGCTCCCCCTGCTTCATCCCGTGCATCTATCCGATATCGCACTCGTTCTCCATCGTCAGATCTGAGACCCCAGATCCAACAGTCGACGCAAGTTTTCGCATAACTTTAAACACGAATGTTAATTTCCCAAAGGCTGCGCAAAATGGGCAGTATTCTAATGCCACGTGTCACCTCCTAGCGCATATCGCATTCCAAAAGTGAAAACTTCCTATCCACCTTTTATCCACGTGAAACCCGTGGTTTTCCCTCCTGAAACCACTTTCCTTCTTTTACATTGTGTGTTATTGCGCGCACTCCCCACCATTGATCTCTGCAGATCAACGGTTTCGATCTATTTTCTCATTACACCATCACCTTCCACCATATTCCAAGGGTTTTCAACATGCAATCTCCATCGTTGATCTCGTGGCCTGATCTCATCCGACGGCCCACGATTATCACGAAACACCAATTTCTGTTTTAACGTAGATTTCTTCCGCCAAGGGTATTTTAACCTATTTCCTTCGTATTTCTTCGCTTTTTCCGCCTTTTTATAAAGCGACTCATTCGCTTTGTATATCCACAGCCAATCCTGACCGTTGATTCGACATGGATCAATGGCTCTGACTTAAAAACTCCCCACCGTTTCATCAACCGCTTCCCTTTTGATCTTCGCACGCAATCTCCACCGTTGGATGTTGCCATCCAACAGCCACGCTCCTCCCCACGACCTCTAAAGAAATCTTACCAAATAACGCAGGATTTCATAACATTTGTTTTTTTTGCAGGTTCAAATGAATTTCAAATATTTTTAAAGAAATGATAAAGCCGAGGATGACGATCCTCCAGGCTTTGTTTATTAAAGAATATCCATTCGCAGGGTTCAATTTCACGTTTGATCGATGCTTCATGGGCATTGATGTCATATGGACCCTTTGCAGCACTTGCACATCAACAAGACACAGTCAATTAAATCAAAGCTAAAGAGTATCAGTGTTGAATATTAAATTAGCAGAAATGAAGGATTGAAGACTGGTTTCATAGTTTTGGACGATTACGACTAAGATCGAAAATCAAAAGCCTAATCCTCTGAATTAAAATACAATTAAAGACAAATCAAAAGATTTATCAGTCAGAAAGAGCCTCCACTGCCACATCAGAGGCTAATTTATTCCTCTCAGCTACCCAATGCCACCTGTAGCCTCAAAGCATTCAACAGAGGCCTAATCATGAACAAAAAAGAATATATTTGCCTCAATGCAGCCGAAAAGTTAATTCATCCAAAGGAACTTAATGTAAAAAATATCTACAGAGTTATTACAACATGAAACAGAGCCTTAAAGTCAACAAAATCTCCCACCGAGCTTAATTCTTAAATATAAAACAATTAATATAGAAAAAACATCTGTAAACTTCTCCATTGAGCCCCTCGACATCCGAGAAGCATTTATCTGTATTAATTGAATCTAGGAGATATTTTATCCCCTCCCACCTCCTCATATCTTCTATAAATACTTCTGTAGGAGATAAAACAAGGTTGGTTGCAGAACTTTGAAATATACTTGTGCTCTAATTTTCTATGTGTAAATAGTGTTCAAAGGCTCTTGAAGCTCTGTTTGTGATAGAATAGCTAGGCTGAGAAGTGAAGATGATTGCTGAACTAAAACATTGGACCTGAAGATTGTAACTGGTTTGACATCAATAACAATCTGTTTCTTGGGATCCTGGTCTATATCACTTGTGAAGTGCTCCTTTCTTTGTAATTGTTTTCCTTATGTGAATGTCATATTGTCCATTTATTCTCTGATAAATAACAACAAGCATAGAGTTACGACCTACTATTTACAGTACCCTTCTCTGACTGATAAGCTTTATCTCAATGTTTTCCTCTAAATTGTTTATTTAAGAATGATTCAATTACTTGAGAGGCTTTTCTTGTTTGAACTGACTATAAATCCTTGTTGAAATTATTATCAGTTTCCACCCCTCCAACACTTTATTGTTTCCATTCCATCTTTTTTATCTCAATGATCTTGTGATATAAATGACTTGCCCCTTGAAAGACTCTTGATGTTGTTGCTCAATTAAACCCTCTTATGACTCCATAGCCCAATCGACTAAAAACCAGCGTTATATATATCTTTTTAGCCAAAATCTTTTTCTGATTGCTTGCAACTTCACACCTTTGAAAATCTTTCCATTTAGGACTTTCCACTCAAATAATAATCATGCATAACCATCCAAAACAAACAAAAACCCTCGGTCTTCATAACTATCCTAATATCGTTACCCAAAACTTTAAAGATAGATCCATCTTTGCACTTTATTGGAGAGATCCCTCTCTGGATTCAGGAGGGCTAGATCCTAGAATCCCAAAGTCGTTGAAATAGTGTTCTCTCTGCAGTTTGACTTTGCCAATATTCCAAATTATAGGGAGCTAACATTTCTGGCGACTCCACTAGGGAATCTGAGTTGTTTTCATTTTAAGATAATCATTGGACAAGCAGAAGCCCCTGTCTCAAGCACAATTGGTATATTAACCAGTTGAGCCACCAGCAACTAAAATTTCTGGCGACTCTGCCGAGGATTTTTGAGTGTTTTTTCGGCCTAGGGACCCTTAAGACCTCAAGAAACCTTTGATTCAAGAACATTGTGCAGTGAGTAAAAGGCAGCCTCTTCAAGCACTACCAAAACGATGGTAATCATGATGAAACTTGTTGGAATTAGTGACAAACTAGGCAAACCCTAGGATTCTCATAAGTGTTTATCTAACCTTGAAGGATTAGCTAGCTTAGCCATAAGAGTAGATTGTCTTTGTCTCATAACCATAGCTAAGTTTTGAAACAGATTTAGGACACTCTTAGAAACCACAGGATTGAAAAATAACTCAGAAAACCCAGAATCTTTCTAGATTGGTACATGGTGGTGGACCATAAAACATTTTACCTCCTTAAGAGCAAAAAACTTCCCCCTGGCGACTCCACACTCTGAAAATCCCAAAAGACCAAATGAATCCACTAGTAGAAGACCTTGAACTGATTGAACAGACGCAATGACCTCTTTTTCTGATTTGCAAACATGGATTTAGATATAGACCCAGAAGACAAACATATGCTCATGATGGAGAAAATGATGTACATGCTTGGAAGAAGGGTGGATAGGTTTATGGCTAATCTAAACGTTGGAAATCCAGAGCAACATATACCTTTCCCTAATCAAATGCAAACTCTACCCCAACAAGACATGTATGATGAACAAGATTATAAAGAAAGCAATCAAGAAAAATCTCTAATCATGATGGAAAAGATGATGTACATGCTTGGAAAGAGAATGGATAGGTTGATGGCTAATATGAATGTTAATGATCTGGAACAAGCTATGCTTTCCCTTGATCAAACACACACCCAATCACCTCCAGATCAATACAGTAACCAAGATATGTATTATGATCAACACTTTATAAAAGATGATGAGAAAATCTACATAGAAAGCAATGAAGAAGGTTGTCAACAAAATTTCGATTGCCTTCCTATGTCTTGTACTATGCTGATAAGAGAGTTTCATGACCAAAATTCAAATCCTAATAGTGAGCAGTGCTTCGAGGAAACAAGTAGCCATTTGGAAAACACAGAACCTGAAATTGAGCAAACACTGACACATATAGAAAACCTTCCTTTGTGTTATAACTCAATTCAAATTATACAACAAGAGTGGCATCCTAATAATTTGCAAGAAACAACTCATGAAACTTATATGCAAATTGATTATCATAACAATCATGAGGAATTTCTTGAAACACAAGAAAATCAGGAAACAATAGAAAATCCTCAAAGTTTCCCTGCAAGCACAAGTGAAGCTCCCCTAGAAGAGGCTCAAGATTACATCAAGCCTCAAAATCAGCCAACACAAGACAAGGAGGATTGCTATACCTCTGTTCTAAGCAGAAAGAAAACTCCTTCTCTTCTAACAGAGGAAGAGATTGATCTAGTATTGAACAGAATGCTAGCCTCCAAACCTTCGTTTGAACTAAACGATTCTGCTCATCTATCTACTCCATCTTGTTGTCTTGATACAAAAAATAAAAATGTAGATCAACTAAAGGAAGAGAAAAATGATGACCCAATATGTTTGACTGATGAAATTGCTTATTCTGATAATTTTCCAAATTTTAATTAGTCTGATGATGATGATGAGTTCCAAGCAGAAACTAATCACGCAGGGCAACTAGCGTTCGATTGATGTTATGAGTTTTACCATCGTCAAACTGAAAGCAGAAATCACCCATTTCAATCCATCACAAATAGCTTTCACATTATTGGGAATCAATAGCCTTTCAACTCAAAAGGTGAAGAGAAGATAAATAAAGAAATTTTTGAGCAAAAGGAGCCTTCTATTCAAAAGGGAGTAACCTTTGTAGACACCCTAGTTCAAGATTATAATAACCTCTTCACAGATTTCAATCCATTGAATCCAAGCATACCAGGGCTAAAAGAGGACAATACTGCCAAATATGATGAATCGTCTAGTTCATATGACGAGGGAGATGAAGGAGAAAAACAAATACAAGACTATCCTTCTGTGGATATACCATCTTCTCAAGAAGAAACTTCTCCCATCACTGATATCAATCTGCCATTTAAAGAACCTGAATTCATATCGGAAGCAAGCATAGTTTTAGAGAAAGAATATATTTCACTACTTGTCATTTTGCAGGTTAAGGATGATGATACTTCCAAGCCGCATACTGACAACGCAGTCCTCAAAGCTGAAGTCTTGGAAGCAGACAATCTACCAGACATGGAGGACCAGAAAGAAGAGAATATTCATCCTTTCTTTGTTGAGCGTTTGGACGAGTGTGTGGAAATCCCAACTGGCTCAAATTATCAAGCAGTGATCCTTTGCAAGAGCCAAATAATGAGAATCTATCACCCTCTGTGATAGTCTTGGTTTTGAAGATTAATCTTCAAAATGTACTATGGATACCTCTGACAAGCAGCCAGATTTTCTTCTTCTTCTTAACATTACTCAGCTGGCTGCATTGGCATTTTTGTATCATATGATAATGTAAATATTCCAAGTTAGATTAGGTTAGATAGGAATGTCAATATAGCTCAGTTCTGAGCATTTAGATAGTTGTTGATTTTTGTCTTCGAAGAAAAATAAATAAAAATACAAAAATACAAAAACAGTGAAAGAAATAAAAGAGGGCAGATTGTAAAAACAATAAAGGTATAGCCCCATGCCAAAAAAGAGAAACAAAGTCTAAAAGTGTGCAAGCTTAAATTCCACTCCTAAAAGCACACTTCTAATTAGTCATACAGCTTAATCTTGACTAATTAGTTTTAAATTTATTGCTGATAGGTTAGAGAATTCGATTTGCCAAACAGCTTAATCTTGGCTTATCAGTAGATAGATTAGGATAGAAATTAAAGGTTCAAACAAGCTCAAAATCTAAACCTAAGTTTTCAAAAGAATAATGACTCAAATCCATTTAAATTTTTGAGTCAAAACAGAGGTAAAACTGGTTCTAATCAGCTCAAAATATGAACCATAGAACTAGGAAGAACAACTCAAACAGAAGTAAATACAGAGCTGGAAAAAGATTAGGGAAGTGCTTTGAAATTTCAGATCTTAAGCCTTCCATTTTGATTTAATTTTTTGTGAAATAATATCTATGTGAAGCTTGTTTTTTATGCCATAGATTAGCAACAAGCTGGACTATTCAATCCTAACTTGCATGCTTTTAAATTTCTGTTTTAGAAATTAGAGAATGAAAATCTGTTAGACTGTTTAATCCTAACAGATTAGTAGATTAGGTAGAGAAGCATATGAACTCAAATGTTTAATCTGAGTTCGTGGAGAAATAAGGAGTAGAATTAGATTAGTTTTTTTCTTTCAAAATAATAAAATGTTGTAAGAGAGTTTACCAATCCAAGTGCACTCTAAAGAAGAAAAAATGTTAGAACAGTAGGATTGGGTAGGTAGGAAGCTTGTGTTGATGAAGATCCATTGTTTTTCATGGTTGCTAACATTTTTCAAAGCAAAAGAAGATCATCCAAATGAAGAAAAGGTAGCCCAATGGATAAGGCATTGATCAGCCTCCCAGAGAATGCAAGTCTGAAGTTCTTGATGCCTTCAAGAAGGCACCATCCCCAAGTGGAGCCACTGTTAGCCACCAATAAAATTTGTCATATCAAATGGTGGCTAAAACGTTTTTGGAGCCTTCAAGGAACAATTTTTATTGCAAAAATTTGTTATCTCTTGAAGAATCATGAAGACATCATGCCCTCTGTTCAGATCTTCACTGCCGTTTCCATTTCTAACTCAGAAATTCTGTTGATTTCATAGAGAAAAGACTGCTGCAAAACACCATTTTTCCTTCCTTCCACCTCAAAACTAACCTTTATTTTACCTTCTCTTTTCTCATAAAATTCCTCCATTTTCCATGTGTTCCCATTTCCCCTTCATAAGATCCATTTTACAAAGTTTAAAACTCATTTTTAAACTTTGCCGAAACCCCCCAAATCCATCAAAAACTGTGAAAAATTTCATAAAAAAATAAGTTTTTTGACTATGTGCTTAAGCCCCTTTAGGCTAAGTCTAAACCACTTCCCCACATGTGCCCTACTGCTAAAACCAAGCGCTAAACTCTTTCGATGCTTATCTCATCGGCAAAAAACGATGAATGCAAGTCTTTGGGCCTTTATAAGACTTCCGATGCGATTAGCCTCTGGTTGTAAGATCCCGATCCCCTTGTCTCATTCGCTGAACCCTGGGCCTGCAATTGGGTGCTAAACATTGTATAAACCCATCTCCGATGCGTATTTCCCTTTGTAAATACATAAAACTCCTTTTTCCTAAGTTTCTAACTAAACGTGCCAATGCAATATTTTTTTATTAATAAAAACCGTTGATATTAAAACCCGATCAACAATCTGCGCGTTATCTCATCGTAGAAATTCTAATGGGTAGATTTAAAATCCCGCACCATGCTTCTGATTTTGATTGTCCCTTATACATATAAGCCCCGGGCCTATTGCTTTTCATATAAACCAACGGCCCCACAGATGGGCGCCAAGCCATTTCATATATATAACCCGCCCCAAGCCATAAAACCTACGTATTTCGTTAAATTTTTGTTTTCATATATTATAAGCGGTCCCGCTCATTCATTGGTTAGAGCCTTTCTCCGCCATTGATCTTGGACTAATCCGATGGCCCGCGCAATCTCGCATCGACATTTTTCATTAGGCACATTAATATTATGCCACCCCCGATTGGTCATTCCCCGATCCAACCTCCACCGTCGATCTTATCTGCAGATCGACGACCCACAGTTAATTGCTTTGGTGCCCCCCAACGTGTGAGTGTTAGGAGAAAATTGTATGACCGAAGTACGTTGTAAGAACTCCATCACCAGACATCAAGAGGGAAGTCAGAGAGAGAAATGTAAGGTAGCCTAATGTGTTGGAGAACTAGACCCTGAGGAGACGAGACTTACAAGTGCAACAAGTCTCTTTTTATGAGAGGGTACCTGTGCTAAAGGCAGCGGGGAAGGTATACCTATGCCCACTGAGACAAAGTACAAAATAATAGTGTGTCCAGTAAATAAGGGACCGAACTGTAAAGTACATGCTGGCATAAACATGAGCCAGATAAGAGAAATAATGATAAATCCCACATACATGTTGTGCCTGGGATAACAGCCAGGACTTATACAATAATATCTGAGTACATGAGATAAAAATACAACCCAAATGCCCCCTGTCAACGGGGAAGGGCTCACAAAATCTGACTGATACATGCAAATCAAAGAGGTACTGCAAACGGCTAAGGCCAACATCATCAAATATATGGAGCTGCATCAAAGGCTGCGATGAAGAGGTCATCTGGGCATGTGGGGGGCTACCTGCAGGGCCACCCCCTCATGAGTTTTTGGACATCTCACACACACCCAAGAATCACCGATATCTATTGTTGCATCACTGAACCATCAAGTATACGGATCTTGATCATGCTGAAAGGAGTTGGAGCTGAGAAACAATCAAGTCAAAGGGTAATGAGAAATCCCTTCGCCTGATCTGAGGCACCGAAAAAAAGTGGAAGTTGGAACCAAGGTATATCGCCCTCTAGACCTGTCTTCTGGAATGAATGAGCTGATGTCGACAGAAGGAGGTTTTCCATAGGTGAGGCAATAAGGGATCCTCAACTAAGACATGAGAGAAAATAGTAGAGTGACTGATAGACTAATACCAATGATGATGATGAAATGGGGGATACTGAGTAGCGAATGGATGAATTCCCTTGTTAGAGCATAAAGGGCATGAATGACTTGGTAGAGACTGACACAATATCATGAGGGATAGGGGACAGGGGGACTGAAGGCCATAATGTGCGACACGAGAGAGGGACCAAACAATGAAGGATGGAGGACTATATCGAGATACAAAGGGACTCGGGATAGACTCCATGAATGTGATGATGAATCAACTCGGATGCTCTAAATAAGGGTGACTCGATGGTGCTACCACACAGTAAAGGTCCAATGGGGGACCAAAAAAACATGAGTACACAAGGGTATCTCATGACGAAAATCAACATGAACAAGGAAAAGTAAGGAGGCAAGGTGGTGCCCCAATTACAAGTGTTGTAAGTGATGAAATTTGATTTGGAGGAGAGTTGAATAGACCCTTCATGGACAAAATGTGTCCAGGTGAAGTATCAAATCATGAAAAACTAACAGATACCCATTTGAGAATCGGTGAGAGCGTTCCAACGGTGCAGACGGTTTGTCAAAACGGGCTATGGATTGGCCACAGCAGGCGAAAGAAAAATCGAGGGTTTCTCTTCTAATAAGGCATTTTCCCTCCAAATGCACTCATTTTCTTGTGGAGCTGTAGTGAATGTAGAGAGGAGAGAATGCCCTAAATCTTGCGGCGATCGTAGCGGACAAATCAACCGTTGGAATCGAGATCCTTCAGTTGCAGGTAACAGGCCTAATCCTACTCTTTCTTTTTGATGGATTGAAAGTTCAGATTATGGTCCTAAATCTTAGGAACAGCCTATCCTTCATCTTCACGGCCGGGTCGCACTATTTGGGCTAAAAACTGCCACCTGGGAAGCAGGTTTTGGCCTGAAAAGTGTGACTTGTCCCAGGATTTTGCCAAAAAGTGCGACCTGTCAGATGGAGGGGATTTCAGTGCTGTTGTGGATTGAGATGTGGGTTTTTGTGGTTGGATATAGTTTTTCCTATCAATATACTAACAAAGATGATGCTTTTGTGCAGATATGGCAGAGATACGGATTAACAGGAGAGAGAGGGACCTAGGCACATTACAGGCGAAGACCCAAGGGATCATGGTGTCCATCGTGCATTGGCCAGGTTTTGGGTTCTGAAGCTTGTGGAGAACCCATTGATGAGAGCTAGGGAGCCCTTATTGGCCCGGATTGTTAGTTATTTGGATCCAGATCATGAGTTCTTTATAGTGCAGGGGCACAGGATCGAATTGAGAGTCCGGGATCTATATTTCCTAACTGGTCTCCCGCCACTTGGGATGGTGGGAAATACGCAGCCAGTGTTACCATGGGGATGGAACATCATTGAGTTTGTAGAGAGACATTGTTGACCAGGCCTCCAAGTCAAAGGGACTTGGATACCGATTGGGGATCTAGAGAGATTAGAGATTCGTGCAGTGGCGGCAACAATGTTGCAGATCCTGGGCAGCCAGGCGCTCCATCACATCACTGGGGGGCAGATGATGATTGTGGAAAAGGTGTTGAGTGGGACCTACTATGGGTGGGCCCAGATGATGTTTGTGTCGTTGAAACGATACCTGTCGCTTTGCAAGTGGCAAGTGAACCATGATTGCTTGTATGGGACCGTATTGTGATCCTTCTTTTTTAAGAAGATCCCGAACTTGCGACCTCGTGTACAGCTACCAGATGGGGGTCCGAGAGAACCCAGGATGCACCGGTGTTGATGATTACTGTGTAGAGGAGGAGGAGGGGCAGTTGGGAGGGTGTTCTGACTGGATTTCTTTGCCCATTGGGATCAGATGCCGCTGTACATAGACGACTATCCCTATAGTAGGATGAGTTATTGTGGAGATCCAGACTTGCCACTTCCGCCTGGTCGAGTATGGGGGCATGATGGTAAGTGACAAGTGACTAATCTGTTATGTGTAGGTTAAAGTTTGCGAATAGTATATATGGGACTGATTCTTATACTTTTGGTATGCAGATATAGCTCCGGTAAAACTGGCCGGATATATGGGACGACCTGCAGTATCAGGAGCTGCAGGTGCTAGTGGATCGAGAACGACACAGAATGAGGATATGACCGCCCTCCTAGAGGACATCCGTCGTAGATATGAGGGGCTGTTGACCGGTGTTTCAGAGTGGGGATGGAAAGACTTATACGATCAGTACATAGAGCTATGTATTGGTCTACCCTCGGAATGGCGAGGTGTCATGCGGCGCATGGCGATGGCTAGTCAGACTGTGCGTGATCTACGAGCTGCGGAAGTAGAGACATTGGCTCAGGATCCTCCAGATAGTGATTAGATGTGGGGCAGGTGGTGCCCCCTAGTGTGTATATAGGGGCAAGTGGTGCCCCCGAGTTTTGAGTTTTGTTTTTTGTAATATGTTATGGGCATGTCAGATGTATCAAAGTAGATGGACTCTAAAAACATGTTGTACGACACATATTATGGATATGCATCGTTTTGATGATTTTGAATGTTATTGTCTTGTAGGAAATGTGTGTGATAAATGCCAATCTAGAACATGGTTTGCAATGCTATCAACATAGTGATTTTGTTCTCTAGGTACATGACTGAAAGTAATGACTCTAAATTCACGTGTCAAAAGTTTCACTCGTAAATATCGTCTAAAAGGGATAGGATTATGCACACGATAGACACCATTGAGTTGCATAACAAGAAGCAAGGAATCTAAACGAACATGCAGATGGAGGATGCGATGAGAGAGGGCATTGGCTAAGAGGCCTCGGACTGCATCATATTCGGCCTGATTATTGGTGGCAGTACCAATGCAGACCCCATTGGAGAGAACGAGGGTATGCAAGGGGGTAAAGATGGCCCAAGCTGCCGAGGCTAGATTCTGGGAATAGCGACTTGCACCATCGGCGTAGCCGATATAGGGTGTGGACAGGGGGTCCGGCGAAATAGTGTCACAAGACAAGAAATGGGAGGAGGAAGAACAATGACGGCAGCGTGAGTGTATAGTAGACATAAAACGACAACTACGGGAGGGAGTAGTCTCGATAGGACGGCGATGACTCATACACCAACTAGAGGGTGATGTATGAGGGCTATGGGAGGGATAGTTGGTGCTCATGCTATGGAGAACATCATAGATACGGGTGGTATCATCTCGTGTATGGGTGGGAAAGAAAAGGTCAGGGGTGGAGAAGGCTTCCATGAGGTCATCATGACAAGAAAAGAGGGGATGACGAGGGGAATGAAAACTACATGATGTGGCGAAGCTATCGAAATCATCAGCATGAGAAGAAAGGCTCGCATACATATCATCATGGGGGAAAACAGAAGAACAAGTACATAGGTGGTCAAAGGATGTTGAGCCCAAGGTGGTCGCTGAAGAGGGGTCAAGCGAAACAAGAGGGGAGGATTCAACGGGAATATTGTCTGAGGGTCTCATGGATGATGATAGGTAGAGGATGGTGGTAGCAGGCTCCGTCATCTCGACATCAGGAGGGGGAATGTCAATGGGAGTGGGTAAATCCTCGAGCTAGCCAGACGCATACTGCGTGAGAATGGGAGAGGCGGATTGATTTTTTTCAACCTCATACTCGTGAATGACCTCTAAAGAGGCTCGATAATGCGTCAGGTGATGACAATGGTGGGAATAATGGCCATGGACACCACACAGAGCACAGGGTTTGTTGGTGTGAAGAGTCTTTGGGTTCTTAGCTACGGACGAGGAAGAAATAGAGGGTTCAGAGACCGTAGACTCAGGGAACGCGACTTTAACCATGGGTTTGATACGGGGCAACTCGGGACAAGTATGGGTGGCATGACCAATGACATCACACAAGGCGCAAGGCTTTGCGGGCGGAGGAGGTGCAGGGTCAATCGGGGTGGCCTTGTCTTTAGATGCCCCCTTGCGAGCTTTTCCTTTCTTCCCCGGATCTGGCCCAACAGAAGAGGGCTCCAGTTGAGGTGTTAAGGGCATGGGAGCAACGAAAGAAGTGAGGGGAATCGGTTGAACTGGTGTCAAAGCAAGGTAAGGTTTGGGATGACTAGGTGGGGTAGCGGCTGGAGGGTCAAGGTACCATACGGGAATACCCAAGTCAAATTAGGGAGAGAGAGGGTGGCCATGATGGGGACCGAATAAACTCTGGGAGGGGGAGCTAGGAAAGGTATTTGACCAGTGGGGTAGTGGCCAGGAGGGAAGGTTCCAAGATGGTTAAGGCCCGGTGGAACCGACCCAGGAGGATAGAGGGGCTCATGGGTACCAGCTGTAGGAGAAGGGCCAGAAGGAGGAGGTCCGGCTGTCTGAGATGAAGGGCTAGGAGCATGTTACGGTGGGTGAGGTTGAGGTTGAGGTCGCTCACTAGCCGAAGCGGGCCGCTTAAGGTCAGCCCGAGACGATTGCATCATGCAAAAATTCGCTAAGTTAGGATCAGATATAGGAGGCGGAGGAAGACCAGGCAAGGTTCCAAGCAATGAGGAGTCTTTGTAGACACTGAGAGAGACACTGGTCACAGAATCGATGGTTTTCTTATTGGCAACAAAAGAGATGGTCGACTCATGGGAGGGCTGAGATTTTGGCTCATTATACGTCAACTGGTCAATGGTGACTATCTTTCCATTATGAGGGAAAAACATCTTGCGGTGGACCGTGGATGGGAAAATAGACATGGCATAAGTGTAGCTACACCCTAAAAGAATGCTATATTCAAGAGGGGCATCGATGACTTCAATGTCAACACAAACAGTCTTACCCGCAAGAGTGATAGGACAATTACAGAATAAGCCAATGGGCTGGGAGGCGTGGCCATCCCACACACGAAGGGTGATCATGGAGGGGCCAATTCAGGAGATCCGAGTTGTTTCCAAACTGAAGCGGACATCACACAGGTGGATGCCCCCTCATCGATGATACACCGAGAAACGTTAGCGTTCCAGATTTTGCCGGGGATTTGGAAAGCTATGGAAGCAGGAAGGGGAGGATTTTCTGATTGCCGAGCGTTGAAAACAATCAATTGGTCATTAGCAGGATATACAGCACCCATGGCGGATAGTAGAGCCTTCTTTTTAGAAGGAAAAAATTGGAGGAGTTCTAGTGTTGAAATGGCAGCAGGAGATTGCGCCAAATCATCTACTATGCTATATGAATGAGCAGCTCGACCAGAAGTAGCATTTCGGCATAATGGTCCCTTAGGAATCTTGGTCTGAACCTCAACTTTGGGCTGAGGGATATGCAAGGGACCATTGGATGTCGAAAGAGGCTCTGCAGAACCTGAAGAAGGTGACTCGGGGACAGACAGAGCGGGAGGCATGGGGTACTGACGAGACCGAGTTTGAAGTTTAAGGTTGACAGTTAGAGGGTGATCAGAGTTCATCATGAGAATCTGGTAATTGGAGGAACTAGAAGGTGAAGGTTGAGTGGCCCCTTGTCCATTAGCTGGTTGGGTAGCCACTAATCCTTGCTGGGGAAAGGGATTGGTAAACACAGTAGGTTGGGTAAAGGCGACATTGGGGGGATCAGTAGGGGAGGCATGATGTCCGCGCAATGTGGCTTGAGACTCCCACATCTGCCGCATCTGTAGTAAGAGGGGACAATCATGAGTGTAATGACCGTAAAAACTGCAACATGAACAAGGCTTATTTGTATGAAGAGGCTTGTCTGGCTTGGGCTGAGTGCCTTGCTGTTGGTTAGCAATGTTAGAGTCAATACCCGAAGGATTGGGTCCATGATTACCAGGGGCAGATTGATTTTGGTTGCCTTTCCTTTTTCTTTGAGAAGAATGAGGATTAGTCACGCCCTACTGTGCAAATACTTGCCCCGGATGGGGTGGTAGTTGCTGGTGCTGGGGTTGAGAAGGCAAGGGAGGTGGAGGTGCAAATGGAGGAGCTGGGGCACCAGGCTGAGGATAAGGATAATGGTTAGGTTGGGAAATATTGAGGTAGCAAGAGGTTGGGCAAAAGGAGGAGGCATGTTGTATCCTGGATACATGCTACCTGGAGGGGGAAACGTGCTGGAGGTGTTGGCCCCTCCCAGAGGGAGACCATAGCCCATAGGAGGTTGAGCGCACAGATGTGAAAGAGCACCAACGATACCATCGGCAAAATCAGATGCCCCTAGGGCATTAGTGCCACCGAGTCTGAGGAGGTCAGGAAGGACGGTATAAACATAACCAGACTAAGCATAGATGAGGTCATATTTCAAGGCTATTTGGAGGGCGGCTTCTTTGGTTTGAGGGAACTGGGATGCGACATCTTTTTTGATGGCAGGTAAGAGAGATCTAAGGAACCAGTCCATGTAGACCCGATCTTCAAAGGTAGGAGCTCGACATAAGCTCCTTCTTCTCCGCCATTCCTGGACATGAGCGGAAAGGCGGGTCGCAGATGGTTGACGGAAAGAAGTCAAGAGTTCGGTACCAGTGTCGTATCAGAGAGGGAGCTGGAAATAAGATAAGAAGGCTTGGGCAATGGTCGCAAAGGTGGTATGGGAAGAGGGCCTCTGATCAACATACCACTTAGAATTTTCACCTGTAAGCATGCGTTGGAACAATCTAAGACAGATGGAATCATCAGTAATGGAATTGGATGAACACCACATGTGGAAAGATCAGATATGGTTGGAGGGATATTCTCCAGAAAGGACTTCGAACTTGGGAATGTCAGAGGGGAGCTTGGTTGGAATAGCAGGCCAACCAACACCTTGGCGGATAGGATCATTGATCAACTTATTGAAATCGAGGAGACTGAGACCTGCCATATAAGGGAGCAAAGGGACAGTTGAGGTAGTTCCTGTGGTGGTTCCACTAGTAACATTCCCAGCATTAAGGCCGAGGTTGCTGCTAGCGTTAGGCCCTGGACCAGACATGGTGAAGGTAACACGGGGAGAACCTAAAGTATGGGGAGAACCCAAAGAATCAGAAGAGGAGTCGGAGTGCGGACTCGGGGGAGGACTAACTCGATGACGGAGAGAAGGAGCAATTTGATCAACCAGAAACTGAGGGTGAAGGCCAAGAAGTCTCCGGGATATACGCCTTGGGGGTGCAATGATGATGGCACAAAGGGAAGAAGAATTACCAACAAGGGCAGGGAGGTGCAGAATCAAGTGATTACAATGTCGAAACAAGGGCAGAAAGGTGCAGTGTCAATTGATTTTAAAGTCTTTTCCTAGCGGTGTTAACCGAGCTCTTCTTCGCTTAGGGTCAGTGTATGGCGTGTGTTAATTTTAATTTTTAAACCCGGATGTTTTGAGAGGAAAATAAAAAAGTGTGCTACGTAACTGAAAATAAATCTGCAAAGAATAGTATATAATGCTGAAATAACAGAAAATTAATAGCTAACAATGCATCTATCTAACCCAAGAAGGCGATTCTCTCAAAACTAGTCTAAAAGAGGGAAAAAATCCAGTCAAAACACACTAAAAAGGGGCCAATAGATATAAGGTCAGGAGGGACAGGGATCTAAAGGAGAAATCTGCTAGAAAGAGGTGCAGAAAACAGCAAAGAGGAAGAGGCAAGGTTGCTGCAAAAAAGGAGGAAATCAGCTAAAGGTAGAAGGGACAAGGAGGTGACCCTAGAGGCAAACCCAAAAAAAACTATATGAGGTGATTTGAAAGGGAGAAGAGCTGATCTAAAAGGGATCTGAAAGTGAGATATCAGATCTAAAAAGAAAAAGGCTGAAACTTTGAAAATTCAGACGTCTGAAACAACTAAAACTCTTCCACAAAAAGTGAAGGGTACTAAAGCCCTAAGGGGCTAGATTCCCACTTAGTTGAGTAAAACATATCAGAAACAAGTCTAAACAGTTTGAGACAGAGGCTGGAAAACCCTGACAAAAGCTTCAGACAAACCCAAAAAAATTGCAGAAAAATTTGCAGAAAAAAGTGCAGGTTGCAGGTTCTGGCCTGTTTTCCGTCCAGGTCGCAGATCCTGGGCTGAAAAGTGCATCCTGCAGTCCAGGATGCAGGTTCTGGGCCAAAAAGTGTGACCTGTAGCTCTGGGTGTCTCAGCGGCAGATTTCAGAAAAAAGTTGTCGTCTCAGTGGCGACTAATGTCTGTTACCTGCGCAATAGGGCCAGAAACACACGGAAGTTAGAAATTTTAATGTTTGAGGGTTTCATAGGTGAAAACGACATAAAAATAGAAAAAACAAAAAGCTAAAAAAGAAACCCTAGGGTCTGAAGCAGCTGGATATGCAGGAATATGAAAAACGACAGCGGTCGTAATTGAAAACCCATGTGGAGTCGCCAATTGTTAGTATGAATCTTTTGTCGAAGTGTACGAAAAAATACCACTTTAGCTACGCATAACTTATAGCCCTAACATCAAATATGCCTACCAATATCTTCAGATCTGCAGTTAGTAGATCAAGACAAACGTTGCATAAATCCAGATCTATGCATAAAAAGACATTAAGCAGTGAAAATAAGGTTTTGCTCCATACATCCAACAAACAAGACAAGAACAATATTTTTGAAATAATTTTATATTAAGGGCACCTGGGAGGAAAAAAAGAAAGGTGTTTCCAATTCTCCTCAATGGGATGGGTTCTTGAAAGTCCTCAGCGCTTCAGATCTAGCATTTCTCTCTCTTGTTGGTGTAGAAAACCCAGACAAACATAGAACTCAAAGGGAGCTCACAAAGCAAATAATGGAGAATGTGACAATGATAATGGCTCAAAGTCAGACCAAGAGTATAGATCCAGAGTGATATAATAGGTAACAAAAGGTGACAAATGAATGGGAAAACCCTTCTATTTATAACAAAATATTAGGTCATTCTAGATCTTGGTGCATGGTTAAAATAATATTAACCAATTCTAGATCCACCTTTTATGGAATATTTTATTATATTTGTTGGAGGGAAAAGGTATTTGACTTGGGTCAAATCTCTTTATTTGTAAATAATAAATAAATAAATGATTTATTTATTATTTTAAGGAAGTGGTTGAATGATAATTAAATAAATAATGATTTATTTAATTATTTATAAATGATTTAGCCATATTTAACAAGGAATATTATTTAAATGAGGTTTAAATAATTATTCCTATAAAATAATAAGATAAATAAGGATTTATCTAATTAATTTCCTTGTTTTGGGTTAAATATAACTAGGAATAATAATTAAATTATTGTTTAATTAATTATTCCATGAGGAAAATCAAACAAATATAGATTTGTTTAATATTTCCCTTTGGGGTTTCCTGTTTAGACCATAAACAACCTATTAAATTTGTTTTATTAAGTTATTTTACATAGTGAAAGCAATTTTACTTAGGGTAAAATTGGTTTTACATGGTGTACTTGGGTCCATCTAATGATAATAGGTTAGATGACCAAAAAATGGTGTAACACACTAGAGCCTATCCTGACCCAAACCCTCCTGAGATAGTTGATAACCTTGAAAGAATTCTTAGGAAGTCTCCTAAGGCCAAAGCTTCAACTATTGTCAGACCAATTGTTAGAGCTAATTTTGTCCCTAAAAACCTTGCAGCTCTACAAGATTCACAAGTTGACTTAAGAAACCCATTCAGAACTAGGTCACTTGATGATATATATTAGATAGACCTTGAGCCTTCACTTTCATCCCAAGATAGAGGTGAACATCCTGGTAGCAGAGAAACTACTCCACCTAATTTACATTTCCTTCATAATTTTGGTTTCTCTCATCCTAGATCTGCTCAACAGTCTCTTGCTGGTTCATCCACTTCTGTTTTCCATACACCCACTGTTCAAACCACACCATTCCACCAAACCCCTCCCATTTTACATCCTCCACCTGTAAACCCCCCATTTTTCCCACAACCTCCTATCATGGCAACATGGTATGCCCCTCTAGCCCTTCCTTTACCTTTAGTCAATCTTCCACAGGACTATCAGTCCAAGATACCTTTGTATGATGCCAGTGGTGCTACTGCTACTTCACAACATGTGGACAAGATGAATAACTATTTTGACAGAAATGAGATTGATGATGAAACTGCTAAACTTAGATTGTTTGCTCAAAGTTTAGGGGGAGAAGCAAGAAAATAGTTCAAAGGCTTAACCCCTAATAGTATCAATGACCTTCAAGCCCTCCATCATTTATTTTTAAACAAGTGGGAAGTCAAGAAAAACCCTCTCCAAATACTTTCAGATTATAATAGCCTCAAAAGAAACACTGCGGAAAGTGTTCAAAGTTATCGCACTAGATTAAATAGTGTGTATTATGCCTTACCCCCAGAATTGAAACCTCCACAAGGCTCGGCCTTGAACAAGTTTCCTGAAGGATTTGATCCTGAAATGGCCTATCAGCTGAGAGAAAGAGACCCTTTGACTCTATAAGACATGCAAAAAGGAGCTCTTGTTGTGGATGTAAATTTGATGGAGAAAAGAGCAAGGATGAGGAATGAGAAGAAAGTATCATTTAGGGAGGAATCTGCACCTTCCACATCTAACTCTAAGATGGAAAGAATGATGGAGGAAATGATGAAAAAGATAAGCATACTTGAGAGAGCACAACCTAGTCAAAACCAATCAACTCCCCAAAACAGAAATCAATCTCAAAATCAAAATCAAAATTTCAGGAGAAACCAACCTCAAACAGACCAAGAGACCCTGATCAGGATATTATTCCTCCTTTCCATCAAAACTATGTGAGTGAGGTTTAAGAAACAATTGAACAAACAGAAGAAGATGATATAAACATGTTGGAAGTAGACAATGATTCTTTTGATGTTCCTTACAATAGGAAACAAGTTCTATATACACCCTATGATGATGGAAGAATGGAGGATGAATATTACTATCAAGAGTTGGAAAATGTCATCATAGAAACTCTAAAAGAGTATGAACTTAGGAGTAAAAAGAATCAGGAAACTCCCAAAACTAAAACCTCTGAAAAATCTGCAAAAAACAACCCTGTGAACAAAACCAAAGTTATAAAACAAAAAGACAAAACAATGGTTGTAAATTCTGATCAAAACAAATAAAAGGGCACTCAAATTAATGAAAAACAGAGTGCAGATCTTAGCATCATTAGCACCTCAGCTAGTGCTCCTATTAAAACAATTTTGACCAATGTAAATAGAGGAAATCAGCAAACTGATTTTGTTGATAGAGTGGTGATTAATAAGGCTGAAACAAAAATTGTAAAAAATCAGATACCCTTTAGTTTGGAACAATAAATTGCCAAGATCAAAATCTCTGTTCCTCTCACTGAATTAGCCACCCAAGATGTATATAGATCTCAAATTTTGAAAGCTTTCAACATAGAAGAAAATAATGACACTGTCAATCTTAATGATGACCAACCAGAGCTCTTATTTGGTCCTAAGATTGAGGGAAAATACCAAGAAGGGCCAGTTCCTCCATTCTATGTTAGTTTGAAAATTCATGACAAAATTCTACACAATGCTATGCATGACTCAGGGGCCTCTCATAATTTAATTCCCAAAGCTGTAATGGAGAGCCTAGGCTTTAAAATAACCAGACCATACAAAGATCTATACTCCTTTGACTCTAGTAGAGTGAAATGTTTAGGTTTGATCAAAGACCTTTGTGTAAACTTAGCACAAATTCCAGCCAAGTGTTTAGTGATGGATATTGTAGTGGCTGATGTACCCCCCAAGTATGGTATGATGTTATCAAGATCTTGGGGAGCTAAGTTACAAGGAACAATGCAAATGGATATGACATATGCTACCATCCCTGTTTTCAATCAAACTAGAAGACTTTATAGGGAAACTCACATGTAATACATGGTAAGTAGCCAAGAGAGACCATAAAACTCTCCTCTTTATTCTGTACATATAGGCCTTGACTCATTTATTCTATTCAATAATGAAACATTCAATGAGCAAGAAACCTTAACTAACTTAGTGGCAGATATATAAAAGGAGGAAGATGAGACAGAAGCTTCAAAACAGTGTGTTAAATCAGAAAATTACAACAAACTAATCACAGGTCTTGTGCTACAAAACAGTCATCCATTGGTTGTTAATTTTGAGAACCAAGAGAAGAATCCTCAACTTAATGAAGAACATGAGGATCTAAAACAAATTCAACATGGTGTTGACTTACAAGAACAATCCAAAAGCACACTAGATGAAGAGGATAGTAGTCAAACTAGTGAACCCGAAACTAGTCCTCTTTGGATTATGAACTTTGATGGGTCTTGCACTAAGAATGATGCAAGTGCAGGAGTGTGGCTTCACAACACAAACAACAATCATGCTGAAGGGAACTCATACAAATTTAACTTTCAATGCACCAATAACATAGCTGAGTACGAAGCTCTCCTTTTAGGCCTACACTTATTGAAGAAATTAGGGACCAAAAGGATAAAAGTTCATGGAGTTTCTGAACTAATAATTAGGCAAGTGAATGGGGAATACACTGCAAAACATCCCAAATTGAGAGCCTATAGGAATGATTTCATGGATTTATTGAAAAAATTTGATGAATTCCAACTTATTTTTGTCCCAAGAAACCAAAATATCCAAGCTAATGGTTTAGCTTTTGCTGCTAGAACATGTCTAACGCCTTATGAAACCAAACAATGCACTACCCAAATCAAATTTAGATCGGTTATCCCAGACAAAGAAAAATACTGGAAATTTTTTGATGGAGACAAACAAATAGAAGACTTCCTACAGTCCAGAAATGAATTTGAGCTGTCAAGTTCAGATTCAGAGTATGAAAATGACTGTCCTTTTGAAGAAATCCACTTGATGAAGAAGTACAGTCTCCAAAGATTGCTGATATAAATTTTTTATCTAATAAACCTGAACTTAACACAAAGATTAGTGCAGATTTAGAAAAATAAGACTTAGAAACACTGCAATCTGACACTCAAAGCTTGCCAAAAGGACTAGTCCCATTAGAAGAGTTGTTTGATTTCAATGATGTTGCCAAAAAACCAAAACTGGAGCCTGTTGAAACTGAAGTAGAAGAGTGTAACATAGGCAGTGAACTAAAGCCAAAAATGATCAAACTGTCTAAAACTTTGCCAGCTCACATCAAGCTGAAATACATTGAGTTGTTTAAGGAATTTTCTAATGTATTTGCATGGAGTTATGAGGATCTAAAATTCTATGACACAGAGATAATTCAGCATAAGATACCCCTTAAAGAAAATCAAAAACCTTTTAAACAAAAATGGCACAGAATAAACCCTGTCCAATTGCCTTTGGTTGAGAAAGAAATCAAGAAAATGTATGAATCTGGAATTATTGTCCCTATTAGATACTCAAATTGGGTATCTAATCTTGTGTCAGTGAGGAAAAAGACAAGAGAAATAAGGCTTTGTATTGATTTTAGGAACTTAAACAAAGCCTCATTGAAGGACAATTACCCTTTACCCAAGATGGATCACATGTTACAAAAGGTAGTTGGTTCTAAAAGAATTTCTTTGCTAGATGGCTTCTCAGGATACAATTAGATATTAGTACATCCTGATGATCAAATCAAAACAGCCTTTACCACACCTTGGGGTACTTTCATGTATGTGAAAATGCCCTTTGGTTTAATGAATGTTGGTGCTACATTTCAGAGAGCCATGGATATTTCATTCTCAGAAGAATTAGGCTGCTTCATCATTATTTACCTTGATGATATCACTGTTTTTTCTAAAACAGATGAAGAACACCTAGAACACTTGAGAAAAGTCTTTGAGAAATGAAGAAAGTATGGGTTATCTTTAAATCCAAAGAAAATAATGTTTGACCTCCAAGAAGGTAAACTACTTGGACACATCATATCAGAAGAGAGGATAAAGATAGACCCAAAGAGGATTGATGGTATATTGCAAATCAACCATCCTAGGAACATCAAGGAACTTCAATCTTTCATTGAGAAGATTAATTTCTTGAGAAGTTTCATACCCAACTTAGCTGAACTCCTTAGAAACATAAAAAACAAGCTGAAAAAGGAAGGAGAAGTTAAATTGACCTTAGAATCAAAGAAATAATTTTAACTGATAAAACAAGCATTAACCAAAACACCAGTTCTCATTAGTCCTGATTTTACAAAGGATTTCTTCATTTTTTCATTTGCATCAAAACACGCAGTAGCTGCTATCCTATTACAGAAAAACTTGAAGGGACAAGAGCAACCAATTGCATTCTTTATTAAGGCATTGATAGATGCACCTCTGAAGTACAATATCATGGAAAAACAAGCCTTTGCCTTAGTCAAAGCCTTAAAATACTTCAGAGTTTACATTTTACATTCCCACATAATTGCATTTGTGCCAAATTCAGTTGTGAAAGTGTTAGCTCCCTATATTACTAGTATAGTCCCTTATTGTTATTAGTGTAACCCCATTATTGTTATTATTGTACCCTTGTAACCCCCATTTTGTTATTATTGTGCCCTTAAATTATTATTGTTAGGTCGGCTAGGATTACATTGTGGCCCACTAGGATTACATTATCGCCACATGGGCTCCTATATATAGAAAGGAGGTTTTGTAAATTGTATCATCCAAGAATTGTTCATTTATGTAATGTATTGGAGGTTTCCCCCTTGAAGTGGCTTATTACTAAGCCGTTGATATCTCTTTTCTTCTATTCTTGGAGCTGGTTACACAACATTTGGTATCAGAGCTTTGGATTCTAGGGTTTCGCTGCTCCAAATAGGTCATCGTGGCATTTTCGCTATAAATTTTTTTCTACGAAGCTTCAGAAGCTAAACGTCTTAGGGTGCGAAGCCGAAATCCTGAGGAACATCGTCAAACAATTTCAGAGATTGGTTCTTAATATTTTCGGAGATATGATCTATGGAAGTTAGGTCTTTTTTCAGGCTCCTAAACAGGTCATCGTGGAATTTACGCTATAAATTTTTTTCTACGAAGGTTCAAAATCTAAAATGTTTAGGGTGCGAAGCCAAAATCCTGAAGAAACTCATCAAAAAATTTCATATCTTGGTTCACAACATTTTTGGAGATATGATCTGTGTAATGTAGTGCTTTTTCAGGCTCCAGAATTTCATCTCAAAGAGGTGATCATGGGAAAATCTTCATAACTCTCTCTCTCTCTGAGCATCAGATTGGAGTGCCATAAAAATTGGTCACAAGTACACGGATTTTAGTTTATTTTCTATCAATTTCAAAGCTGAAGGACGAAAAAGTGACACATGGAAAGTCGTACAAGTTCACTCTACTGAACCAGTCCATAATTAGGTCATTGTGGGAGATTGGACACAACTTTGTCTTGGAGAATCTAAATCAGGTCAGACCTGTGGCATTCGAAAGATAATTCTGAGGGATAAGTTGGTACTGAAATTCAAATATTGAAGTTCTGAAATCACAGATATAATCCAATTTCAATATCGAGCTCCTCAAAAGCAAGAAAAAGGTGTGTATTTTTTTTCCGAATTGCATAAGTCTTATTTGAAGAATCAATTTGAATTGATTCCAAGGGCATATTGTAGAATATATATCAGTATTGGGTTCTAAAATATTCCCCTTAAAAATAATTCAACACCCATTAAGCCTTCAGAAGGGTCTACTATGACTCATGAAGATGAAGAATTGCAACATGATCTATCAAAATTACAAGAGCAAGTGCAACAAATTTCACTCTCGCAAAGAGCAACAAAAAATGAAATGGAAGTTTTGAAGAAAGGTGTGGAAGCGAAGATGGACGGTTTGAAGAAAGGTGTGGAAGCTAAGATGGATGGCATGGAAGCTAGCGTGGAAGCTAAGATGGATGACATGAAAGACAACATGGAAAACATGAAGAATGATCTAAAAGCAGACATAGAAGGTTTGACAAAGTTGATACAAGAAATATTTCCTAATGGTGAAAAGATAGTAGAGGAAACTCATGATGAGAACAAAATAAATGTTAATCGTGATTTCATAAACTCTAATGTTGGAGGGAAGAACCACCATATTCCAAAAATGGATATGAGGAAGTTTGATGGAAAGGATCCTGTAACATGGATATTATAGATGGAGCAATATTTTGATCTCCATAATGTGCAAAACACACAAAAGGTACGCATTGCAACTTTACATTTAGAACAAAATACATTTGTATGGTATCGATGGCTTTGCTCCGTAAAAAAATTGTCACTTGGTCAATTTTTACGGAGGAAATGATAGCACATTATGAGGATACAAAGAGCAACACCTTCTTTAGCCAATTGATAAATCTCAAACAAAAGGGTTTAGTGGGGCAACATATTGAGGACTTCCAAAAATTGAATATAAGGGTAACTGATATTCCAGAGGAACACAGGATCGACCTCTTCATAGGCACTTTAAAGGATAACATACAACATGAAGTTCGCGTTTTGGAACCGGATTCATTGGAGAAGGCATTCAGGTTGGCAAGAAAAGTTGAATGTAAAATAATGGCGACAAGGAAGCCTACCACTCAATTATATAAATAAGGAAGTGTTGCTACGCCTAGATTTCCACAACCTACAAGGTTGACACCACAACAATTGGAAGAAAAAAGAGAAAAAGGGCTTTGCTACAGTTGTGATAGCAAATACACTAAAGGTCATAAGTGTCTTGAGAAGAAATTATTTTACATAGATTGTGAAGAGGAAGAAGAAAATGAACAAGAAGAGGATATACACCAGGAACCAGCCCTAGAAGAGGAAGAAATGAATCCGACCATATCGTGTAATGCACTGGCAGGAATTACCACTCCCCAAACTCTCAAGATAGAAGGACAAATCAAGAAGAAAAAGGTAATAGTGTTGATTGATTCAGGTAGCACCCATAATTTTATTCATTGTAAGGTAGCCAAGGAATTAAATTGTTTCCTATACCCAGCACTAGAATGTTAAGTGATGGTTGCAAATGGAGGAACTATAAATTTCTCTAGAAAATTCCATAATATCAAGCTAACCATGGGGGAATATGTATTGACTATTACAATGCTTTCCATTCCTATGGGAGGTGCTGATGTTGTACTAGGAGTACAATGGTTATAATCTTTGGGGACGGTAGCTTTTAATTTTCAAGAACTTTTCTTGAATTTTTTTTCAGAAGGAAAGGAAGTTGAATTACAGGGTATTGTGGGGAAGCTGGGAAAGATAATAAGCTCTAATGTCATGACAAAGCTTCTAAATAAAGAACAATGAGGTTTAATTGCACAATTATGCTCACTAGAAGTTCCAACATCAAAATCATCTATTTATGCAGATCTCCAACAAGTCTTGGAAAATCATTCCAAGGTGTTTGAAACTCCCAAAGGACTCCCACCTATTCGTGATCATGATCATGCTATTCATTTGATTCCAGGAAGTGTTCCTCCAAACATCAGGCCTTATAGAGATCCTTACATCCAAAAGAGCGAAATTGAACGTATGATTGCAGAAATGTTAGAGGCGGGTATAATTCAACCTAGTCAAAGTTCTTTCTCTACTCCTGTAGTATGGTACACAAGAAGGATGGATCATGGCGAATGTGTCTGGATTACAGGGAGCTCAATAAGCTCACCATTAAAGATAAATTTCCCATTCCTGTGATTGATGAATTATTGGATGAATTACATGGAGCAATTTATTTTACCAAGTTGGATCTTCGTTCAGGATATCATCGAATTAGAATGAAGACTGAAGATATTCCAAAAACAGCATTTCGAACTCATGAGGGTCATTATGAATTTTTGGTCATGCCTTTTGGCCTTACCAATGCACCTTCTACATTTTCAAGGGTTGATGAATTCCATTTTCAAACCCTTCCTTAGAAAATTTGTGCTAGTATTTTTTGATGATATACTAATCTACAGCAGGTCTTGGAAGGATCATGTTGAACATGTTGACAGGGTGCTCAAACTATTGCAGGAGAAACAATTATATGCAAAAACATCCAATTTTTTCTTTGGAGTACAAGAGGTGGAATATCTGGGTCATATTGTATCTCATGAGGGTGTTAAGGTAGACCCTAACAAAATTAAAGCCATTAAGGAATGGAAAGTCCCCAAAACCATAAAGCAGTTGCGAGGATTTCTCGGGTTAACAGGGTATTATCGCAAGTTTGTTAAGAATTATGGGAGAATAGCAGCACCTCTAACAACATTATTGAAGAAAGATGCATTTTTATGGACTCCTGAAGCAACTAAGGCCTTTGAACATCTTAAAGAGGCAATGTGCCTAGCACCGGTCTTAGCTACGCCAGACTTCACAAAAACATTTATTGTGGAATGTGATGCCTCGGGAAATGGAATTGGTGCGATTTTAATGCAGGAAGGAAGACCCATTGCTTTTGAAAGTCGTCCAATCAAAGGAAAGTATTTACATAAACCTATTTATGAGAAGGAAATGTTAGCAATATTGCATGCACTAAATAAATGGAGAACTTACCTAATGGGAAGACACTTCAAGGTAAAAACTGATCATGATAGTCTTAAACACTTTTTGGAACAAAGACTATCTTCAGAAGAGCAGCAAAAATGGGTCACAAAGATGTTGGGTTATGACTTTGAAATAATCTACAAAAAAGGAAAGTTTAATGTTGTTGCAGATGCACTCTCAAGAAAGAATGAAGAGTGGAAGCATTTCTTTGTGCCATTTCTATTATCCAACCAGATTGGATAACCGAAGCAAGAGATGAATGGAAGAAGGACAAAGATGTATGGACACTCATTCAAAATTTGCAACAAGATCCTAGCACATCTGATACATTTAGTTGGAAAAATGATTCCTTATGGTACAACTATCACTTATATCTTTGTAAGAATTCCCAACTAAAACAAAAAATTATTCTGGAATTGCACACTTCTCCTTTAGGAGGACACTCAGGACTTTTAAAAACTTACCACAGGGTGAAGAAAGAATTTTTTTGGGATGGCCTTAAATCTAATATAAGTTTGTGGCGAAATGTTTGGTTTGCCAGTAGAATAAAGTTGAGACAATTAAGACCCCGGGACTTCTACAACCCTTATCCATTCCAAGTCAACGTTGGGAGGAGATTTCAATGGATTTTATCACAAGTTTACCTAAGTCCGAAGGAAAGAGTGTCATCATGGTGGTAGTTGATAGGCTTACCAAATATGCACATTTTTGTGCATTATCTCATCCATTTAAAGCAAGTACAGTTGCTACTACATTTATGGACAGAATTCAAAAGCTACATGGAAGCCCAAGGGTTATTATGAGCGACAGAGATCCCATTTTTACTGGAAATTTTTGGGCGGAGTAATTTTATTGTTTGGGTACTCAATTAGCTCATAGCTCATCTTATCATCCTCAATCTGATGGTCAAACTGAGATAGTAAATAAATTTTTGGAAGGATATATTCGTTGTTTTTTATCTAATAAAAAAACACAATGGGTCAAGTGGTTACCTCTCGCTGAATGGTGGTATAACACTTCCTTCTGTTGGGGTTCCCATGTTTTGGCAGATTTGGAAATACAAAAAGATGAGACAACATCAAACCACTTTAGGGCCCTAGGATCTAGCCCTCCTGGACACGGAGAGGGATCTCTCCAAATAGAGCAAGAATGATATATCTTTGAAAGCTCAAATTGAGATATTAGGCTAGGTATGAAGCACAGATGGGGGGTTTAAATGATTTGGTTGGTTGGTTACTGGGTTGGTCAGGAGATCATAGACTGAGAAAGTAATGGGAGAAAGGAAACAAAACAGCAGGAGGCTTCAGCAAAGAGGATAGGCCAAGACAGTGCCATCCATTGGGCTATGGAGTCATGAAAGGAAATTACTTGCATCCACTAGCCAAGGCTTTCAAAGAGCAAGTCATCTACACTAAAGGATCTTTTAGGAAGATGGTGGAATGGAACATTAAGGAGAGAAAGTGGAAGAAGGAAAGACAACCAATTTTCTGTCTATAGATCAGGTCAGAGGTCATTTAACTCCAGACCTGCTTGAACATACTTAAAGGCAGCTCTCGAAGGGGGACAAAGGGGCTGCTTATAGATCGGACCAGAGGTCATTTAACTCCAGGTCTGCTTTAGCAACTCCATGGGAAAACAGAGATAAATTTGACAAAGAAACATCCAAGTAGCAAACCCCCCAAGTTCATACATCAGCCAGCAAGCAATAACATCCACTGCGCTATTTAAACCACATGAATTTACTCTTAGATAAGACATAAAGTAGAAAACATTAAAGGTAGGGAGAGAAGGAAACATAGGGCACCTAGCAAGGGTGAATCCTATGCTATACTTCTGTTGCCTACCAGAAGAACATGAAACAACATGAAAAATGTAATTAACAGAGTGAGGAAAACATCACCAATAGTAATAGACCAGGATCCTGTGAAATGTGCTTTGATTAATTGATGCAAAACCAGTCATGTACAATAAGCTCAATGGCTAATACAATCCAAACTTCCTCCTCCCAGCCTATTACATACAAACTACTCTGTAACTCCCTCTCAAGACTGTTCTAACAGTCAAATTGAATCCCTCTAACAGCAACTGCCACAGCAAGGCAACAACAACAACAAAAACAACAACCACCCCTTTTATATTATGTTCTCGGGGATTCTTATAGGAGAACAGGAAGAAACGGAAGTAGGTGATCAATTAAATGAGTCTCATTAAGATGGAATGGTGGAGGAAACTGAGTCCATTCTGCTTAATGGCATTGTGATGTACTTTGTAGATTGGTTGGAGACGTTTGTCAGGTCAAGATTGACCTCTGATACGTTCTTTAAGTCCTTACGATGGTCTGGAACTCTGCGTTGCCATTCTGGAATAAATGAACTGGATGGGAAAACTACAAGGCCGCTCCATACCTCCATAACTACTGCCTGACTGTCTTGAATGGGCTTCATTCAGTGTAATTAATCGTTTCAGGGCTCGAGGAGATACGAGGAATGCTGTAGGTAAACGTCTTTCCTGGAGGAAATGTGTTCTACTGATATTAAAACGCGGATATGACCTTTGCGTGCTTAAGTCTTCAAACCGTGCCCTTTCCCTTTGAATGCGGGGTTTAAACATTAACTTCATTAATAACAGGCACCAACCCCCCTTTGAATTCCTTCTGCTGGTCCACGGACAAATGCTGAAACGGCCTCTCTGTGCTGTCTGCGTAATAAAATACACCTGTTATAAACCTGGGCAGTAGTGGTGGAGAAGTGCTTTGGAGGCCCAGAGGAACGGTGGCAGAATAGTGGGAACAACTAAAACAATGAGAAGTGGCGGAAGAAATGATATTAGTGTAAAACCCAAAGGTTAAATGTTTGGGCGAATAACAAAGGGAAACGGAGAAAAACAATGGAGTGGAGCCACAGAGGTGGGACCCAGGCTAAATCGCAATAGCAAATCGCAATCGGGAGACGGAAGTGGAGCGGAATGATAAGCATGGGATTTTCGATGCGATGGGCAATTCCTTTGCAAATTCAATATATGACCAATTTCCCGTTTATGAAGGAAAGACCCTTTATTTATATGAAAAGGCAGGAGAGTAGTACGGTGGGCCCGGGGGTCAAATCGCAAATCGAAAATTGTAAGATGGAATGGAGCGGAGGGATCATCGCAACGCGGAACAAAGAACTGTGATTGCGATATTGCGATCGGGCGGAGTTGCGATGGAGGGCAGAAAGTGCGATGGGCAGAAAATGCGACGGTGCGATATGTGGTCAGGGCGATGTGCGACGGGTGGAAAGTGCGATGAGGAAAATGCGACGGGAAAATGCGATGGGCGGAAAGTGCGATGGCGCGATCGGCGATCGCATCGGAAATATTTGTGACGCGATCAGATCGCATTGCAAATATTTGCGATGGATCAATCGACCATAAACAACGAAAATGCGATATGCGATCTACGCTATAAGCAGCGGGTTAATATATAAGAACTTTATAATAAAGTTCTATATGGAATGTATTTGCGGGGTATAGAAAAGGGGAAGTGGTTTAGGCCTATGGTAAAGTTAAAAGTGGGTCTTAAGCCCATTTTGACGGATTAAAGGCAAGAAGGGGTACAATAGAGGAATAAAGGGGAAGGATGGCCAACAAAGGGTAAGGGAAGAAATTAAAGGGAATTTGAAAAGGTAAAAAGGGAAATAGAAGGGGAAACAAGTAGAAGCTAAGTGGGGGTTGAAATAAGAGGGAAGAGGGGGCCTTTGGGCATTTCTTCACAAACAGAGAGGCTTTATAATAGGAATCAACAGAGGGGAATTTATAAAAGGATAAAATACACATGGAGGCTTCAAGAAGACTGTGTTTTCAGAGGAAATTCATTCCTTGAAGGCTCAAAAAACAATTTAGCCCCTGTTTTCTTGCCAAAAAATTATAGGGGGGGCTAAGGGTGGCTCCACATGGAGATGGCTTCTTCCTGAAGGAGTTAAGAATTCAGAAAATGATCTCTTGGTTTAGGCCAGGTGCCTGCTGCTTGAACCATCCATTTATTTCTTTGATCAGCTACCACAAGCTATGAAGACAACATATCAGCAGTAAAATTCTCCCAAACAACTACCTACCCACACTATAGTCTTAACATTTTTCTTTTGGGTGCATTTGGGCTTGCAGACCCTTTACATCATTTTATTTTTATAAACAGAAAATAAACCTATTCTAAGTCTACCCTTATTACTCCATGAGACCAGATTAGGCTGTTGGCCTCATAAGCTTCTCTACCTACACTACTCCCTGCTAGGATTAGACTGTCTAGCAGGTTTCTTCTCTACATTCTAAGACAGAAAACAACTAACTACATGCTCATAGACTGAGATTTATTGAGCTTTTCCTACCTACCCTACTCTAACTGGGAATCTCTGATGTTCTAGGTGATACAATAATGCCAATGCAGCCAGTCAAGCAGTAATAAAAAAGGATATGAGCACTGGCTGCCTGTCAGAGATAACCACAGGGTGCTCTACCCATGGTCCTTCAAAATTGTGGTCACCATCAGTAGTGACCCTTCCTGATGAATTTGGCTCTGGCAAAGGATTGATGCTTGAGGAATTGAGCCAATCAGGGCCTCCATGTATTCTGTCGTAGGATCAATGAGCATATGATGTTCACTTTCTTCACTTAGGCCTTCCATGATTGGTAGGCTGTTTGCATCTTGGGCGGCTTCAATTATTTCATTTTCCGCTGTGTCTTCAGAGTGGCTCTTAGGAGCCAGATCATCTTATTCTTGCACATCAAACAGCAATGGAATTTCTTCTCTTTTAGGGGGCGGGAGTTCCAAAAAGGCTCTCGGGTCTCTGAACTCGTATGATTTTTCTTGTGAGTTCAAGAGTTCAATCTCAGCCTCATATCTCTCCGCCAGCACTTCTAGGAAAACCTTCTTTAGCTCAGGCTTATCATTGAATCTTGAGCTAGAATGAAGAACTTTTGGAAGGTCTTTGCTTCTGAGTTGAGCCAATATATCTGATATTCCACAACGAAACTCTTCAAGGGGGCTCAACTCAGAGTCTTCCATTTGGTAGGGATGATGTTGCACTGCGACTGGTCTCCCAGTGGAGTCACATGAAACCAAGATAATCAGTGGCCTGCTGATCACCAGTGGAGTCTTTTATCATTCAGGAATTGTGGAGTCACCAGGTGGATGATTTAAAACTTACTGTCCACCACAGTGGTTTACCAAATCAAGGCTGATTGGTCTCGTCACCAGCGGATTCGCCATTATGTTGGGGTTCCCATGTTTTGGCCAGATTGGCAAGACCAAAAGATGAGACAACATCAAAACCACTTTTGGGCCCTAGGATCTACCCCTCCTGGACCCGGAGAGGGATCTCTCCATTAAAGAAAAGAATGATGTATCTTTGAAAGCTCAAATTGAGATATTAGGCTAGGTACGAAGCACAGATGGGGGGTTTAAATGATTTGTTTGGTTGGTTGCTGGGTTGGTCAGGAGATCATAGACTGAGAAAGTAATGGGAGAAAGGAAACAAAACAGTAGGAGGCTTCAGCAAAGAGGATAGGCCAAGACAGTGCCATCCATTGGGCTATGGAGTCATGAAAGGAAATTACTTGCATCCACTAGCCAAGGCTTTCAAAGAGAAATTCATCTACACTAAAGGATATTTTAGGCAGATGGTGGAATGGAACATTAAGGAGAGAAAGTGGAAGAAGGAAAGACAACCAATTTTCTGTCTATAGATCAGGTCAGAGGTCATTTAACTCTAGACCTGCTTGAACATACTCAAAGGCAGCTCTCGAAGGGGGACAAAGGGGCTGCTTATAGATCGGACCAGAGGTCATTTAACTCCAGGTCTGCTTTAGCAACTCCATGGGAAAACATAGATAAATTTGACGAAGAAACATCCAAGTAGCAAACCCCCCAAGTTCATACATCAGCCAGCAGGCAATAACATCCACTGCGTTGGTTAAACCACATGAATTTACTCTTAGATAACACATAAAGTAGAAAACATTAAAGGCAGGGAGAGCAGGAAACATAGGGCACCTAGCAAGGGTGAATCCTATGCTATACTTCTGTTGCCTACCAGAAGAAAATGAAACAGCATGAAAAATGTAATTAACAGAGTGAGGAAAACATCACCAATAGTAATAGGCCAGGATCCTGTGAAATGTTCTTTGATTAATCGATGCAAAACCAGTCATGTACAATAAGCTCAATGGCTAATACAATCAAAACTTCCTCCTCCCAGCCTATTACATGCAAACTACTCTGTAACTCCCTCTCAAGACTGTTCTAACAGTCAAACTGAATCCCTCTAACAGCAACTGCCACAGAAAGGCAACAACAACAACCACCCCCTTTATATTATGTTCTCGGGGATTCTTATAGGATAAGAGGAAGAAACAGAAGTAGGTGATCAATTAAATGAGTCTCATTAAGACAGAATGGTGGAGGAAACCGAGTCCATTCTGCTTAATGGCGTTGTGCTGTACTCTGTAGATTGGTTGGAGACGTTTGTCAGGTCGAGATTGACCTCTGATATGTTCTTTAAGTCCTTACGGCGATCTGGAATTCTGCGTTGCCATTCTGGAATAATTAAACTGGATGGGAAAACTGCAAGGCCGCTCCATACCTCCATAACTGGTGCCTGACTGTCTTGAATGGGCTTCATTCAGTGTAATTAATCATTTCAGGGCTCGAGGAGATACGAGGAATGCTGTAGGTAAACTTCTTTCCTGGAGGAAATGCGTTCTACTAATATTAAAACGCGGATATGACCTTTGCATGCTTAATTATTCAAACCGTGCCCTTTCCCTTTGAATGTGGGGTTTAAACATTAACTTCATTAATAACAGGCACCAACCCCCCTTTGAATTCCTTCTGCTGGTCCGCGGAAAAATGCTGAAACGGCCTCTCTGTGCTGTCTACGTAATAAAATACACCTGTTATAAACCTGAGCAGTAGTGGTGGAGAAGTGCTTTAGAGGCCCGGAGGAACGGTGGCAGAACAGTGGGAACAGGGGAAACAATGAGAAGTGGCGGAAGAAATGATATTAGTGTAAAACCCAAAGGTTAAACGTTTGGGTGAATAACACAGGGAAACAGAGAAAAACAATGGAGTGGAGCCACGGAGGTGGGACCCGGGCTAAATCGCAATAGAAAATCGCAATCGGGAGACGGAAGTGGAGCGGAATGATAAGCATGGGATTTGCGATGCGATGGGCAATTCCTTTGAAAATTCAATGTATGACTAATTTCCCGTTTACGAAGGAAAGACCCTTTATTTATATGAAAAGGCAGGAGAGTAGTACGGTGGGCTCAGGGGTCAAATCGCAAATCGCAAATCGTAAGATGGAATGGAGCGGAAGGATCATCAAAACGTAGAGCAAAGAACTGTGATTGCGATATTGCGATTGGGCGGAGTTGCGATGGAGGGCAGAAAGTGCGATGGGCAGAAAATGCGACGGTGCGATATGCGATCAGGGCGATGTGCGACGGGCAGAAAGTGCGATGGGGAAAATGCGACGAGAAAATGCGATGGGCGGAAAGTGCGATGGCACGATCGGCGATCGCATCGCAAATATTTGTGATGGATCAATCAACCATAAACAACGAAAATGCGATATGCGATCTATGTTATAAGTGGCGGGTTAATATATAAGAACTTTATAATAAAGTTCTATATGGAATGTATTTGTGGGGTATAGAAAAGGGGAAGTGGTTTAGCCCTATGGTAAAGTTAAAAGTGGGTCTTAAGCCCATTTTGACGGATTAAAGGCAAGAAGGGGTATGATAGAGGAATAAAGGTGAATGATGGCCAACAAAGGGTAAGGGAAGAAATTAAAGGGAATTCGAAAAGGTAAAAAGGGAAATAGAAGGGGAAACAAGTAGAAGCTAAGTGGGGGTTGAAATAAGAGGGAAGAGGGGGCCTTTGGGCATTTATTCACGAATAGAGAGGCTTTATAATAGGAATCAACAGAGGGGAATTTATCAAAGGATAAAAGACACATGGAGGCTTCAAGGAGACTGTGTTTTCAGAGGAAATGCATTCCTTGAAGGCTCAAAAAACAATTTAGCCCCTGTTTTCTTGCCAAAAAATTTATAGGGGGGGCTAACAGATCGGACAACGATCGTTAATTCCACAACACCCGTATTTTCCCCGTTTAAACTACTGATCGCGCCATCGCCATCCATTCACCGCCAGATCGATGGTTTGGAGTTTACCCGCCGGTGGTCCCCGCGGCTCACTGTTTCAAAACCCGGCGGTTTCTATCGCATCGCCTTCGGGCGGTTGGCGGTATTTCCTCATCGACCAGCGATTCCAAACAGCTCTCAACGCGTGGCTCCTGTACGATTTCAAAACCTCTATCCCATCATGCATTATTGGTCGGTACAGGACGTGCAGTGATATTCACGTCAGCCGTTAGATCTTGGGAGCATCATCCAACGGTCATCGATCGATGAAGCTGCACGGGGTTTAACCCATAGTCTCTGCACCTAGGGCCCACTTTTCATCATCCTCCGCTGTGTTTCTCACTGTCGATCTCCTTTGAAGATCTAATGGTCTATATTGGTCTTCTCCCTACTGCTGACTATTCCGCTATCAACCGGTTCCGCCACATCACCTCTAGGTGTCCCGCCATACATCCGCCCGCCTGTTTCGTATATCTGTTCAAAGGTCAGAGATTCAAAGGTTTCCTTTCATTTTTTCTCCCGCGTCACCTCCCGATTGTAATCCATATCGTTTCCACCACACTATGGGTCTTCCACGATGTTTTCGCCATCTAACTAGTCTACGTAGTCAGTCTAGCCACCCCCTGTTGCGTCCACCACCTCCATTGTGTTCTTAACAAGTTGCGTGTTTTTGCAGGGTTTTCAGAAAGGCGGAAAACCACCAAGATTCACAGGGATCATTGTAAGGATAGGTTGAAGGAGATGTTTTCAGACTAAGTATGCAGCTATTGGAAATGTTGTACTTGATTGGTATTGTTATTTAATATGACAAGCACATTTCTTTGGATCCTGATCTGAAGCAGCGGTGATTTTTTCCTATCTATGTGTTTTAATTCATTTTACTTCATTTCTACTGGCTTGCATCAGAATAATTGGCATAGGATTTACCCTTGTTAGGTACCCTATGTTTCTGCTCTCCTTTCCATTTATGTTTCTCTTCTGAATGTATTATCTGAGACATGATTTTAGTTAGTTTAACCAGTGTAGTGGATGTTATTGCCTGCTCTCTGATGTATGAATTAAATGAATTCAGTTCTTAGATGATTCTTGTTATAGATTCAGTTGGAAGATTTGGGAACACTGGGGATTAGTGTTAGCCCTGTCCACTAGGATCCTTGTACGACCTGCTGATCTGTAACTTTTTGCTTTGAAATCTGTGTTATCTTCTCCCTCCTACTTTCCATATCACATAATAATCTTGAAGATCTTATGTTCCAGATGACTAGCCCAATCGAAAGCCTGCCTTTTGAGTAGCAAGAAAATCCATTCCTGACTCCATTGCCCAATGGTTTCGAATATTTACTGGAATATTTCACCTCTGCCTTATCCCTTTTTGCTCATTCTGGTCTTACATTGAACCCTTCTTTCCTGATAACCAGCAACCAAAACAAACAATCAACAAACAAAATTGTGCCTATAACTAGCCTAAAATCATAACATTTGAGCCTCATAGACATAAACCTTTGCTCATATAGAGAGATCCCTCTCTGGATCCAGGAGGGCTAGATCCTGCAGTCTGAAAGTGGTTTTGATGTTGTCTCATATTTTGGTCTTGCCAATCTGGCCAAAACATGGGAACCCCAACATAATGGCGACTCCGCTGGGGAACTAAGTGCATTACACCTTAAACACTCTCAAGAATTCACAAAACCTTCAATCTCTGGTCAGGTTGGCAGTTAAACAATCTTATTCTCACATCAACCTCTACACCATTTGTTGTGTTTCCCCATACTCTTGGACAGAGTCTGGAAAGGGCCAGGTAGCCTCCGGATCTCACACTCTTTCAGAGGTGACATATCTGGTGAATACCCTCCTAGTCAATCTATGGTTAGAGTTTGCTGTGTTTTGAAGATATCCTTGAAAGAGGACACCTTGTAAGCACTGCGGTGGACAATGTACCCTCCAAAAACATCCTAAACCTTCCACCTGGTGACTCCATGGCTCCCTAAACGTTTCAAAGACTCCACTGGTGATCAGTAGGTCTGCTGATTATCTTGGTTCACATTAGACCCCACTGGGAGACCAGCCCCCCATAACAACATCAACGACAGTAGAAGTAACAAGTAGGGTTAAGCTGCTTGATCGGAAACAACATTCTGGCTTCTAGAACCATTCATACAAGAGCTTACCCTAACCCAGAACCACCTAAAATAGTTGATAACCCCGAGAGCATCCTCAAGGGAGCTCCTAAACTTAAAAGATAAACTATTTCCAAACACATCCATAGAGCTAATTCCGCACCAGAAGATCTTACAGCTCTATCACACTTTCACCTTGACCTAGACCTACCTAACAGCTTATCTAGAACTAGGTCATTCAGTAGCTTAGATCAGCTAGACCCTGAGCTTCTTGATTCACCACAGTAAAGTGGTAGACACCTTGGGAATAGATAGACCCTTCCATCTACTCCTCCCGATTTACATTTCATACAAAACTTGGGACTCAGTCACCCTAGGTCTGCTCATCAATATTTTGCTGGTCCTAATATCCCTGTCATCCATATACCAGCTGCCCAAGTTAACCCTTTACCTCATCAAAATATCATTATGGCAGCCTGGTATGCACCTCTAGTTTTACCCCAGCCTCTAGTACCCTTACCGAATGATTATCAGTCTAAGATTCCACACTTCACTGCAAAGGAGTCCATCACAGCCCAACAACATGTAGATAAGATGGAGGATTCTTTCGACTACATGGAGATTGATGACGATACAGTCAAAATGAGAATCTTTGCCCAAAGCTTAGGGGGTGATGTGAAGAAATGGTTTAAGGGCCTGCCTCCAGGTAGCATCATTGATCTTCCGGGCTTATATCAGACTTTTATAAACAAATGGGAAACTAGGGCGAATCCTCGTCAACTCCTGGCAGAATACATGACCCTTAAGAGAAACGTAGAAGAGAGTGTCCACGATTACACAACAAGATTTAACAGCATTTATAATGCCCTCCCTCCACATATGAAACCTCCACAGGGCATGGCCCTAGCAAAATACCCTGAGGGTTTTGATGCTGACATGGCCTATGAGCTTAGAGATAAGGAATACAACACATTGGAGGACATGCAGAAAGGAGCAGTGAACATAGAGGCAAACCTGATTGAGAAAAGAGCAAGACTGAAAGCTGAGAGAAGGGTAACATACAGAGATGACAATGTAGCCTCCACATCTGACAAAAGTTATGATACGCTGTCTAAAAATGTGGAAAGGTTACAATAGATGATGGAAAATATGGTTGTCACCGTTAGAAATCAGAACAAGAACCAAAACTAGAACTTTAGAAGAAACAACAACGCTCCCAACAGACAAAGAGAATCAGATCAACAAGTTATTCCCCCATTCCAAGAGAATTTTCTTGATGAAGATGAGGGAATCATAGAAGAGTCTGAGGGAAACACAATTAATATGTTTGAAATGGAAGATTCAATCCATAACTGTTATTCGGAAGAAGACCAGCCTTCACCCTCTGGTTGGGAAGAGGAATGGTCAGAATCTGAAGATTACAGATTAGGATTTGAAAATGCCATGATGCAGGTCAGAGAATAGTATGAACTTAGAAGAAAAAAGAGTCAAGAAGCTGCCAAACCCAAAGCTTCTGAGACTACCATGAAAAATAGGCCTGAGAAAACTTCTAAAGCAACTGCTGAAAACAACAAATCAACAGTTGAGAGTTCTGGAAAGAATAGAGAAAAAGACAACCAAAACACTAATGCACAAGGTAAACCAGCTAGCAGCACTAGCACTGCAATTAGTGCTCCTGATAAAAATGTCACAAACACTGTACATAACGAGAATCAGCCCACTGATTCAGCCACTAAGGCAGTGGCAAATAGAACAGAGGTGAGCATGCCTAAGAGTCAGTCCCATTTCAATTTAGAGAGTGAGATTGAAAGAATTAAAATCTCTGTCCCACTTTCTGAGCTAGCCACTCAGGATGTATATAAAGGCTAGATTTTGAAGGCTTTAAACCTTAGTGAGAATGGTGACTCTGTCAATTTGAATGATGATCAGCCTGCCCTCTTGTTTGGTCCTAAGATAGAGGGGAAGTTTTAGGAGGGGGTAGTTCCACCTTTCTATATCAGTCTCAACATTCATGACAAGATCCTGCACAATGCAATGCATGATTCTGGATCATCTCACAACCTAATGCCTAAGGTAGTTATGGAAAGACTAGGTCTAGAGATAACCAGACCCTACAAAGATTTATACTCTTTCGACTCTAGCAGAGTAAAATGCCTAGGCCTGATTAAAGATCTATGTGTGAGTTTGACCCAGATCCCAGCGAAATGTATGGTCATGGACGTTGTGGTAGCAGACGTGCCACCCAAGTATGGCATGTTATTATCAAGATCATGGGGAGCCAAGCTGCAGGGTACAATGCAGATGGATGGATCGTATGCCACAATCCCAATCTTTGGCCAACTTAGAAAACTGTATAGGGAGACATAGATGAAATTCCTAGTCAATAGCCCCGAAAAACCAGAAAATTCACCTGTTTATTCTGTACATATAGACATTGACTCCTCCATCTTTTGTAATGATGAATCCTTAGAAGGGTCGGGATCCCAAAACAGAGATACAAACGGAGAGGCAGAGGCCATGGATTTTAACATAATGGTTGCTCTAGATTTAGAGGACAACGAAGAAGAAAATCGCAACGAAACTTGTAGGATATGCAGTTGAGACCTAACCCCGAGTGAACAAGAAACAGAGCGTAAACAACCATCTAGCCAGATCCCTGAACCTCATACATTCCACGGAGAACAAAGCGATCTGCAGCCTAGTACAGACCCCATAACACAACACAATGGCGAACCCAGCTGTAAGGGAGAAAACAATGATGGTCACGAAAATAACCCCTTATGGGAAATGAGCTTTGACGGGTCCTGCACTAAATGGACTGCAGGGGCGGGGGTATGGTTACACAATACATAAAACGACTATGCTGAGAGCCATGCCTGTAGCCTGCATTTCAAATTCATGAATAACGTCGCTGAATATGAGGCTCTGATCCTGGGTCTAAATCTGTTGATGAAGTTAGGAGCCCGCAAGATAACCGTGCAGGGAGATTCTGAGCTGGTGATAAAACAAGTAAACGGGGAATATACGGCTAAACATCCTAGGCTGAGAGCATATAGGAATGACACCATGGATCTACTGAAGACGTTTGTTGAGTACAAATTAGTGTTCGTTCCTAGGGGTCAAAATGTCATTGCAAATGGATTAGCTTGCCTAGCCAGTTCCTACCCCAAGACTCCCAGAGACCAACAGATCATCATTCAGACCAAATTCAGACTTGCTGTGCCAGACAACAAAAAATATTGGCAGGTCTTCGAAGGTGATAAACAGATTGAAGACTTCCTGGTAGGCAGAAACGGGTTCGAATTTTTTGATCTAGATTTCCAACCTGACAGTAGTTGCCTAAGTGATGAATCCTCGAATGAGGAAGAAACACTCTGTAACATAGAAATAAACTCTTTAGAAGAACAGACTGGAAATCCAAACCGCAAATGTGAAAATGCAGATAGTGAAGAGGTAGAGGTGCTGCAGGCCAAAGACAAGAATATACCCAGAGGCCTGGCACCCTTAGAGGACCTTTTTGACTTTGATGATGTGGCAAAAAAGCCCACTATAGAACATGCAGACTCTGATGTGGAAGAATGCAACATAGGCACTGAAGATGAGCCCAGAATGATTAAACTAGCTAAGTCGTTACCTGTAGACATGAAGAAGAAATACATTGACCTTTTCAAGGAATTCATTGATGTGTTTGCATGGAGCTATGAGGACTTAAAGGCCTATGACACAAATATCATTCAGCATAAGATACCCTTGAAAGAAAATCAGAAGCCCTTTAGGCAAAAACTTCGCATAATCAATCCTAAAAAATTGCCTGCAGTAGAGAAAGAGATTAAGAAAATGTATGAAGCAGGTATAATTGTGTCGGTGAGGTTCTCTGATTGGGTATCAAATTTGGTGGCTGTGAGGAAGAAAACAGGAGAAATCAGATTGTGTATAGACTTCAGGAATCTTAATAGAGCCTCACTCAAGGAAAATTACCCTTTGCCTAAAATGGAACATATTCTTCAGAAGGTAGTAGGTTCTAAAAGGATTTCCCTGCTAGATGGTTTCTCTAGATATAACCAAGTCTTAGTAATCCCAGAAGACCAACTCAAAACAGCCTTTACCACTCCCTGGGGCACCTTTATGTATGTGAAGATGCCTTTTGGATTGATGAACGCTGGAACCACCTTCCAAAGAGCGATGGACATAGCATTTTCAGATGAGATAGAGCTCTTCATTGTTATCTACTTGGATGACATAACCGTCTTTTCCAAGACCGAAGAAGAACACCTGCAACATCTGAGAAAAGTATCTGAAAAATGTCGAAGGTTTGGTCTGTCCCTGAATCCCAAAAAGACTGTTTTTGGGTTACAGGAGGGTAAACTCCTTGGCCACATTATATCTGAGAAGGGGATCAGGATAGACCCACAGCGAGTTGAGGGAATACCACAGATCACACACCCCAGAAACATCAAGGAATTACAGTCTTTCATTGGGAAGATTAACTTCCTTAGGAGGTTTATTCCGAATCTGGATGAACACCTTAGGAACATGACTAACATGCTGAAGAAAGGTGCAAGAGTTAAATGGACCGTGGGAGCTAAACAATATTTTGAATCAATGAAACTTGCACTTACCCAAGCTCCCGTCCTAATCAGCCCAGATTTCTCCAAATATTTCCTGATCTTTTCATTCGCCTCTGAGCATACAGTGGTAGCAGTTTTGCTGCAGAAAAACACAGAGGGAATGGAACAGCTGATTGCCTTCTTTAGCAAAGCACTCAGAGATGCACCCTTGAAATACAACATCATGGAGAAACAGGCCTATGCTCTAGTTAGGGCCTTGAAAGACTTCAGGGTGTACATATTGCATTCTCACACTGTAGCTTATGTTCCCAACATCATAGTCAAAGATATACTGTCCCAAGACCCAGATGGGAAAAGGGGCAAATGGATAGCTGTGATCTTAGAGTATGACCTTGAGGTAAAACCCACCAAACTGATTAAAGGACATGGCTTAGCCAAATTAATGGCTGAATCAAACCTACAAGCCCTAGACATTAACATGATAAATACCTTGGATGAGCAACAAGAATTGCCTGATCTCACTGTTGAGGAAAAATTTCAGAATTCTCCTTGGTATTCTGACATCTTGTATGTGCTTACACACCTCAATGCCCCTCTCGGATTATCAAAGACCAAGGCCAGATTCTTAAAGCTAAAGCCTAGAAATTACTGCATTTTGAATTAGAACTTATACTGGAAGAATCCTAATGGCCTATTGCTTAAATGTTTGCCTGAAAATGAGGCAGAGAGGGTTAAACAAGAATTCCATGCTGGAGAATGTGGAGGCCACCTGAGTTGGAAAGCCACTGCAAACAAAATACTCAGGGCTGGCTACTATTGGCCCACGCTCTTCAGTGATGTCCATAAAATGATAGTTACCTGCCACAAATGTCAGATCTTTGAGGGCAAAAGAAAACTCCTCCCTTTACCCCTACAACCCATCACTGTTGAAGGTCCCTTTCTGCAGTGGGGCCTAGATTTCATAGGGGAAATTCACCCTGCTTCTTCTGCTCAACAAAAATGGATACTAACAGCCACAGATTATTTCACTAAATGGATAGAGGCTGTGCCCACTAGGAATTCCACAGACTCAGTCATCATTAGTTTCCTAGAAAGTCACATCCTCTCTCGGTTTGGCTGCCCAAGGAAAATAATCACTGATAATGCTACTACTTTCGGATCCAAAAAGATGGTTGATTTTTGTCATAGGTACCAAATAGCACTTGTTCATTCAACTGCCTATTACCCTCAAGGTAATGGATTAGCTGAATCATCAAACAAGAGCCTGGTGATCATCATCAAAAAGCTGTTGGAAGAGAACAAAAAATCATGGCATAACAAGTTAGTACATGCTTTATGGGATGACAGGCTTACAACAAAAAGGTCCATTGGCATGTCACCATTTTAGCTTGTCTATGGAGCAGAAGCAGTATTCCCTACCAGCCTTGGGATACCAGTGATCAAACTGATCCAGGAGATCCAAACAGAAGAAGACAGCACGGTGAGGAGAATAAACCAAATGATCCATCTTCAGCAAACAAGGGAGGAGGTCTACAACAAAGCAGTGAAGGTTTAGGAGAATATAAAGAGACTGTTTGACAAAAGAACCAAAGCTGCTGATTTCAAAGTTGGAGATAAAGTTCTGAAGTGGGATTCGAGAAGAGAGGATAAAGGAAAGCACAACAAATTTGACAGTTTTTGGCAAGGTCCATACCTTGTCCAGGCCACCGTGGGTCCCAATGCTTTCTTCTTACAAGAATTAGATGGCACTGAGCTGTTTGGGGGTCCTGTCAATGGCAGGATGCTCAAACATTACTTCTGCTAATTTACAATTTCTAGTCTCCATTTCCATTGTACATACCATTGCAGTTTTTATTTTCAAATAAAAAGAGAAAATGTTTCAAAAAACAGAGGAAAGGGAGAGGTTCAGACATGCTTAAACCATGAACCTCTGATGTGCAAAGATTGGCTCTAATAAGCTCAAAACCTGAGCCAAAGCAAGTAAAGCAGCTAGTCCCAACATGCCCAAAATTTGGACCAACAAAGAAGAAAGAAGAATCAACTCTAACATGCCTAAAACCAGAGCTGAAATAAAGACAAGGAGTGACTCTAACATGCTCAAATCTTGAGTCACAAAGGGAAAGAAGGACGTTTCAAGTTTTAGATCCCAAGCCTTCACAGTTTTGTTTCATTTTTCTGCAAATTTAGTCCATGTGCAACTGCCTTTATGCCTTGGACCCACAGCAAGTCAGACAGCCTGTTTTTCAATTTCCCGTCTTAGAATGTAGAGAAGAAATCTGTTGGACAACTTAATCCCAGCAGATATTAGATTAGGTAGAGAAACACATGAGACCAACAGTTTAATCTGGTCTCATGGAGAAATAAGGGTAGATTTAGAATAGTTCTACTTTTTGTTTACAAAATAAAATGATGTAAAGGGTCTGCTAGCTCAAATGCACCCTAGAAGAAGAAAAAATGCTAGGATGGTAGTATGGGTAGGTAGATTGTTGAGGAAAGTTTTTCTGCTGATGTAATGTCTACGTATTGTGGCAGCTGATCGAAGAAAGAAAAGGATGTGCCAAGCAGCAGGCATCTGGCCTACTCCAAAGTTCAATTTTTGAATTCTTGACTCCTTCAAGAAGAAGCCATCCCCATGTGGAGCCATTGTTAGCCCCTTATAAATTTCTTGACTAGCAAGAAAGGGGCTAGTTTGTTCTGTAAGCCTGCAAGGAATGCATTTCCTGTGTAAACACATCATCCTTGCAGCCTTTCCAAGTTCCCTGCCTTGTGACTGTTTCCTTTCTGCTGTTCAGAATCAATATGCCTTGCTGACCAAAAACCAGGCTCCTAAAGGTTTTATTCTGCCCTTTATGCCCTTGCAAATTTCTTCATTTTCACCCCATTGTTCCTCTCTTCAAAGTCCCCTTTCTTCCCCCTAATTCCCCTAATTCCCCTTTCCATCTCAGAAAATCCCCTCTAAAACATCCCTACTCCCTTGATTGTGCCTAAATCCCCCTCTTTTCCCCTACCGTTACCCTCCTTGGGCCTCCAAATGTATTAAAAAGGGTTAAAAACCCACTTTCGGACCATATAACAGGCCTCAGCCCCTTCTCCACTAGCCCCACAACCTTTCTCCCCATGTAACCCTGCACCATGACCGAGCACTGGCCCGAAGGGCGCTAATCTCCAATGAGTATCGGGAGCGCCCCTGACCATTGATCTTGTAGATCGGACGACAATCGTTAATTCCACAATGCCTGTATTTTCCCCGTTTAAACTACTGATCGCACCATCGCCGTCCATTCATCGCCAGATCGACGGTTCGGAGTTTACCCGCCGGTGGTCCCCGCGGCGCACTATTTCAAAACCTGGCGGTTTCTATCGCACCAGCTTCGGGCAGTTGGCAGTATTTCCTCATCGGCCAACGATTCCATACACCTCTCGACGCGTGGCTCCTGTACGATTTCAAAACCGCTATCCCATCGCACGTTATCGTTCGATACAGGACACGCAGCGATATTCACGTCAGCCGTCAGATCTTGGGAGCCTCATCCGACGGTCATCAATCGACGAAGCTGCGCGGGGTTTAACCCATAGTCTCCGCACCTTGGGCCCACTGTTCGTTGTCCTCTGCTGTGTTTCTCACCGTCGATCTCCTTTGAAGATCCGACGGTCCAGATTGGTCTTCTCCCCAATGTTGACTATTCCGCTGTCAACCAGTTCCGCCACGTCACCTCCACGTGTCCCGCCGTACATCCGCCCGCCTGTTTCGTATATATGTTCAAAGGTCAGAGATTCAAAGGTTTCCATTCATTTTTTCTCCCACGTCATCTCCCGACTGTAATCCATATCGTTTCCACCACACTATGGGTCTTCCACGATGTTTTCGCCATCTAACCAGTCTGTGTAGTCAGTCTAGCCACCCCCTGTTGCGTCCACCACCTCCATTGTTTTCTTAACAAGTTGCATTTTTTTTCAGGTTTTTCAGAAAGTCGGAAAACCGCCATGATTCACAGGGATCATTGTAAGTGGCGCATTGAGTAGAAAAAATTAAATTTGGAAGCTGGTACTACATGGAATGTTAAGAAAGGTGGCGGCAGTATAAATTCCGCCGAAGGACAAAGTTTGAAGCTTCACGGACTCTATCCCGTGCCATTAAAGCCCAGATCTTGCAGAATCAAGACATTTATGAAGCCGTGGAGAAATACCAGCTTACGATCAAGGATTTTAGCATTTGGCATTAAGTGTTTTGATGTTTTAATACAGCAGTTTAGAGGCAAAGCACCAGATCAATGATCCCACAGATCATGCAAAGTACAGCACGCAGAAATTAATGCATGACAGGGGTTTATACAGTAGCAGAATGTTTTTCCCTCCATGAAGGACAGAGCGCCCATGCAGCGCTCAATCTATGCCGTGTTCTAGAGAGATTTTCTACCCTGAAACAGCCCCGGTACTATCAGAGCATTTACTTCATCAGTATGGCAGATTTCTTTATCATTTCTTTACCTATTGTTTATTCACTAATAGCACCACACAGTACTGCAGTCAGAACACATTGGAGTCATATCAGAGTAATCCGTAGTCTGAAAGGGATCATTCATTCACCCAAAGAACACCAGAGATTAATGCACAGGATTTATACAGAATGGGCTTCGGCCCTCTTTCTTTTCAGAAGTTTAATACTGCATTTAGTTCTCCACCTACCTCCTCTGCTCCTCTGGAGCTATAAATTCATGAATAACTCATTGTAATGGTTGTCGATCAGTTATTAGAGAACTGAAAGTAGTTTCTTTTGAGACACAGTCTCTGTGTAAAGATTGTAAGATAGGTTGAAGGAGATGTTTTCAGACTGAGTATGCAGCTATTGGCAATGTTGTACTTGATTGGTATTGTTATTTAATATGACAAGCACATTTCTTTGGATCCTGATCTGAAGCAGTGGTGATGTTTTCCTATCTCTATGTTTTAATTCATTTCACTTCGTTTCTACTGGCTTGCATTAGAATAATTGGCATAGGATTTACCCTTGTTAGGTACCCTATGTTTCTGCTCTCCTTGCCATTTATGTTTCTCTTCTGAATGTATTATCTGAGACATGATTTCAGTTAGTTTAACCAGTGTAGTTTATGTTATTGCCTGCTCTATGATGTATGAATTAAATGAATTCAGTTCTTAGATGATTCTTGTTATAGATTCAGTTGGAAGATTTGGGAACACTGTGGATTAGTGTTAGCCCTGTCCACTAGGATCCTTGTACGACCTGCTGATCTGTAAATTTGTGCTTTGAAATATATGTTATCTCCTCCATCCTACTTTCCATATCACATAATCATCTTGAAGATCCTATGTTTCAGATGACTAGCCCAATCGAAAGCCTGCCTTTTGAGTAGCAAGCAAATCCTTTCCTGACTCCATTGCCCAATGGTTTCAAATATTTCCTGGAATATTTCACCTCTGCCTTATCCCTCTTTTCTCATTATGGTCTTACATTGAACCCTTATTTCCTGATAACCAGCAACCAAAACAAAAAATCAACAAACAAACATGTGCCTATAAGTAGCCTAAAATCATAACATTTGAGCCTCATAGACATAAACCTTTGCTCATATAGAGAGATCCCTCTCTGGACCCAGGAGGGCTAGATCCTGCGGTCTGAAAGTGGTTTTGATGTTGTCTCATCTTTTGGTTGTGCCAATCTGGCCAAAACATGGGAACCCCAACAGACCCAATGCGTCGCGCCTGTCCAATGCGCCGCGTCACCCAGCCAATGCGCTGCGCCAGTGAAACTTGCCAATTTTCCCTTCAAATTGCTCCCTTTCTCCAATCACGGTTTCTCCTTGCTCACTCTCTCCTCTTGGAACACAAATGAGCCTTTGAACATGGAGATGGATTTTATACCAAATACCTTTTAATTTTCCATTTCAAAAACGCACTTTTGTAATGTTTTACATTTGACACTTTTTGAACTCTGTTTTAAATAGCTTGCTTCATTTTGGCTCTGATTAACTGAATGATGTGCTTTCTATTTGCCTTACAGGGAAAATATTTGCTGGAGCTTGACAAAGGTGACCAGGGTTGCCAGCGAAATTATTTTTACAACTGAGAAAACTTGAAATTACATTACATTTATACATAAAAAGATGAAATACTCTATTTTTCTTCAAAATAGAGTTTTGAAGAAAAATACATTATTAAGCATATGATGATGAAGTTCTTAGTACTGAAACTTTATTTCAAACTCCTCATGCACCTGCTGACCATTATTGGGCATTTTGAAGACCTTATTAATGAAACCCCTAGACCTAATGACACTAAAACCCTAAAAATGACTCTTTGCAAACTATGAGACAAAAAGTGACTGCAAATGATCTTAATGAAAAGAGATGGGCTAGCAGGTAAAGGGCATGAGGGATATGAGCAACAAGCCACTACCGTCAGATGATCCATGCTCCTAATGGAATGTAGCTGACCGAGTGAGACACCTAATATGCAATGCAACAAGAGGATTTTGATCACTGATGGAGGGATGAAGATACCGACACTAACATTGGCTCCAATGGGGATGGTAGTTCCTTGGAGGTGCCAAGAACTACAGATCTCTGGGAAAGTAGGCAGTGCCTTTTTCCATTGGGCTATGGAGTCAATAACTTCGACAAACCAAAACCAGACTCTTGACTAATTTTCGAAACTGAAAACTGACTCAAGACTGACTCAATTTCGAGACCGAAAATGACTGAAAGACCTGACTTAACAAACCTAACCAAAACTGAAATCAACCTTCAGTTTTATATCCTTCACCTCGGGACCCAAACTGAAAGAATGATGACATCACACACTTGCTCTGAAACTATGTTGAAAATGACTAAAACAAAAAAAATGACTCAAGACCTACTTAAATTAAATTAGTACTTACAAAGCTTTTTTAATGGCAGCAGTCCATCGAGATTTTAGGGTTTTAAATCATGATGAAAACCAATTTCACACTGATGGAATATGTACAATCATGTGTAGTGAGCCTTCCAATGTAACCAATCCAGCAGATGGCTACATACCAAAACTCTGCTCTCACTTTTCTCGAGCAGGTAGAACGATGTACATGTAGGCAACTTACAATAACCACTGAAACCAAGGCTTATGATAACGAACCAAGCAACATTTATCTTTTCTGATGCTTGCAAAATAATGCCGAAGGGATCTTGAAAATCCTGAAGCACTAGTTGGTCTTGACATCCAACAGCAAAATTATAACTACTCGCTTCATTCTAATCTGAAAGAACAATTTATTGCCGAGTGACAGGAAGGCACAGAGAGGTATAAGCTTCTGCCATCTGAGTGTTAGCTGTAAGTTCCTTGACCATGAGAATTTCTAGCATATTGTCTCTCTCAAGCTCATATTCCTCAACTTCATGTTCTAGCTCATTCTTAAACAGAAAACAATCTTCAAGATTATCAAACATGACAGCCTTATCATCTCCATGAAAGAAAATATTATTTCTTTGTTGATCTATAAAACTACTTACAAGATCATCATCATTTTAAAAAGAGGAAGAAGTTTCACCAACACTTTCTTGACCATGTGGGCACTACAAATCTGCTTTACCTTGGGCTGTAACATGACCTTTCAGGAGTTGATCTATCTCATCTTCAGACAGAGGAGATAATACTTTTTGTTTTCTTTTGCTCAAACAGTGATTATTTTCATGAAATAACATTTTAAAACATGAAAAACCTGAATGACAGTCCTTAATTCCCTGATCTTCTGAAATTTGAAAACATTGTTGATCATCTTCATATGACATGGAAATCAAATTATCATTTATCACTGAGTTATTGAAAGAATATTTTTCACTTACTTGAACAAAGATCTCATCTTGTTTTTCATGAACTGATTGGATTACCTCCTCATGAAGGCTTTGTTCTAATGAAATGAGAACATTTGGATCAATAACTTTGTCTTCTTCATTCCAGATGATCTCAACAACAGAGCTCTCCTTCATGGGATTCAGCACAAGGTATTCTTGATCATCACGATCTGAATCTAGATCTGAAATAGCTAAATTGACTTTATCACATTCTGAAATTGAAACTTGACTTTCCTACATATTTTCTTCTTCTATGGATAGGTCTGAATCAAAACCTTCTCTTTCATCATTTTCCATTGTACTAAGATCTTGATCCTGCTGCAAAGTTTCCTGAGCATCTTGATGGGTATCCTCTAAGTTCTCCTTTTGCTGCTGAAATGGATTTTCGTATAGAGCCTCCATGATCTCATCATCCATGAAATCATCATCTTCATAAAAAATTTCAAGATTTTCAATAAAACTATGAACATGGCTACAACAGTTCTGAACTAAAGTTAAGGATGGATAAAATTCTTTATACCTTTCAAAGAACATGGTATGAAAATCCTTTAAACAGTAAATACAAGCAGGCGACAAACTTTCATACCAAGATCGAGCTTCACCTTCCAGAGTGGCCATGAATATCTTCATCAAGCAGTCTTCAGGAAAATCAACCTTCAACTTGCGAATATGTATGTGAAATCTAACCAGATGTAAAGCAGCATCCTTCCTATCATCATCTTTAAACGTAGGCAAATTCCTTTGCCAATATACCTTAGGAATTTTATTTGGAAAAACTGGAATATGATCTCGGCTCATGGGAGCATACCTTCGATCCAGTGAAACCATTTTGATAACAATGAATTCACCAAGAAATTCCTCAGGCTACTGATTCTTGAAGAGTAGAGTCGCCATAAAAATTCTGAACCTTAGGATTCTTCGACACTGGAGTCGCCAGGTGAATGATTTCAGCCTTCCTATGTTTGATTATTTTCCACCATCAACAATCAGATTTGAACTTGATACATGTACTGGGGAAATTTGCAAGTCAGATGATACGTTTATAAAACTAGACCAGAGATTGACTGAAGCAGCGTTTATCTACTTATGTACTTGCAAAGAAATGTGAAGTTCGAAGGCTACCTGGCATAACTTCAGGCTCCGTCTGTAGTTTATAAAATGAATAACACTAACAAGAAAACAATTTTTGTATTTCCCTAGTATGGTCGCCACTATGTTATGGCCTAAATCTACCTCAGGCTGAGGAAGGCGGAATCTAGGGTAACATCAAAGCATGCTTAACCTGGTAGCTAGCCCTACCATATTGAGAGAGGGCTCTCTCCTGGTCAATCTCAGCAAAAAATGATTAGTGAGGCTTGAGATGACTTGACTAAAGGCTGATTTTAGGCTAGGTATATATGTAAAAGAGTTTTATTTGATTTTGAGGGTGTTTTTTGGATCAAAGGGACAAGCAGATTTTGGGTCTGGGGAATGAGGCCTAGTTTGCAGAGATCTGAATGGGGCAAGGTATGAAATTGTTTTGACACTTCAATTTTGAATGAAATGGATGGCTTAGACCAATGAGGAGTTGAATAGGGCTAGAAACCTTCAGGAATCCTCTTCAAACAGTCGAAAACATAGAAAATTAAACAAACCCTAGGTAGAGCACTGCAAATTTTAATGAATTCCACCTTTATCCTTGTTTGTTTAACTTAAGAAGAAATAAGAGGGAAAATGATACAAATAAAACACCAGTGAACTCAAATTTATAGAAAGAAACACACTATAAAAAAAAAGAGCCACATGAATCCCATAGAGTGCTGCAAACCCTGGTCTATTCCTTTGCCAAACTGCAGAGATGAATGTACAATGATGCTCAAAGCAATCCCAAGTGTCCAACCATGCTAATGACTGAAAAAATACAAGATATAGACAAAAAATAACTCATCCCCATCCTCTAGGGGTCGAGCTCACAAGTATAGGAGCTGTTTCAACAAGATCTAAACTGAGAACTAGAAAATAGGCAGTGGAACAACTTGCCTCTATAAGATAGGAAACTGATTCATTCAGTTGCAATTCACCTTTTGATGGATGAATCTACCTCCATGAGTAAAAATTTAACAAAATTACATCAAGATCCATCAAATTACATCATGAGTTTAACATTTGGAAACAAGAAAGTCAAAATGTCAAAAACTAGGCGAAAAACAGAGTTACTGAGTCCAAAATGAGCAAAAACCCCCAATGCGTCGCGCTTGATTTCTCTATGTGTCGCGCCAGTTTGGAGCTGCTTTTGGAGGCCTTCCCAGTGTCCAAAATTTCTCCAAGTGGGCTTGTTGGAAATTTCTGCCTGTCTACTTTCCAACACAAGTAAAATTTCTGAATTTGGCTTCCATTTGCCCCTCCAAAAATGAGTTCTCCCAACACTGCTTCCTGTGTGTCCAAAAAGGGGCAGAAAGGTCATTTTTAGAGTTTTTTTGACCATTTTGAAGGCCCAAAACCTGTCAAAATATCTTTTCCATAAGTAGGCATGCATAATTTTCCATGAAAAATTGAAAAATGTAAAGTTTTCCCCAAGGGGAGTCCCCCATCAAAAGCGCGTGCCAAGTGGCGCGGCACATAGAGTTGAAAAATCTGTTTTTAGGCCAAAAAAATAAAAATTTGTAAAAATTGTCCCAAATTTTTTGAAATTTGGGCTGAGTGTCCTCCATCATATGCTATGTTGGGCCAAGGAAGCCTTGACCAAAATCTGAAGTCTATCTTTCCTTTTCCGACGCTTTGAGGCCTTCTTCAACTTGGCCTTCAAGATTTTGATTCGTGCCTTGCAAACGTGATTTCTTGCCCAATAATGATTAGCCATGTGCCTCAACATGTTATTTTCCTTGTTGGCCTTCTCCAATAGCTTTTCCAAATGAATATTTACCCTTTTAAGCCAATTTTCACGATCAACCTCAATCTCTTGCTCAATGGATGTCATCTCAGTTTTTCTCCTTTTGGCAGCTTGTCAGTTCTCACGTATGTTTTGTAGCGCCATGATAGTTTGCTGATATTCTAGCTGTTTGTTTCTCTGCTCAAGGTAGTTGATTATCCACTGGGCTCTTTGAAATTTGAGGGAAAAAGTGTTTATCTCCGCCTTCCTCTCCTGAACAATCTCTCTCAACTTTGAGCTTGGTGAGCCCAAATCATCATCAATGAGTATGAAGTCTGTATCCTGGCCTCCTAAAGGTCCCTCATCATGTATTGGCCTCTTACCCTTGTCCTGTACCTGTACTGCTGATGAAGGAAGCGAGACCCCTTCCACCCCGGGTGGAGATAATAATCGCTTGGCTGCTGCAAACAACCCTCTAGTGCCCCTCTGATAGGTGAAAAACACCGGCACACTAGCGGTCTGTGTCTCATGACCTTCCTGCTGATATGAAGGTTCACCTGCCTCATGAAAAGCCTCGGAAGGTACCTGAGGAGCTGTGAAGAACTCATTAGAAATAAAATCCTCCCATGAAATATCTTGCAAACCAAGCTGATGCATAACCACAGTTTTGATGAGTGCAAAGCGATAGATACTGTTATACTACTGCTCAGGAGTTTTCCTTTGCACTAGGGTGGTCATCTTCTCAATATTCCGGCACATGAAGTAAGGGAGGTTCATCATTCTCACCCTGGTAAAATGCATCAACAACCTGATATGATAGGCATAAAAGCGAGAAAATAGGCCCTCACAACTAAAATACTTGATAATGAGTTTCATCAAAGGAGCGTATGAATTTTTCAGGAACCGAAAGGGAAAAAATTTGCTGAGTTGTCTCAAAAACCGGGCTTGATATATGGCTGATAGTGTTCCCTGTTAACTTGTTGCCTTTTGTTCCATTGCTCTCGAACATTTGGAATACTGGTTGCTAGAGAGATAGACTCAGGTGTCAAGGTGAATGTCACACCTGCAAGAGTGACTTGGCCATTATGTAAATGCAGCACAAACAATCTGGCTAGCTCATGATGGTGGTGGACTCTAGCAACCATCTCAAAAAACTGATAACAAGACTATTGTTGAAAACATGAAATAGAAAGAGGACAGGCCTGTAGCTCAGCCAGTGAAGTAGGCTCCTCCCTCACATGTCTGCCACTCTTGTGAGGTCTCCTAGGTGCATGCAATTCAGTTGTAGAGTCACTGTCTCGGTCATAAGAGCAATTTGTCTCCATGTTTGCCAAAGTCTGTGTTGTCTTAGATGAGTATGAGGAGTTTTGGTGTCTTTGGTTTTTGTTGCCAAATGTATGACAATATGTGAGGGGCTATGGAGGGAGAGGGTACGAGGAATGTTGGGAATATTGCTAATTGAAATTTGCCAATTAAAGAGTTTTAGGGGCAGTCACTAGGATTTTTGGGATAGGATTTGGGGTTTGGGAAATTTGTAATTAGGATGGGATAATGGGAATTGGGATAGGGAATAAGTGAATTTAGGGATATGGGGAATGGGTTGATAAAACTAGAACAATGATGAGGGATTAACAAGGTGGGGAAGTGGAAGTGATAGGCACAAAACCAAACTATAAACCCTAAGGAAGAATTTCTTGAACAAGAAAATAGGGTTTGAATTTTTGTTTATTAAATCCTCATAGACATCATAAGACACAAGTTCATTGGCATTGACAAAGTTGTTTAACTGACTTGGACCGGAGGCAGTCGAGTAATTTTGAGTTTGAATGAAATTGGGGTTCAAAACAAGTGGAAACTCTACGCGCCACGCCGTCAACCCAACGCGCCGCGCCACTCCTATGCGCCGCGTTGGTGTATTCTCAACACAGTGGAGGCTGACCCAATGCGTCACGCCTGTCTAATGCGCCGCGTCACCCAGCCAATGTGCCGCGCCAGTGAAACTTGCCAATCTTCCCTTCAAATTTCTCCCTTTCTCCAATCACGGTTTCTCCTTTCTCACTCTCTCCTCTTGGAACAAAAATGAGCCTTTGAACATGGAGATGGCTTTGAAACCAAAGACCTTTTAATTTTCCATTTCAAAAACCCACTTTTGTAATGTTTTACATTTGACACTTTTTGAACTTTGTTTTAAACAACTTGCTTCACTTTGGCTCTGATTAACTGAATGATATGCTTTTTGTTTGCCTTGCAAGGAATGGATTTGTTGGAGCTTGACAAAGGTGACCAGGGTTGCCAGTGAAATTATTTTTACAACTGAGAAAACTTGAAATTACATTACATTTATACATAAAAAGATGAAATACTCTATTTTTCTTCAAAATAGAGTTTTGAAGAAAAATACATTATTAAGCATATGATGATGAAGTTCTTAGTACTGAAACTTTATTTCAAAATCCTCATGTGCCTGCTGACCATTATTGGGCATTTTGAAGACCTTATTAATGAAACCCCTAGACCTAATGACACTAAAACCCTAAAAATGACTCTTTGCAAACTATGAGGCAAAAAGTGACTGCAAATGATCTTAATGAAAAGAGATGGGCTAGCAAGTAAAGGGCATGAGGGATATGAGCAACAAGCCACTACCATCAGATGATCCATGCTCCTAATGGAATGAAGCTGACCGAGTGAGACACCTAATATGCAATGCAACAAAAGGATTTTGATCACTGACGTAGGGATGAAGATACCGACACTAACATGATCCATCAAAAGTATGCAACATGGATACTCCTTGGATGAGGAATTAAATTTTGCATGCAATGAGTACTCCGGCTCGAAATTTGAGTAAAACCTTTGGGAGATAAGTTGAAAATATGAGTTGAAAAAATAGTTTTTTCTTTTTTCCCTCTAAAATTTGATAATGTAATGAAATATTATTTTATTATTTCCACTATTATTTTATGATTTCCTTAGGTGGCCCATTTTAGACCTCAAAATTCCCCTAATTATACCCTAGATCTCCTTTGATTCCTTTGACCTCTGCCACTGAAGATGGGAATAAGTCTTTTTATTCTTGTAGCAGATCAAAGATTTTTTGTTGTTATCTCTGATAGATGCGATTTTGGGCATCTCTGCACTTCTGATATTCTGCTTCTTTTTCTTCAATGGTAACAAGTGAAATCCCTTTGTAGTTGCTTCTTCTTGTATTTCCCATTCCCCTTCCTTTTCTTCAAAATATAGTTTTCGAATATTTTCTAAATCATCATCATCTATCTCCTGATCTATCCTTTTACATACTATTAAATCCTTGACTTTCTGCTCTGATAAAGATATTTATTCATTCTCCTGAATTCAATTTTATATTATAATTTGATTTTTATTTTAAAAAATAAATGTAATCAAAATTATGTATTTATATAATTATTGTAAACACTTTTCTTCTTGAAAATTAACATTTTTAACATCTATGATTCACAAGAACATAAACTTCATTACGTTACAATACTAATAAAACTAATTAATAAAATAATAATCCTTCCTAATATAAATGGATATTACTACCTTTTAAAATTCTCACACTATTTCTTAGAACTCTCACAGAATTCAAATTACTAAAACTTTAAAATAAATTTGATTATTGTAAGGATATCGCCTAGTATCTATAAAGGACTTTAGAAAAAGATTCACTAAAAAGTATTTCTAAGATTTTTTAATTTAAAAATTAATTTCAAAATGATTAAAAATACATAAAATATGCAAAAGATTCAGATTCACATGTAGAAGATTTTAAAAAAAAAACCATCCAAGAAAATTGATAAAACAAAGGCGCCCAAGAAATGCTATAATAAATTCAATAATTCAATTTTATATTATAATTTGATTTTTATTTTAAAAAATAAATGTAATCAAAATTATGTATTTATATAATTATTGTAAACACTTTTCTTCTTGAAAATTAACATTTTTAACATCTATGATTCACAAGAACATAAACTTCATTATGTTACAATACTAATAAAACTAATTAATAAAATAATAATCCTTCCTAATATAAATGGATATTCTAAATGCTCATCCTTTTTTGTATCATTGGAAAGCTCTCTAAGTGTAAAATAACATTATGGAGTCTAAAGCAAGCAAGAATTGTTGTACCCCAAAAGAAATGTTTGATGCCGCAAACTACCTTCATAAGGTTTCATACCCTAATTCTCCAAATTGGGACATGCTTGTAAAAATGGCCCTATGAAATTATTCCTCCAATTTTTCTACTCTAAAATCATTGAGATGGATGACACATAATACAAAGGTCCAATCTAAGTCATTCCATTTTGACAATTAATAAATTTAAAATTAAATTGAATAATAGAGTTGAAAATCTAATATAATATGAGACTTTCCCACTTCAACTTAGTGTTAAGGCATTAGTAAATTATGAATAATTCCTTCCCCTTAAGATTCATTATTACATTTTTATTACACTACATCTTAAAACTCTCACACTAACTCTTAAAATTCTCACATTACCTCTTAGAACTCTCAAAGAATTCAAATCACTAAAATTTTAAAATAAATTTGATTATTATTACATTTTTATTATAGTACCATTTAGAACTCTCACACTACCTTCTAAAATTCTCACACTACCCCTCTTATAACTCTCAAAGAATTCAAATTACTAAAATTTTAAAATAAATTTGATTATTGCAAATATATCGCCTCATATCTATAAAACACTTTAGAAAGAGATTCACTAAAAAGTCTCTCTAAGAATTTTTATTTTAAACATTAATATCAAAATGATTCAAAATACATAAAATATGTAAAAAGATTGAGATTCACATGTGAGAGATTTTAAAACAAAAGCATCCAAGAAAATGGAAAATGCTCTCATAAATTCAATAATTAAATTTATACTCTAATTTGATTTTAATTTAAAATTTAAAATTTAAATAAAAATTATGTATTTATATAATTATTGTAAACACTTTTCTTCTTGAAAATTAACATTTTTAACATCTATAATTCACAAGAACATAAACTTCATTATGTTACAATACTAATAAAACTAATTAATAAAATAATAACCCTTCCTAACATAAATGGATATTCTAAATGTGCATCTTTTTTTGTATCAATGGAAAGTTCTCAAAGTGTAAAATAACATCATGGAGTCTAGCTCAAGCAAGGATTGTTGTACCCCAAAAGAATTGTTTGATGGGGCAAACTATCTCTATAAGGTTTCATACCCTAAATCCCCAAATTGGGACATGCTAGTAAAAATGGCCCTATGAAATTATTCCTCCATTTTTTCTACTCTAAAAGCATTGAGATGGATAACACATAATACAAAGGTCCAATCTAAATCATTCCATTTTGACAATTAATAAATTTAAAATTACATTGAATAATAGAGTTGAAAATCTAATATAATATGAGACCTTCCCACTTCAACTTAGTGTTAAGACACTAATAAATTATGAATAATTCCTTCCTTTTAAGATTCATTATTACATTTCTATTACACTACCTCTTAAAACTCTCACACTAGCTCTTAAAATTCTCACATTACCTCTTAGAATTCTCAAAGAATTCAAATTACTAAAATTTTAAGATAAATTTAATTATTATTACATTTTTATTACGGTGTCATTTAGAACTCTCACACTACCTTTTAAAATTCTCACACTACCTCTTAGAACTCTCAAAGAATTCAAATTACTAAAACTTTAAAATAAATTTGATTATTGTAAGGATATTGCCTCATATCTATAAAGCACTTTAGAAAGAGATTCACTAAAAAGCATCTCTAAGATTTTTTATTTTAAACATTGATATCAAAATGATTCAAAATACATAAAATATGTAAAAGATTCGCATTCACATGTGAGAGATTTTAAAACAAAAAGATCCAAGAAAATGGAGAAAACAAAGGTACTCAAAAAATGCTCTCATAAATTCAATAATTAAATTTTATATTATAATTTGATTTTTAATTTAAAAAATAAATGTAAATAAAAATTATGTATTTATATAATTATTGTAAACACTTTTCTTCTTGAAAATTAACATTTTTAAGATCTATGATTCACAAGAACATAAACTTCATTAAGTTACAATACTAATAAAACTAATTAATAAAATAATACCCCTTCCTAACATAAATGGATATTTTAACTACTCATCCTTCATTTCCCAAAATAAGCTTTCATAAATCATTTTCACCCAATTTTCACCCTCCCAAGTTTTAGTAACTCTATTTAGAGGCAAGCCTATGAATTTCTAGTTCATAGGTGGGAAAAAAAGATCCCTAGTTTCGTTCATAATCACTCTATTAAAATCCAAAGCTAGAGCTTCCCCACATTCTCCTAGTTGACTTGGAGAGGGGCCTTTTGATGCAAAGGATGCAAATGGGAGGGAAATTTGAAAATGGGATAGCAACACAGCACAATAGATTGATGTTGATTTCGCGCTGAAAATAGAAAATCATCGATCCAATCAAATAAGGTGGTGTGTAATGTTTGGTTACATGATGTGATGGCAACTGGGGAATCCTTGCACATCGATGCAGACCGCACGGTATAGATTCCTTGCGACTCATAAAAAAAAAATTTGAAGACCATGTTCTGGTTATCATGGTTATAGGATATTAAATGTTCTTGGGCATATCATATATTGTTAGATTTAGATTCATTTAAATTTAACCGTGAGCAGTATATATCCTGGTAGTATATATCCAACCGCATTTAATATTCTATAGCCAAGAAAAGAGGAGTTGTCTATCTACACAACAGAATAGCCCAAACGACAACTTTTTGTCGGTAAAAAATATTCAAAAAATCAGGTAGTTGGAGTGTTTGAACTGTATTTTTTATGGTGGAAATGGATTCAGCACCATCAAAAATCCTTAAGGCACCTAAAATACTGAGGTTTAACAACTTTAAACAAGATTTTCAAAAATCTTTGCCGAAATTTTTCAAAATCTTACCAAAATTTCTAAGTTATTTTGTGAGTTTTTTAGACTATGTTCCCTACACATCATTGTCACTGTCACTGTCGTTGTGTCAACTTTCACCAAGCAATGAACACGTCATTAGAATTAATCAATAAATTAATACGGCCAGAAGTAGGTATTTACTTGGCAGACCTGAAAGTGCTATTCAATTTTATAATTTCAAACGGACAACCCAAAACTCTTGCTTCATAAAAGGAATATCGAATCTGTAGTCTCCATGACAATAATATAAAATCAAGAGCAACACAACTATCACGTAGTTGTTAAAATATATTCTGACACTTGTTATATTCACACCTTGGACTATTTCGCTTTGATTAGGCATTGCAACCTGCTACGTGGTGAAGTCGAATCAAGGTCAGCATTAACTAAAGAGTTGTTTTAATGTGATTTTTTTTAAAATTGATTTATTTTTTTTATTTATTTAAAATTGGGTATGAATTTATTGAAATCACAAGTTCGATAGATAAATTCTGCACAATTGAAGCGATAGAATTTTTCAAGATGTTGAATATATATATATATATATATGAAGTGAAAATTTGATGTGTGTTATTTAAACTGGTTTTTTTATTATATATATATATATATAATAAAAAAACCAGTTTAAATAACACAAATCAAATTTTCACTTCATAATTGGCTAAAAACCCTAAACATTTCACTTGCAATTTTCACCATAAACTCTCAAGTTTACATATACAGATCAGTTTGGTATCAGAACTTTGTTTCTTAGTTTTTTTTTTAGGGTTTAATTTTTTTGCAAGTGTTTCTAATGCTTACAAGGTTGAAGCTTAAAAGAGGAGAAGGAAATATTGTGGTAGATATTCCTCAAGTTAGGTCAAGGAGAGCACATTTTCCACAATATCCACCTCAAGTTTCACCAAAATCCTCACCAGTGATGATAGATAAGATGAGAAGGCTTTCAAAAAGGCATTTTGTTATGAAACAAGCTCCAAAAATAGAAGAAAAGAGAGATCAATGCCTTAGAAATAAGCCACTTTGAGGGGGAAACCTCCTTTACATTACATAAATAAAAAATTCTTGGATTACACAAATGACAAAACCTCCCTTCTATATATAGGAGTCCATGGGGCCACAATGTAATCCTAGCCGACCTAACAATAATAATGTAAAGGCACAATAATAACAATATGGGGGTTACAAGGGTACAACAATAATAATAAGGGGGTTACACTAACAACAATAAGGGACTATACTAGTAATATAGGGACCTAACATGCTCCTCTTCTTCAAAAAATTGTTGTCCTCAACGCTTGAGTAGCTTTGAGTGCTTCTTATAAAATTCTCATCCTCCCATGTAGAATCTTCAGTGGGTAAGTTCTTCCATTTGATGACATACTTTGAAATTTATCGATTTCGTGGTTGTCGAGTTCTTGTTTCTGTGATTGCTTCAGGTTCCAATATGGTTTTTCCTTCCTCATCAAGTTCTGGCAATATTTTTTCAACTGTAATTTTGTCCCCTATAACCTTCTTTAAGCATGAAACATGGAAAACTGGATGCACTCGCGAAGAAGCAGGAAGCTCTAATTTGTATGCCATAGTACCAATCTTTTGTAACACCTTGTAAGGACCATAGTACTTTGGCGATAATTTATTATCCTTCTTAACTTGCTTGAGGGACATTTTTTTGTATGGTTGTAGCCGTAAAAATACCCAGTCTCCTACATTAAAACTTCTCTCACTACGATGTTGATCTGCCTGTTGTTTCATTCGATTTTGTGCCAAATTTTGGTTATCCTTTAAGAGTTGGAGAACTTCTTGTTTATTCTCGATGTGATCTTCCACTGCGTGAACCCTAGAATTTTCCCTTAAAGAAGATGTGATGGATGGTGGATGATATCCATAAAGTGACATAAATGGGGACATTTTTGCTGCAATATGGAAGGAAGTGTTATACCACCATTCAGCGAGAGGTAACCACTTGACCCATTGTGCTTGCTTATCAGATATAAAACAACGAAGATATCTTTCCAAACATTTATTCACTATCTCAGTTTGACCATCAAATTGAGGATGATAAGATGAGTTATGAGCTATTTGAGTACCCAAACAAGAAAATAATTCCGTCCAAAAATTTCTTGTAAAAATGGGATCTCTGTCACTTACAATAATCTTTAGGTTTCCATGTAGCTTTTGAATTGTTTCCATAAATGCAATAGCAACTGTGCTTGCTTTAAATGGATGAGATAATGCACAAAAGTGTGCATATTTGGTAAATCTATCAACTACCACCATGATGACACTCTTTCCTTCAGACTTAGGTAAACATGTGATAAAATCCATTAAAAATCTCTTCCCAATGTTGACTTGGAATGGATAAAGGTTGTAGAAGACCTGGGGCCTTAATTGTCTCAATTTTATTTTTTTGGCAAACCAAACATTTCGCCACAAACTTTTGAATATCAAATTTAAGGCCATCCCAAAAAATATATTTCTTCACCCTGTGGTAAGTTTTTAAAAATCATGAGTGTCCTCCTAAAGGAGAAGTGTGCAATTCCAAAAGAATCTTTTGTTTTAGTTGGGAATTCTTGCAAATATATAAGCGATCTTTGTACCATAAGGAATCATTTTTCCAACTAAATGTATTAGATGTACTAGGATCTTGCTGCAACTTTTGAATGAGTGTCCACACTTCTTCATCCTTCTTCCATTCATCCCTTGTTTCAGTTATCCAATCTGGTTGGATAATAGAAATGGTACAAAGCAATGCTTCCACCTCTTCATCCTTTATTGAGAGTGCATCTGCAACAACATTTAGCTTCCCTTTTTTGTAGATGATTTCAAAGTCATAACCCAACATCTCTATGATCGATTTTGGCAGCTCTTCTAAAGATAGTCTTTGTTCCAAAAATTGTTTAAGACGATCATGATCAGTTTTTACCTTAAAGTGTCTTCCCATTAGGTAAGGTCGTCATTTCTTTAGTGCATGTAGTATTTCCAACATTTCCTTCTCATAAATAGCCTTTTGTAAATACTTTCTCGTGATTGGATGACTTTCAAAAGAAATGGGTCTTCATTCTTGCATTAAAACAGCACCAATTCCATTTCCTGAGACATCACATTCCACAATAAATGTTTTTGTGAAGTCTAGTGTAGCTAAGACTAGTGCTAGTCACATTGCCCCTTTAATATGTTCAAAGGCCTTAGTTACTTCAGGAATCCATGAAAATGCATCTTTCTTCAATAATGTTGTTAAAGGTGCTGCTATTCTTCCATAACTCTTAACAAACTTGCAATAATACCCTGTTAACCTGAGAATTCCGCGCAATTGCTTTATGGTTGTGGGGAGTTCTATTCCTTAATGGCTTTAATTTTGTTAAGGTCTACCTTAACACCCTCGTGATATACATAATGACCTTTATATTCCACCTCTTTGAATCCCTGCACATTTGCACCCTGTCAACATGTTGAACATGATCCTTCCAAGACCTGTTGTAAATTAGTATATCATCAAAAAATACTAGCACAAATTTTCTAAGGAAAGGTTTGAAAATGGAATTCATCAACCCCCGAAATGTAGAAGGTGCATTGGTAAGGCCAAAAGGCATGACCAAAAATTCATAATGACCCTCATGAGTTCAAAATGTTGTTTTCGGAATATCTTTAGTATTCATTCTATTTTGATGATATCCTAAACGAAGATCCAACTTGGTAAAATAAATTGCTCCATGTAATTCATCAATCACAGGAATGGTAAATTTATCTTTAATAGTGAGCTTATTGAGCTCCCTATAATCTAGACACATGCGCCATGATCCATCCTTCTTGTGCACTAATACTACTGGAGCAGAGAAAGAACTTTGACTAGGTTGAATTATACCAACCTCTAACATTTCTGCAATCATACGTTCAATTTCACTCTTTTGGAAATAAATATATCTGTAAGGCCTGATGTTTGGAGAAACACTTCCTGGAATCAAATGACTAGCATGATCATGATCACAAATAGGTGGGAGTCCTTTGGGAGTTTAAAACACCTTGAAATGATTGTCCAAGACTTTTTGGAGATTTGGAGAAATATATGATTTTTATGTTGGAACTTCTAGTGAGCATAATTGTGCAATTACGCCACGTTGTTCTTTCTTCAGAATATTTGTCATGACATTAGAGTTTATTATCTTTCTTGGCTTCCCTGTGATACCCCGTAATTCGATTTCCTTTCTTTCTAAAAAAAAATTCAAGAAAAGTTCTTGAAAATTAAAAGCTATTGTTCCCAAAGATTGTAACCATTGTACTCCTAGTACAACATCAACACCTCCCATTGGGATGGAAAGCATTGGACTATTCAATACATATTCCCCCATGGTTATCTTGATATTATGGCATTTTCCAAAGAAATTTATAGTTCCTCCATTTGCAGCCATCACTTGACATTCTGGTGCTGGGTATAGGAAACAATTCAATTCCTTGGCTACCTTACAATGAATAAAATTATGGGTACTACTCGAATCAATAAAAACTATTACCTTTTTCTTCTTGATATGTCCTTCTATCTTGAGAGTTTGAGGAGTGGTAATTCCTTCCAATGCATTACACGATATGGTCGGACTCATTTCTTCTTCTTCCAGGGTTGGTTCTTGGTGTATATCCTCTTCTTTTGAAGTTTCTTCTTCATTTTCTTCCTCCTCTTCACAATCTATGTAAAATAATTTCTTCTCAACACACTTATGACCTTTAGTGTATTTTCTATCACAACTATAGCAAATCCCTTTTGCTCCTTTTTCTTCCAATTGTTGTGGTGTCAACCTTGTAGGTTTTGGAAGTCTAGGAGTAGCAACACTTCCATATTTATAGGTGTGAGTGGTAGGCTTCCTTGTTGCCATAATTTTACATTCAGTTTTTCTTACCAACCTGAATGCCTTCTCCAATGAATCAGGTTCCCAAACACGAACTTCATGTTGGATTTTATCCTTTAAATTCCCTATGAAGACATCAATCCTTTGTTCCTCTCGAATATCAGTTACCCCCATATTCAATTTTTGGAAGTCCTCAATGTGCTTCACCACTAAACCCTTTTGTTTCAGATTTATCAATTGGATAAAGAAGGTGTTTCTCTTTGCATCCTCATAATGTGCTATCATTTCCTTTGTAAAAATTGACCAAGTGACAATTTTTTTATGGGAGCAAAGCCATTGATACCATACAAATGTATTTTGTTCTAAATGTAAAGTTGCAATGTGTACCTTTTGTATGTTTTGCACATTATTGAGATCAAAATATTGCTCCATCTATAGTATACATGTTATGGTATCCTTGCCATAAAAATTCCTCATATCCATCTTTGGAATATGGTGGTTCTTCAATCCAAAATTGGAGTTCATGAAATCACGATTAACATTTATTTTGTTCTCATCATGAGTTTCCTCGACTATCTTTTTGCCATTAGGAATCATTTCTTGTATCAACTTTGACAAAACTTCCTTCAAACCTTCCATGTCTTTCTTAAAACCTTCAATTTTTTCTTCCATACCATTCTTCAAACCATCCATATTAGCTTCCATGCTTTTCTTCAAAACATCCATTTCACTTTTTGTTGCTCTTTGCGAGAGAAAAATTTGGTGCACTTGCTCTTGTAATTTTGATATGTCATGTTGCCTTTCTTCATCTTCATGAGCCATAGTAGAGAATTCTGCAGGCTTAATGGGTGTTGAATTCTTTTTAGGGGGCATTTTAGAACCCAATACTGATATCTATTCTACAATATTCCCTTGGAATCTATTCAAATTGATTCTTCAAACAAGACTTCTGCAATTCGGAAAAAAATAAATAAATAAAAATAAAATAAAATAAAAATACACACATTTTTCTTGCTTTTGAGGAGCTAGATATTGAAATTAAATTATCTATGTGATTTCAGATCTTCAATATTTGAAATTTGGCCCTATAGTATCACTCTGAATCTTCTTTCTAATGCCACAGGTCTGACCTAATTTGGATTCTTCAAGGAAAATTTATGCCCAATCTCGCACAATGACCTAATTATGGACTAGTTTAGTAGAGAGAACTTGTATGATGCGACATGTGTTAGTGTTTCCTCCTTTGGCTCTGAAGTTGATATACAGGAAACTACAGTCCATGTACTTGTGGCCACTTTTTACATAATTCCAATCCGACGCTCATAGAGAGAGTTATGACGATTTTCCCACGGTCACCTCTTTGAGATGAAATTCGGCAGGCTGAAAAAATCTAACTTCCACAGATCATATCTTTGCAAATATTACGAACCAAGATCTGAAATTTTTACAGAAGGTTCTCCAGGAGTTCAGATTCTCTATGTAAAAATTTAGGCTTTTTAACCTACGTGGAAAAAAATTTATAGAACAAATTCCACGATGACATGTTTTAGGTGAAATTCGAGAACCTGAAGAAACCTTAACTTCCACAGATAATATATCTGAAAATATTGTGAACCAAGATCTAAAATTTTTACAGGAGGTTTCTCAGAATTTTCTCTTCACTCTGTAAAAATTTCAGCTTCGGAATCTTCGTAGAAAAAAAGTTATAGCGTAAATTCCATGATGACATGTTTGGAGCAGCGAAACCCTAGAATCCAAAGCTCTGATGCCAAATGTTATGAAACCAGCTCCAAAATAGAAGAAACGAGATATAAACGCCTTAGAAATAAGCCACTTCGAGGGGGAAACCTCCTTTACATTACATAAATGAACAATTCTTGAATTATACAAATGACAAAACCTCCCTTCTATATATAGGAGTCCATGGGGCCACAATGTAATCCTAGCCGACCTAAGAATAATAATGTAAAGGCACAATAATAACAATATGGGGGTTACAGGGGTTTAAAAATAACAATAAGGGGGTTAAACTAACAACAATAAGGGACTATACTAGTAATAGAGGGACCTAACACATTCTTTGACATGACAAAAATTGTGAAATTTCTTTAAGAAGAGAGGAATACAAGGTGGTAAGGTTAGAGATCCAATCCTCCAAAGGGAGATGGAGATAAAAATCCAAAAGGAAATGGAGGAGATGGGGACAAGCCTCCAAAATGGAATGGAGGGAATGGTGAAAAACCACCTTTAACTCCACCTTTATCTCTACCTCCATCCTCATAACCATCTTCACCATCATCATCTTCTACATCAACCTCTTCACAAACACCTCCACATTCTCCAAAAGGACATGGTAAAACTCCACTTTTAAAACTTGACATAAAGTTGGAATTTCTTATGTATAATGGAGAGGTAAATGTTGATAAATTAGATAATTGGGTTCTTCAGCTTGAAGTGTATTGCAGGATACAAAGGATCAAGGATAATGAGACCAAGATTCAGCTTGCTTCATTAAGGTTGGAAAGTGCATCACTCATTTTGTGGGAAGCCAAAACTCAAGAGGACATGAAGAAACATGGTAAGGTTTTATCTTCTTGAATATTTTTTTTTCTACAATAAGAAGAAAATTTATCCATTAGCATACATGCAGAAATCTATCATGGATTGGCAAAATGGAAATTAAAGGTTCAAAGTGTGCAAAGTGATATCCGAGAGTTTAGAATGAGAGAATTGATTTTGGGTGTATATATCCTCTCAAGACACTTTACTCAAATACATTGGAGGTTTACATAGTTACTTGAGACACATTATTCTCATGTTTAACCATACAAGTTTAGATGAAATTTGTGTACAGACCACGCATCAAGAAGCAAGAGGGAAACATGTTTCTAATGAAACGAGTGAGAACACCTGTAAGTACGGATAAAAAGGAAAGAGTAAGTTCAAAGGAAAATGAAAGAATAATGCTACTATCAATATGGCGAAAGAAAAACTCACATGCAAACATTGTTCCAAAGAGGGCCATGATGAAGATCATTGCTGGAAACTTCATCCTGAGATGAGACCCAAAAAGTTTAAGAACAAGGAGAAAGAGAAGACAATTGAAAATAAACAACATGATTTAGGTTATGATTCCGAGGATGAAACAAATATAAAAACCATGGGTTTAAAAGATAAGGACATTGCAAGTACTAGTTCTTCAAATTGTCTCAATGATACTCAATATGAAAAAATAGGAATTGAGATTTTTGACATTAGAGTTGTTTCAAAACATACAAAGATACACACATTGTTTGATAGTGCTTCACAAGCAAATCTTATCTCTGAAGACATTGTCAAGAAGTTGAATTTAGAGACCATTCCTCATCCTAAACCTTATCCTTTAGGTTGGTATATGAGAATGAACAATTGCAAGTGACAAGGAAGTGCATACTTAGATTTGCAATCATTGCAAACTTTCCTGATGAGGTTGAACTTGTTGTAGTTCTGTTTGATATATGTGGTATTGTTTTGGGAAGTTCATATCTTTATCATAGGAGAGCCATTTTTCATCGCCATGAGAAAAAATATCATTTGTTCAAGAATGGGATTGATTACATTTTTAGAGAACATAACAAGAAATTGAGTTTGTATCTTGTGAATGTTGGGCAAATGAAGAAGATTGTTAATGCTAGTAAGAATTTTACATTGTTAATGTTCAAGCATAAAGATGTTGAAGAACCTAAATCCTTTCAAGGATATGAATCAAGTTTAAAATCTGATTTCATTGAGTTTTCTAATTAATGTGATAAGATGTTTCAAGAGTCTAACATGTTTCCTCCTAAAAGAGGTAAACAACATGAATTGAAATTGTGCAAGATACATAATTGTTGAACATTGGTGTGAACAAGATGCCAGTGTTAAAGAATGCAAGGGTAAAAAATGAAATGAAAAGGCTATTTGACAAAGAGGACATTGGTATCAAAACATCTTCTTGTGGGTTTCATAATGTTTTGGCTTTGAAGAAAGATTGTGAATGGCGATGGCGATCACATTTGGTAAAGAGTTGAGCCAAGTGCAAGGCTAGACATGGTAAGAATCGTAATGACAAAAATGTTCAAGGTGAAGTGAATTTGAAATTTAAGTTTCCTTTGATTGAAGACCGAGGAGGGAATGTTCAGATGCTGTCAAGGGCAGTTTTTTGTTCTGCATATCTTAAAAAAATGCAGCAAGATGTCATTTTTGACACCAAGACAAGGACTCCAAAATCAAGGAAAGTGATGTACTTTCATGAAAATCTCAAAGTGACAAATCAAAATAAATTTAAGTGGATTGAGACTAGAAGGGTGAGGGATTTTTACCCTCATCTATTTGTTGACTGATAATGAGCTTTTGGAGGGCCAAAATCTTCTAGTGGGGTGGAATGATCCGGTGGATCAATTTAATGCTCAAAATTCAAACTGCTCAAAATGGCTCAAAACCATATCCAAATCAAATATCTCATCGCCATGAATCCAACGCAATTTGTTTCACTCAAAACAGATATCGGATGCTCCTGATATCGCATTCTAACCCAATTGGCAAATAACTAAAATTTTAAGTTTTGGATTGCAGGAACACCCAGTCAACATTCCATACGCTGACTTTCATCTAAATTTACTTTGGTGGGTGAGTCGTTAGTTTCCACTTGTCTCATTCTGATTGTTTGTTGAATGGAATTTTTTTATTGGTTAAAGGGTCGATGTAGTGGCCCAATTAGGGAGAGCCACATCGGCCAATCAGTGGTTGCCACGTGGCCTCCTGTTGACATGTAAAAAAAATTCTATAGGCCAGAGTGGGGCTCTATGGGGTTCAATCGTTGGACCTCCAGGGTGGCAGAAATGCTCTCCATTGCCTCGCCACCATGTTACTTGTTAAACTATTGTGCACAATGCATATATAAAGTTTCATTGCAAAGGAGTTAGGGGTCAGGACTACAGTTAACCTTGGACCTCGGTCCACCCAACCACACAAATTGGTGGGCAGACAGGGCCTTGGGTTAACGCTGCCCTCAAACATTATGTATAACCCAACACCATATATTAAATGCAACCGAAAACTTACGTTATGCGAACCATAGTCGCAAACCATATGATAAATATAACCCAAAGTCTAGAGCAGTTATAACTCTCGGAGAGGTTCAATTGTTTTTAACCTTGGCAGATCTGGAGGGTATGGCATGTGAACATTTTGGGCGCAGTCAATTTTTATGTTAGCGGGAACCTTACCTCCAACCAGCAGTGGTCATTACTAGTCACGGAATGTAAACATGTTTATGGTTAAGTTTTATGTTAGGTGGGAGTGGAACTTACAAGGGTAGGGTTCCGGGCACCCAACCCACGACGGAAACCTCTAGTGTTACCACGACTCTGACAACTGTTGGAAACACAATTTTGGTTAACAAAATGGGCGCGAAGTTTTAAACTAAATCGGTGGTATTTTTAACAAACCGGATCCGGCAGTTACAATCACACCAATTGGCGCCTTTTTATCGGGTCATGAACCGACATAGTGCATTTAAGGGTTTGAAAATTTGCATCCGAACGGGTGCAAGGAAAATTTTTCGCCCCATGTTGCCGAAAAAAACGGAAAATGTAGGATAGTTAGCAAGTGGGTGCGAATTGGAGGACAGTTAGCAAGAAAAGTTCTCTAGAGCATAACTCGGTCAATTTTTTACCTTTATGAGTATAGAAAGAGCTCATCTAGGGGTTTTTTATTGTTATGGAGCCATTGGAGACATTAATTTTTCATTTTGAGCATTGTAACTTGATGTAAACACATATTTTTTTATCATAATGAAAGAGGCCCAACATTGGAATTTGGACTAGGAGATGTAGCCCAAGAGGGGTGAACTCCTTCATCATTTGTTTTCTTATGTATGTTGTTATGGTACTGATGTCTTCTTTATTTTTTGCAAAACTGAGTTTAAAAAGCATGTTTATGTATTAATGTAATTAACATAATTCACTAAAAACCCTAAACATTTCACTTTCTATTTTCACCATAAACTCTCAAGTTTACATATACAGATCAAGTATGGAAGAGCTTGGTTATCTCCTTCTCTTCCTAGTGATGAATGCTACTCAAATTCACCTCCTTATGCACTTAGGTGTAGAAAATTTTCTTGTCCACATCAGAGATGCTTTCCACCTTATTTCTCTAATATGTGTCAAGAATATTATTTCCTTCATGTCCTCCTTTCAACTTTGGGTTTAGTTCTTGTCTAGCACTTCTCCTCTGTGTGGTCATCAATGTTGTAGTGATTACTAGGATCTTTGCATTAATTTGTAGCGGTTGTTGTCTACTTTTTATTCCCCACTTTCCACTTCTTCTCCCCCTCCATGGAAGCTTCCTAGTGCTTTTTTAATTTTGAACCAATTGTTTTTGCTTTCTTTTTTCTTAGGTTTTGTGCTTGTAGATAAGCCTCATGCACTATTCTTGGCTTGACCAATGTAGAAATTATATAAAATATGCATGTATATATCCGAACTCTCCTGATCTAACAATATTTATCTTCTTGCTAAATACATAATCCTTCCACTATAATTCTTGCGGAAATTTAATCAACAATTGCAAAACACATGAAGCAATAAAAACACACATAACACAGTTGTTTAACGGGAAATCCTGAAGCTAAAAACACCAACTATCATATATTATGTATCATGGAGATCATGTAACAATCTCATACAAAGCTTAGTACATCAAGCTCTCATTACAATACAATCGTCACACACTAACATAGAAGAAATCTGCAAATCCATGCACCAATCTCTGCCCTCCTGCTAGCCTGCCTCCACTGCGCAATCCAAGCTGATTAAAAATACCAATTCAATGCAATCCCACTCTCCTTGACTGCATTATTATCATTGGCAACTCCAATGTATATGTAGATGCAATTTATGAATCACTAGTAGTCACAACGGATAGTCCATCTTACCCTTTCACCTATATCTCCACTAGGTCTCCACTGGAACTGAAATGCACTGTAGTTTACTGCTGTATTGTTCAGTTGATTAATGAGTTATTATTTGTGAATTAATTAACTAATTAATTCACTCCACTCTCACTAGTGTATCATTCAGTTAGATTAGATACAACTAGCTCAACTGAGTCTAACTGAGTTAAAATGAATACAACTCCATGAACTACTCTTCCAACTCTGTCATAACTTTGCCACTTCAGTTCTAAATAAGTCCTCCATGCATTAGCTCCAGTAAACCCTTAGGAATTGTGTAATTCCTTCTGTCAGCTGATGGGCCACATCTGTGCACTGAATTGAAGTGCTCCAAGAGAATAAGTTGATGTTTAGAGTCTGATTATTATTAAGAGCTAATAATAATCGACATGCATCTATTTTTAGATCAGCACTCTATAAATAGACTTCGCCCAATATTCTAAAAATAGAATTTCATCTATTTTTCACATTTGACCAACAATCTACAAATAGCATCCTGCAACTTATAGAATATGCTCACCATGTCTAAAAATAGACATGTGGAGGCCCCACCTAGTTTTAGGTGATTATTTTCCAACTAGGATCAACGATGATGTTTTAAGTGCCTCCTTCATTGTTTATTGTTGCAATATTCAACAACCAACATCACCTACTTTCATAAATGGATATTTAGACCCCCTATATACCTAAAGAGTACATGTAGCCTCTTGGAAGAGATACCCAACATGATGTCCATCATCTTAAATTCAGTGGTGTGCTCCTAGGACTTGCTTACCTCTCTCTGAAGATCGTTCCATTCAATCCACTAATCCTCCATATACCCAATCCAAGTAGAATAAATAAGGGCTTATGAGTTTTTTCTAAAGTCCCCCCACTTAATTCTGAGATGGATCACCTCCCAACTTGAGTGTCTTTTTATGGCTTTCCCACTAAGTTAGAGCATGGCCCTCTGATTTCAATTTAGCAAATGATATTTTATAATCCTTATCTATGTGGTGAATGCTAAAGTAAACTTCTAACTATTACATTTAATGATTAAATTTTAAAGAATCGATCCCACCTTGGCACTTTGGTACGACTTGATGTCAACCTTCACTTCCATCTTGAAAAAGGATTATGAATGGGTAATTAAACTTGAACTTGGATTCTCTTTCTTGGGTTCTTTCATGGACTCCTTCTATGGATCTTTATAATCCCCTGCTTTTTCCTCTGATATAATTTCTATGTTGAAATGTACATCTTATCTGGCTCTAAGCCTGTTTTCTAGTTAGACATAGTGACATTCATATTAATATTAATATCTATAACATATTCTTATAGATTTATAATATATCATCTATCGGTCCTTGGACCTTAAGGGCTCTTGTAAACATATTCCTCAAGCATGCTTGGGGTTTTATGACTTCTTGCTTAAACTGACTCTTGGATACCCCAAACTTCCCATAAGATTCCTAATAAACCTACCCTAATACCAATATGATCTATTAATTTCCATGGATATTCTACTAAGTAGTTCATCATAGTAGATCTGATAAAAATAGACTAAAATCTAGACTATGAGGGTTAATTTCCTTAGGTTCTGGATTTATTAATTACTATTTTATGCTTGTGCATCTAAGAGATAAATTTCATAAAATAAAGAACAATAAAAATAAAATCACGCATAACCACAATGAACACAAGATATGCTTTGAGAAACCCTTACAGGAGAAAACCCAACTAGAATTTGAGGTTGCTCTGCTCTGTTTTACCTAGAATGGGAATAATCCAAGTGCAAAGGTGTTATGACCCCCACAGGGTCTATATTAGGTTAACGTTATTTTATTTGACCTTAAGTGGGGGCATAATGAGATGAAATGTACATATATTATGTAAATGTATATATAATATGGTCGACTAAGTAATAAAGGAGCCACATGGGCAGTGTGTAAATATGTATATATTAAAATCATATAGTCGTTATTAAAACATGTGATTTGGGCATTTGGAAGAGTTTCTCTCTTTATTATTTATATTTGATTTTTTCTTTCTTATTTTAATGTACATATAACCCCATATATGCCCCCCCCCGGGGGGTTAGAATACATACAACCCAATATAGGCCTCCTTAGCATCATAACAAAAGGAGAAGGCACTATATGTGGAGATACTTGAGACTTGTGGCCTAATAGGCTACTATTGACATTAAACACCCTCTATTATGTTCCCTTACTCCCACTCCCAAATGGTTCTACTCTAATGTGGAACAAAATACAATTGAAAAATGAATGAAACCTTTTCCTCCTAGTGGCATGGTTATAACACAACCCAATAGCCAACTAGGGATAAATTTTGACACCTTTGACGTCAACAAGAGTTATAAATTTTAGCTTGTACAACCTTCTTCATAGTATTTATATCACTAGCCCCTTTTCCATGAGTAACAAGAGTTGACATGGCATCCTCTTGAATTATGACGATCAACCATAATAGATCAACTTCTAAGAGGCATAAATTTTACACATAACTCCATTTGATGTCTTTTTTGTATCATTGGAAAGCTCTCTAAGTGTAAATAACATCATGGAGTCTAGCGCAAGCAAGAATTGTTGTACCCCAAAAGAAGTGTTTGATGCCGCAAACTACCTCTATAAGGTTTTAGACCCTAATTCTCCAAATTGAGACATGCCTGTAAAAATGGCCCTATGAAATTATTCCTCCAATTTTTTTACTCTAAAAGCATTGAGATGAATGACACATAATACAAAGGTCCAATCTAAGTCATTCCATTTTAACAATTAATAAATTTAAAATTAAATTGAATAATAAAGTTGAAAATCTAATATAATATGAGACTTCCCCACTTCAACTTAGTGTTAAGGCATTAATAAATTATGAATAGTCCTTCCATTTAAGATTCATTATTACATTTTTATGATACTACCTCTTAAAACTCTCACACTACCTCTTAAAATTCTCACATTACCTCTGAGAACTCTCAAAGAATTCAAATTACTAAAATTTTAAAATAAATTTGATTATTATTACATTTTTATTACAGTACCTTTTAGAACTCTCAAACTATCTTTTAAAATTCTCACACTACCTCCCTTTTAGAACTCTCAAACTACCTTTTAAAATTCTCACACTATCTCTTAGAACTCTCAAAGAATTCAAATTACTAAAACTTCAAAATAAATTTGATTATTGTAAAGATATCGCCTCATATCTAAAAAGCACTTTAGAAAGAGATTCACTAAAAAGTCTTTCTAAATTTTTTTATTTAAACATTAATATCAAAATGATTCAAAATACATAAAATATGTAAAAGATTCAAATTCACATATAAGAAATTTTAAAACAAAAACATCTAAAAAAAAATAGAGAAAACAAAAACACCCAAAAAATACTATATGATAAATTCAATAATTAAATTTTATATTATAATTTGATTTTAATTTAAAAAAATAAAAAATAAAAAAATATTTATATTATTATTGTAAAACCTTTTCTTCTTGAAAATTAACATTTTTAACATCTATGATTAACACGTGAACCTAAACTTCATTAAATTACAATACTAATAAAACTAATTAATAAAATAATACCCCTTCCTAACATAAATGGATATTCTAACTACTCATCCTTCCTTTCCCAAAATAAGCTTTCATAAATAATTTTCACCCAATTTTCACTCTTCCCAGTTTACTAACTCTATTTAAAGGCAAGCCTATGAATTTCTGGTTCATAGGTGGGATCAAACGATCCCTAGTTTCGTTCATGGTCAATCTATTAATAGCCATACCCAGAGCTTTCCCACATTCTCCTAGTTGACTTGGAAAGGGACCTTTTGATGCAAAGGATGCAAATGGGAGGGAAATTTGAAAATGGGAAAGCAACGCAGCGCAATAGATTGATGTTGATTTCGCGCTGAAAATAGAAAATGATCGATCCAATCAAAGAAGGTGGCGTGTAATGTTTGGTTACATGACGTGATGGCAACAGTGGAATCCCTGCACATGGATGCAGAGCGCACGGTATTGATTCCATGCGGCTTCATAAAATTGAAGACAATATTTGGGTTATCATTATTTCTTCGGTTATAAGATATTAAATGTTGTTGGATATATAATATATTATTTATCGTTAGAGTTAAATTTATTTAAATCTAATCATGAGCAGTATATATTATATAGCTAAAAAAGAGGAGTTGTCTTTTTACACAATAGAATAGCCTGCAATTTTTTGTATGAATCTGGTAAAAAATAATTCAAAAAAGCAGGTAGTTGGACTATTTGAATTGCATTTTTTATGGTGGAAATGGATTCAGCACCATCAAAAACCAAAATACTGAAATTTAACAACTTTAAACAAAATTTTCAAAAATCTTAACCGAAATTTTTCAAAATATTACCAAAATTTCTAGGTTATTCCGTAGATTTTTTAAAACTAAAGCAAAAAATTGTTCCCGTCACTGTCGCTCAGTGTCACTGTCATCGTGTCAACTTTCGCCAAGCAATGAACACGTCGTTAGAATTAATCCATAAATTAATAAAGCCAGAAGTAGGTATTTACTTGGCGGATCTGAAAGTGCTCTTCAATTTTATAATTTCAAACGGACAACCCAAAACTCTTGCTTCATAAAAGGAATATCGAATCTGTAGCCTCCACGACAATAACATAAAATCAAGAGCAACGCCACTGTCACGTAGTAGTTAATTAATAAGTATATTCTGACACTGGTTATATTCACGCCTGGGACTATTCCGCTTTCATTAGGCATTGCAACCTGCTACGTGATGAAGTCGAATCAAGGTTAGCATAAACTAACGAGTTGTTTTAATGTGATTTAAAAAAAATATGATTTATCTTTTTATTTAATTTGTTTGAAATTGGGTATGAATTTATTGAAATTATAAGTTTGATAAACAAATTTTGTATAATTTAAGTATTATAGGGGTGTTTATAATATTAAATTTACACATTTTATACATGTAATAAAAAAATCAATTTAAATAACACAAATTAAAATTTCACTTCAAAATTTCCAATAAAATTACAATCAAATAATTCACTAAAAACTCTAAAAAATTCTCACTAAAAACAACTCATAAACTAAATCAAATGAGAAACCCCACCAACCAACCAACCAACCACCCTAGCCACCCATTAGCCACAGTATCATCCTGTGACAGATGTCTGGGGCCAAAGAACGTGGGGATGGGACTTTGTCTTCTCTTAAAAGCTAACAAAACCAACCCTTACCCAACACCCACCTTCACCTTTTCGCATTCATTCTGACACCAACCCTGGGGCCGTTGGTTGATTATTTATTCCTCGTCTTTATCCAACCCAATTCACACACCCAGAGAATCTGGGGAGCGGTATATACCATGTGCTTATTTCCTGCCAACCAACATTCCCATCACGCTCTTCTTCGACCAAATAAAAGGTGAAGGCCAGGCCACCCATAGTTCGCAGGTCTATTTTTATAATAACTACTAGCTTACTATGAACAGCAAGTTAGCATTCACATTGGCCTGTTCGGATCGGTGGACAGCAGATCGAATCCTCAAACAGGAAAACTTTTCGAACCTTCTTTGCTTAACTTACAAGCTTTCGCTGCTCCCTCAATAAAGGAAAAGCCACATAATGACATAAGAAAAGCATAAACTATCGTTATAATTATCGTCATAAGAAGAATTGTATCGTAGACGGGACAAAATCTACTCTCTAACCGGCAATTTGCTGTCGTATAATGTATTATTACATCCAAGCAGTTAGAGAAACTCAGTTGTTCACGTTCATTCCCTTTGTTGTTCGCAAATGCGATTCTGTGATTCTGTTACTTTACTGTGAATAAAACTTGATTCTGTCAGTGGCATTTTATTCGTCAAATTTCATCCAACATATTTCACTTTCTATCATCAAATATAAAAATAATTTTTTTAACAAGTAATTTGTTTAGTTGGGAGGATTAGTTTAATTAGTTAAGTCTCTATAGTTAAAAGTATCTTGAACTAATTGGTGAAGTCTTCACAGTCAAAGCACTTTTGCTGGTCAGGTTTTATGATTGAGTTGGCAGGAAGTGATCATTTTGGATGGATCTGCCTTGATACAATTATTCAGTGAACTTAAAAATCACTCATATCCTAGGTTTGTGAGTCACAAAATTAAAAAAACAAAAAACAAAAAATAAATGTAATTGGCTCAAAGCTCAAATAGTAAAAACTGATTTAGATCTAGAGGGATAGAATATGTAGACTTCTATTAACTTTTTTTTTTGTTGTAGTCTAACCAGCCTGCGTTTTTGCCCTTAAAATTATGGAAATTCAGGCAAGATTTTAATAAGATCCGGCAAAGATTTTGGGAGCCCCAAAGGTTTTTGATGGTGTTAATTCATTTCCACCATAAAAAACATGACTCAAAAATTGCTACTGCAAGATTTCTTGAATTTTTTTGACCAGATTCCTGCCACTTTTGACTATTCCGCAATTCCTCCATCTCCATAGACTTCTCCTTCTTCTTTTTTACCACGCTAAATTGGTAATTAGTTGGTGTTGGAACAGGGTCCCCTAGCGGTAATTGTGGAACTTTTTTGTAATATTTTGTCATAATCTAGTCTAGCACAAGAGCTTGGGGGCGGGCAAAGTCCCCAATGAATAGTAATGGGTCAAAGAGTAGACCAAGAGTCCACAAACCACGGTTTGCAGACCATAGAGTAGCGTGGCATAGTATGTTATAAATAGATGGATAAATCGAGTCTAGAGTAGGCTAAGTTTTGGAAAAAGCTTGGATACAGACTTGTGGATCTTTTGTGTCGATTGTCTGGGTAAGGACTCCTGCTGGCTGTGTGCACGGAGACCCTGAGTCCTGCTGTGTGCAGACCCCGCTGGCTTTGTGCACGCTCTGGTAGATAGAGTCTGTAAGCTGGATCTGGATATTAGTGAATGAGAAGACTATTGGGATATCTGAGTATTCTATATTTTGGTTATTGGCTACACTTTGTGTTATTTATATATGTTTACTAATGAATATTGATGCGCACATGGACATGATACTATATAAGAGGATGAATGCCTAGATCTGGTTAGATTTGATTGTCTTGCTTTTGTCGACATGCTATTGAATGATTTATGAGCTTCACCGAAGATATTCTTCCGATACATTGTTAAGGGTTTCTGTAGTAGGACTTCTCCAACGCAGGTCTATTAGATCTGAAGGAACCCCCTTCAATTAACTTTCTCTCTTTCAGGGTGTGGAAATCTGGTTCCAACACCCTCCCATACTAATTTAGGTGAGACCTTGACCTGCGCAAGCAGGTCATCGCCGAAAGGGCCAGTAGTACAAGGGTATGTTGGCAAACCTTAAAAATCGAACCTAGGTCAAAACCCCTCAAGCTAACAAATGGTTCCGTTATCGGGACACGCTACAGGCGAGCATGAATCATACAAGGCAGAATCAAGTGAGCCAGCCAGCTACAGTTACAACCTTGACCACTGTGACAGAAAGTCGGATCTGCCCCCTCTCTCCCCCTCCCCAGTGCAGCTTTTGCTATGGTACCCCCGATCTTATGTGAGCAAGTCTACGCATGCACCACGATCGACCTTGATGTCGCGAGACTAACAGGTGAGCAGATGCACGCCCTTTTTATCTCCATCTCCGTTGAACTTCATCACATAGAACTGTGGGTGCAGCAACAATTTAGTGAGGCCGAGAAAACTATTGTGACCAAAGCTTCCGAAACCGCCCAAGCCCAGGCAGCACACATCGCAGCAGTTGCATAGCAAGCTAAATTAGAACATTTGATAGACCCGCTCTGTGAGGATATGCCAGAAGTAATTCCTGCCTATGTTGCGCCACAAGCCAAGGTTGAAGGTTTTGTCACTGCTTTGAAAGCATCACGGACCAAAGTACAGGTTGTTAAAGCCAACTTGGAGCTACAGATAGCTTCACTACAGGCCAAACTACAACCTAAGACCCCTCCTGAGGTGCGCGCCCAGGGAGCCGCTCTGTTCACGGAAGCTATAAACAGTATTACAACGCATATCACAAAGGGCGTCGACTTGTTAGAGACTGTTATGGGGTTGTGGCCCCAGGGGTAGCGTGATCCCCTCCTTCGCCAATTCAATCAGGAGTTGCACCAAAAGGAGCAATATTTTAAGCAAATGGAAGCCACTATACCCACGCTCGTCCTAGCACAATGACTAGCGTGCCTTCGGACCAACCACGCGCTCAGAGATGAAATTGAGGGGCTCCGCCACAAGAAGCAGGTACTCAACAACCACCTGAAGCCATGGGCTGACGAAGCTCTCAAGCTTTCGCATGATTTGGATGGGGCAATGAAGCAGTTGAATCAGACCCTAGAGAGTGTCACCGCAACTACCGAAGGACCAACTTCACAAAAGTTGGTTGACATTGCGCAAAATGCAACCGCGCAGAGCGCGGGTGTCTTGCCCCCTCTTGTTGTTGCCATCGAACAACTCCAGGAGAAGATGAAGACCCCAATGACGCTGTGACTCGAGACCAATCACAAGATTTTGTCGGGGGCCTATTGGAGCAAGGTCCCCTGGGGGCAATTGTGAAACATTTTTGTAATATTTTGTAATAATCTAGTCTAGTGTAGGGGCTTGGGGGCAGGTCAAAGTCCCTAATGAATAGTAATGGGTCAAAGGGTAGACCAAGAGTCCGCAAACCATGGTTTGCGGACCATAGAGTAGCGTAAGCTAATATGTTATAAATACATGAATAAATCAAGTCTAGAGTAGGCTAAGTTTTGGAAACAACTTGGATACGGACTTGTGGACCTTTTGTGTCGATTGTCTGGGTAAGGCCTCCTGCCATTTTGTGTGCGCGAGACTGAGTCTGTTTGTGTCTGGTTCCTAGCATTTGTGTCTGTGAAATTTGATAGATAGAGTTTGTATGTTGGATCTGGATATTATTGAATGAGAAGACTGTTGGGATATCTGAGTATTCTATATTGTGGTTACTGGCTACGCTTTGTGTTATTTATATATGTTTGCTAATGATTATTGATGCACACGTGGATGCGATACTGTATAAGAAGATGAATGCATATATCTGGTTAGATTTGATTGTCTTGCTTCTGTCGACATGCTATTGAATGATTTATGAACTTCACCAAAGATATTATTCCGATACGTTGTTAAGGGTTTCTATAGTAGGACTTCTCCAGTGCAAGTTTATTAGATCTGAATGAACCCCCTTCAATTAACTTTCTCTCTCTCAAGATGTGGAAATCTGGTTTTAGCACTCTCCCATACTATTTCGGGTGAGACCTTGACCTGCGAAAGCAGGCCATTGCCGAAAAAGCCAGTAGTACAAAGGTTTGTTGGCAAACCTTAAAAACCGAACCTGGGTCAAGACCCCTCAAAGCAACAGTTGGAATAATCTCAACTAAACAGAAGATCAAACCTAGTCGCTCTCACTTTAATACCAAAAATGTATCCAAAAACAAGCTAGATATAACACATATTTATGACTTAACAAACGCTAAAACTCCAAAACCATAAGTATCCTACTTCTTAACGCTGGGGAAAATAGAATTTGAATACTTACACTTTTGTAAACTTTAACAATAAAATCTCAAAAGTGAAATAAATACTGGTCCACAAACAAAAAGTACCAATTTAATGCTTCACTTTACCTTAAACTTAAAAACAAATTATTATTACCACTGCTATACGTTCATGATGTTGAAATTGTCGAATTGAGCAATGTGAAAGCTTTCCAAATTTCAACCCTTGTTCACCAAAGTAAATCAAAGCAAGAAGAAACTGAATGTGAATCCACCCAAGTTGCAACCACCGCTTTTCCCTCCAAAGTAAATCGAAGCAAGAAGAAAGTGAATAATGTGAATCCACCCAAGTTGCAACAACCGCTTTTCCCTCCACCTGTTCCGCATGTCGTGGACTGGTCTGTCCAATCCAGTGGCTTTGACGGCCCACCGTATTGATCCCGTCAAAGTCTATTCTCTCGTTACTGGAGATAATGTGCCCGATGTGGCCAGCGAAAACCAGCCAAGGCGGCGGACCACGACTCTGCAACCAGTCTGCCACTGCTACTCTTTTTTTTTAATATATTTTCTTCAAACGGTAGTGCTGTCAGTGGGTAGGACGTGCCCAGGTTTCTTGCTTATTTGATTAATGGTAAACGATTGAGAAATGTCATTAAAATTATTTATGACAGTGGGCTTGGAACAGCATGTTTTCTGACTTGTAGTTTGGAATGGGGATGTCTGGTCAGTTTTGTGGGCAGCAAATAAATAATAAATTAATGAACCACCATTTGCGGAGAGTGTACTCATGTCCGCTCACGAGACTCGCTCCTGTTTGGGCAGATGGATGAGTTTCAAAGGGCACGAAAAAAGTACAACAAAATGAAGATCGCGCGGGATGCAATTCACGCTTACCCGGAGCCAGCTGTCTGACGCGCAAGATACGGAAAATTGGTGCCACGCAACCCGCCTTTCATCGTGGAGGACCACGCCTTGTAAAACCGCCGTCGTTTTTACAAGAGTAAAAAATACGTCTAGCTATTCGCATCGTCCGGTAGATTGTGGTTTACTGTATATATATAATTTTTTATTTTACTGCGACAGTTTCGAAAGGAGTTGTACAGATTATAAAATAGTGAAACGAAACGAAACGGTACCTAGTCATTCCAACCAAAGCAATTTAATAGTCTGTTACATTTTCATTTATTATTAGCATTTTTTAATATTAAATCAGTCTAGGTTGGGGCGGGGCCCAGAGCCAGTTTACATGTTTAACGGAAAAACAATTTGCCCAAGGGAAAAGATGATTGTATGAGAATGGCGTAAGATTTGATCAAGCTTGAAAACACTTAATAGTGTAACTTCCATAATTGGGGTTCACTTAAAATCTTTTCAAAAAAATTAAACCGTTCTTTTACTACATAAATTTAACTTATTACAAACTAATCATGCATTTAACCTATATAAAAAAGTTTAAAAGATATATGTTTATACTTCAAAGGACCTAGAAGAGTCTAGGTTTTTTCCCATAGAACAAATTATTATTGTGCCATGTTGTTTGATGACTAGGACCTTCTTACTTGATACCAATTTCATTTAGATTATGTAGCACCTTTTCCAATTTCAATGGTGTGGTTATTTAGAGCATGTAGCAATTCATGGTCATTTAGAGTATGTAACAACTCTTCACCCCTTATCCATAAGACCCTATTCACCCTTTCACATAGGAGGCGTATCCATCTAGATAAATTTACAAAAAAATACCTTTCCTTATCGAGGAGAACACCTCTGCGGGATGGAACCTACAAAGTAGAACATATCAGATAGCCTGCCTACCTACTACTGTTCGCTACTGTCTACCACCTTCTGTTTATAGTCCTCTTCCAACTTCAATGGTATGGTTTGGAGTGGCATGCTCATGGACATCAGTATCAAATGTTTTGCTCGAAAAAGGTTAGCATTATATACTAGCTTTCTTTTAGATATAGATTAGGATTGAAACTACCTCTGTCATCGTAGAGGAAGACTTAAAGCTATTTTTAGTTGTTTCAAAGTTTGTCTTCTTCAAATGTAAGAAAACATGTTTACAAGCCAAGATCCAAAGGCATTTGTCAAGAATGAAAGTTGACACCCATACAGACCACCATTGAGTCATTTTAGATGGTGTGATTTTCCTTGAATAATAGTAGTAAGTCATATCTCATGCACAAATAGTAGCTATAGATGGGTGTCCTCAATGTTGGTTGACAATTGAATTACGATAGGTTTTGCTACCTTCAAAATAAAAAGTATTGAAGGAATATAAAGAGAGAGAAGAACCAACTAGTATGCCTAGAAATGGTTGAATATGATATTGTAAAGAATTGGAAATGGATATATTCCACAACAAAAGAAGGGGATTTTGTCATTTTGGGCATTTCTCATGGCATTATGATGATTAGACTTAAACAATATGGGTCCATCTTAAGTTAAATGGTTATAGTAGTTAAGGTGCAAGTTGATAAAGATTTAAAAGAGTTTGTTGGATATAATTTTGCTAGTTTTATTATTGTGCAAGTTGTCCCATAAAATCAATGTCACCCAGGTAAATTAAACTCTGAAAAATGAACTCAATGAGGTTGTTGGCAGGAATGGTCATCATAAGTGCAATGATGTGATAAGTTTGTCTTTTGTATTTGCATAAAAACGTAGGCATAGAGTTTTTCCCTATAGCTTACAGTACATGAAATAGGGATGGTGTGACAACACATACAATGCCCATTAGAGGGAATGCTTGGTGGAATTTGTTGGAAGGATGGACCAAATCCCACTTGTTATGCAAGTTGTTGCAACTTGCACAAGATCATAGTAGTGGTTAGAAGCAATCAGAAAAACATAAATAAACTATTACAATATTCAAACATGAGTGAATAAGCACATAAACAAAATAAACAAGTTGTGGACATAATATGCAATGGGAAGCAAATACTCTTTTATTGGTTGTGAATCAAGACAATAATGGTCTATTGAATGGGACATAAAGGAAGATGTAGAGCTGGAGTATCCCTCTGCAGTCCTCCAATGAAGGTTCCTTCTTTCTCCTTCTGCAAATTATCTCTCCTCAAGAAGTTTGTAAGCGACTTCAATTGTGAAGGCTCGCAAGTTTGCAAGGTACATGTAATCAAGCTTAGAAACAAGGATGAATTGCAACTAGATTTTGGCAACATAACCATGTAATTCTTCTCTTGTTGAGATGGCTCCCCAAGACTGGTATTTATAAGAATTTCCAAGGTCTTTATGGGCTTGGTTCATTAAATGAGTGTGGATTCCTTTGTGTGCTTTCTCATGCTTGAAGGGAGCATGAAGAGTCCTTAGGGGGGATCCAAGTATTCCTCCCCAAGTGTGTGGAGTGGCTTAGAGTTGGCCTATTTGAACCTTGTACTTTGCATCTAATGGGATCTTCATGGTTTCCCATGTTTCTCTTTAAGGAAGTGTCACTTTCTATGGATCTGTGCAACTGTTGAAGGAATAGTTGCGTGAATTGTGCAAATCCAAAATTGTCACTATGCACAAATGGAAAAAAACCAAAATTATAAAGTTAAATTAACTTCTTGTGTGATGATAATTAACTGTCTTAGGAACCCTTTATCTTGCTAAATTAATGACATTTTCCAGTAATCACTTGTACAACTATGTAAGCAATTTTTAAGTGACAATAAGGAGGATTACCAAAGCCAATGTGAATGATTGGCTCTAACACCCTCTTCTAGTGGATAAGGATTAGCCACCATTATCATAATTAGAAACATATTCAATGAGTTATTGAAATGCATAAACAATAACTACCCAATGAAATACCTCTACCATATTGCCACCGTCATTATGGTTCTCAATTCTTTCCCTAGCTTCAACACCACCATTGATCTCACTACTTGCAAAAGAAGTCTGTTGCTTTATTTTCCCAAACCTCTTATAGTAATATTTACACACCTATCTCTATTAATTTCTTTATATGATTTTATTTAATTATTGTTATAAAAAATATATTATTAATAATGACACTAAATTTAATTTTAAAAACATGAATACTTAACCATACTAAATAATCCTTCTACATTAAGTTACTATATTAAAAACAAGCCTGGTATTCCTTATTAAATACTTCCAAATAACATATTCCTAATAACCCTACACTACATAGATATATACATACTTATTAATCCATGTGATAAAATCACCAAACACATACACACACCTAAAAATCAATCAAATATATATTGATGTACAGTATAAATCCACCATCAAATGCAATAATCAAATCTCTTTCAAGTGCAATAATCAAATCTCTTTCGACTAATCTCAACATCACCTTATCAATAACATGATTTGAATATTATTCACATTTCATCAACAAAATAAAGAATATATGTCCACTATAAATCCACGGCCAATCACCATCTGTAATAATCAAATCTCTTTCTACCCATCTCAATCTCAATCTCAACCTCACCTTATCAATAATGTGATTGGAATAATATTCTTCATTTTATCAACAAAATAAAGAATATGATTAAGACCCCAACCATTCATATCAAACTTAAACATTAATTTGCATTAATAAACATTTATTTAAGAACGAATTGCATTTGCGAGCTGAATGTTTTTTCCCTTTTTGTGATGCGGGAAAAATGAGCAAATGTGCTGGAGTGAAGTAATTCGATGAACATGCGTAGCAAGCATGTAACATTTTATTAAAAAAGTGATTTTATAAGACAAAAGTGTTATTTTAATAGTTTGATTTCTAACCTTAATGAGACCAGAAAAAAACAAATTCAATTACCAAGATAAGACAAGACAAGGCCAAACTTCCCCTAAATTATATCCTGGATTGTATTTTTTTTACAAATATACTTGTCAAGATATAAAGCAAATTCAGTTACTATAACAAGATAAGGCCAAACTTCCTTTGTCAATATATAAAACAAATTCAGTTAGGCCAAACTTTGTTTGATATCATGGTTTGCATTGATATTCACAACTACACCTGTCAAGCTATAAAGTAAATTCAATTACTAAAACAAGATGGGAGCAAACTTCCAAAGCTTAGGTAATGGGTCGGATTGATATTCCACAAATGCACTCACAAATAGACCCATTAATATTTTACAAATATACTAAGAAGTGGAATTGCGATGTTAATAGTTGATATTAACCCATGTTAGTGAAGTCATCTTAAAATACCATGAAATGTTACATATTTTTATAATAATCATAATACATTTATTTGATATTTAAATGGTTTAATTCACTACTTCCTAACTTTAGCACTATCTTTAATACATTATGTTAATGATTTTTTTGGTTTTTTTTTTTATATTATATTTATTTGGATATCCTTTCTAAATAAGTATAGAATTTGTAGATTGTCACATCATTTTGTTTTATTTTTATGAATTGAATAGTAATTTGAAAAAAAAAATTATCCATATTAATTAACATAGGTATAATAAATAAAAAAATAAAATTACAAAATATATAAATAAATTGTGATATTACTTAAATGGTGTGTGAGCAGCCCCAAGTCGGCATGCCTTCGCGTGCGTAGAAGTTAAATGATTTCAACATTTTTTGAATTGATATCTCAATAACAAAACTAGTTGTTAAGAAATCCATGCATTTTATGTTTATGCATTTTTTTTTATCAAATGAGATGTATTTATTCAAATATGATGATATAAACATAATATATAAATTTTCCATTTTAAAAATATTGGTTGAAAATTATTATCTAGTATAAATTTATATTGTGATTGGGCTTCTATGTTTATTGGAAACATAAATATTGTTATTAAGCTTTTATTAATATAGTGTTGGAGAATTGTGATATTGTAGAAGTAGATAATTGAGTCTCAAAAGAGTTAGTGATGTTTAAAAATATCATTATAGCATTGAAGCAAAGGTTACAACACACATACATGAAAAAGTACAATAGGAGACTGAATAATATTAGGGTTGAGTTAGGCATATAGTTTTCTAGTTAATGGAGTTTACCAAATCTTAATGATATTGGCTAATCGTAATAACCTATGAGTTCATTCCACGAAATTGAGTCTTGGCTTCAGTCTTAATTGAAACTATAAGTCCTTCGAAGAGAGAGATTTTGATTAATTAATATTTCAACGAATACTTTTATAGTAATTGCAACACAATTATGGTATTTGATGGTTGGTAGCAATTTCATTGTCTATCACTAGCACTTATGTATGAGTGTGTGGTGCGCACACACTTGAGAATGTGACCAATTCCCTTTGATATGCTCAAATTTCATCACCCTAATCAACCCAATCCAACAAATGGAAATCCGTTTTAGACAACTAGCTAATTATCAACTAGTTGACTATCAACTAACTACCTAAATCATGCATTCTCATTGACTCCAAAGGAGAGTTTAATATTAGATTCTAACACCCCTCCCCCTGACCTATGCCCATCAACACAACTCTTTAGAGATTCAATAAGTGACATTATTTTTTCTCACCCCCCTCTTATAATGAAAAAATCCTAAAGCCCAAATAACTTCTTTGTACAACTTTGTACAAATATCAATAATTTGATCATTTGTTCTATTGTAAAGAAGAGAGAGTCATTTCTTTTGGATCAACTATCTAATATTGTGTGTGTTAGCCTCCTATATCAATAGGTTTCATCTTAGTATGAGCAACAAGGTTAATAGCCATTTGTATTGTACTTTGATTGTCATAACACACTACAATTGATTCCATAAAAGGAAATATGAACTCACCCATCAAGGTATGAATATATACAACCTCAATTTTATTATGCAATTATGCCTTTATATTCAACATTGGTGATTGATAAGGAAACATCATATGTTTATTACATAACCAAACAATTAAACCAAATCCAAGATGAAACACATGGCCAAAATTGACTTCATATCATGTCCATCACTTTCATACTTAGAATATATATATATATATATATCCCACTTCTTTAAAGTTCTAGTTGTAATACTTTATACCAAGTTGATACGTGCCATTGATATACCTAAAAATCCTCTTTATAGCCTTCAAATGGCTCTCCTTAAGATTCTACATGAACCTAGAGATCAATCTAATAACAAAGGCAGTATCAAGTATACTATGAGTCAAATAAATAAGATTACCACCACGTTTCTCATACTTAGTAGTATCAACTTTCATAGAATCACATTCTTTAATTGACTTCATTCCTAACTGAAATAGAGTAGAGCAAGACCTACAATCTCCCATCTTCAATCTCTTCAAAATATCCCATGCCTACTAGGGTTGACAAATAATGGCACCATCATCCAATTACATAACATGAATGGTAAGAAATAAATGTAGCAGACCCAATTTTGTCATCTCAATGTCTTCTTGAGGTTCGCCTTTAGACTCATAATCAAATCACCACTACTCCTAATGATAATCAAACCATCTAACTATGTTGCAATAATTAAAACTTCATAGTTTGTATGCAACACATAAATATTTTGATCTAATTCACAATGTTTAAAACTAAAACTAAGAAATAACTAATTAATCTTCTCATTCCATGCCATATGGGTTTGTTTAAAATCATACAAGGGTTTCTTTAGTCTACATAGAAGACTATCATCATATGTAAAACTTGGAGGTTTCTCCATATAAATTTCCTTGATAAGATCCCCATGAAGGAAATCACTTTTCACATACATATGATGTACCTCCTAACCAAAAATAGAAATAAGATAAATAATGACTATAATTCATCTTAGCTATGGGAGAAAAGGAATTTATGTAGGGGTAAAAATGCAAAGGTGGGTTACACTTTTGTGAGAATCACGGGCGAAAAAGTCATTTTCCCAACAGTTTGGTCGAACTTTTGAAATTAGTTCAGTTGAACTAATTCTGTCGTTTACATTGACGGCATATTGACGACATGGGCAAATATATTTTTGGCCGGAGATGGGAAAACCGACAACCAAAGTTTTGCCGGACTATGGCCGAACTAATAGTCCGGCCGAACTATTAGTCCAGCCAAACTTTTAAAATAATTCGGTTGAACTTTTTCTTATAAATATACCGGCCCACAAACCTTAATAGGTTTTGGGCTTATTATCGTTGTCTCATCTGTGTGTCATCTATCTGTCTCGCGTCTGTCTGTTTGTTGCGTGATCTCTGTGTCATCTGTTTGCAGGGGCTTGGTGTTGCACCACGACGATGAGGTGAGGTGTTGCTTTGTTTTTTTGTGAATTTTTTTGATGTTTTTTTTTGTTGATTTTAATTTTATGGCTTTATTTTTTTGTTCACAGGGAATTTAATCTGCGTCCTCCACGAAGTCTTCAGCGATCTCCCACCTTTTCTTCTCATTGCGACCTCATCCTCTTGTCGTCTTCAAATTTCCAGGTATGCATTGTCGTAACCTCTGTTTTTAGCAAGTTAAAAAAATAAAATAGTCGTTAAAATTGAAATTAAAATAGTCCTTATGATTTATGACTGTAGATTTCTATGTCTCATCAACAAAAATCTTCTTTGATAGGCCAATTACAGATATTGCTATTTATAAATGCAACACATAAAGGTTATTCTCTTGAATACTTAGCTGTCTGACCCATCATAAAGTAATAATGTTGTCATATTTTCCTCTATATTGGTCAACAAATATGAAAAACTACTTGGAATGTTTTAGAAGCTCATTGAAGTAGGCAGGATCAGAGTGCCTGGAAACATTTGAAGCAATAGCAATTGCAATTGTTGTTTTTCCTACGATATCCAAGACAGGATTATTTGCAACAATTATATCTTCCTGGTGAGGTGTGGTCATGTATTATGGCCTTTTCTAGCAATAATGGTACGAGTCACCATCACCTACTTCTCCATATAGTACATTAGGCTCTGTATGTGCCTTGAGAAAATAATGAGTCCCCCATCTAACACTCTCCATCGAATGACCCAAATCATCATTGTTGGCCAATTGATTTCCATATTCAACAACACTCCATGAGAGCATGGTAACTGTGAAATCCATTGAGAGGAAATATTTAACATTTTCACAAGTGTCGTAGTATCCCATCCTAATAGATCCACCCCATTGTCCAATCCATCACGCAAACTAGAATTAGCATTCCAGGTGAATCTACGATTCCTAGGAAGAGTTCTAGATTTATGAGCCTCATTAAACATGATGATCTTACTAAATTCTACACCATAGCCATGACCAACTACTATAACTCCAATGTAGAGCGTAAAACTCAAAACTGTGATGGCCCTAGACACTTTTCACCTTGGTAGATATGGAAAATATACAAAATAAAAGGTGCCACATGGGAAGGAAAAGGGACAATCAATTATAGGACTTGAGAATATT